>CM019064.1:468250279-468799342 GCA_009667805.1 Leptobrachium leishanense | reverse complement strand
CTGGGGGTGAGGTCAGTGTGTTTTTTGGGGTGAGTACAGTTTCTGGGGGTCAGTCTCTGTTTTTAGAGCGAGTTCAGTTTCTGGGGGTCAGTTTGTGTTTTTGGGCGAGTTCAGTTTCTGGGGGTCAGTTTGTGTTTTTGGGGTGAGTTTCAGTTCTGTGGGGGTCAGTCTCTGTTTTTAGAGCGAGTCAGTTTCGGGGTCAGTTTGTGTTTTTGGGCGAGTTCAGTTTCTGGGGGTCAGTTTGTGTTTTTGGGGCGAGTTCAGTTTCTGGGGGTCAGTTTGTGTTTTTGGGGTGAGTTCAGTTTCTGGGGGTCAGTTTGTGTTTTTGGGGCGAGTTCAGTTTCTGGGGGTCAGTTTGTGTTTTTAGAGCGAGTTCAGTTTCTGGGGGTCAGTTTGTGTTTTTGGGGTGAGGTCAGATTGTGTTTTTGGGGTGAGTACAGGTTCTGTGGGTGAGGTCAGATTGTATTTTTGGGGTGAGTTCAGTTTCTGGGGTTCAGTTTGTGTTTTTGGGGTGAGTTCAGTTTCTGGGGGTCAGTTTGTGTTTTTTTGGGTAAGTACAGTTTCTGGGGGTGAGGTCAGTGTGTTTTTGGGGTGAGTACAGTTTCTGGGGGTCAGATTGTGTTTTTGGGCGAGTTCAGTTTCTGGGGGTCAGTTTGTGCTTTTGGGGTGAGTTCAGTTTCTGGGGTGAGGTCAGATTGTGCTTTTGGGGTGAGTTCAGTTTCTGGGGTGAGGTCAGATTGTATTTTTGGGGTGAGTTCAGTTTCTGGGGGTCAGTTTGTGTTTTTGGGGTGAGTACAGTTTCTGGGGGTCAGATTGTGTTTTTGGGGTGAGTTCAGTTTCTGGGGGTCAGTTTGTGCTTTTGGGGTGAGTTCAGTTTCTGGGGTGAGGTGAGATTGTATTTTTGGGGTGAGTTCAGTTTCTGGGGGTCAGTCTCTGTTTTTAGAGCGAGTTCAGTTTCTGGGGGTCAGTTTGTGTTTTTGGGGCGAGTTCAGTTTCTGGGGGTCAGTCTCTGTTTTTAGAGCGAGTTCAGTTTCTGGGGGTCAGTTTGTGTTTTTGGGGCGAGTTCAGTTTCTGGGGTCAGTCTCTGTTTTTAGAGCGAGTTCAGTTTCTGGGGGTCAGTCTCTGTTTTTAGAGCGAGTTCAGTTTCTGGGGGTCAGTTTGTGTTTTTGGGGCGAGTTCAGTTTCTGGGGGTCAGTTTGTTTTTTGGGGCGAGTTCAGTTTCTGGGGGTCAGTTTGTGTTTTTGGGGTGAGTTCAGTTTCTGGGGGTCAGTCTCTGTTTTTAGAGCGAGTTCAGTTTCTGGGGGTCAGTTTGTGTTTTTGGTGTCAGTTCAGATTCTGGGGGTGAGGTCAGTGTGTTTTTTGGGGTGAGTACAGTTTCTGGGGGTCAGTTTGTGTTTTTGGGTATTCATGGAGTGTCTGAGTGAGCATCATGGGATATGTAGTCCACAGGAATATGCAGGTGCCAATTCCAGAGCATTGACAGGTATTTTACAGGATATAAGGATATATGCTTTGTGGCCACTTACAGTCCAGAGGACTACAATTCCCATAATTCCCTTCCTGTACAAGTCACATCATGTTACCTGAGCATCATGTGGGAGCGTATTAACCCTGAGTATGCCGGGTGGGAGCGTATTAACCCTGAGTATGCCGAGTGGGAGCGTATTAACCCTGAGTATGCCGAGTGGGAGCGTATTAACCCTGAGTATGCCGGGTGGGAGCGTATTAACCCTGAGTATGCCGAGTGGGAGCGTATTAACCCTGAGTATGCCGGGTGGGAGCGTATTAACCCTGAGTATGCCGGGTGGGAGCGTATTAACCCTGAGTATGCCGAGTGGGCCTGCGAGTGCAGAGTGCGTGTGCATTAACCCTGCGGGCGCTGGTTTTGCTGTGCTAGGGGTAGTAGATGGCCGGCGTTGCCGTTCGCCGGTGTGGGAAGTGATATTTCCTTGTGGGAGGTGCGGGTGTCCCGGTGGGTTCCTGTCGCTATGTTTGTGTCTGTGTTTTTTGGCGCGTTGCCAGAGAGGGTGAGGAATTCACCATTAACCCCCGCCGGGACCCTCTCTCAGTGAAGGGCACACACAGCTGTGGCATGCCAGGCGGGAGCGCGGCTGCTCTGACAGGTAGCGGGGGGGGGGGTGTATACTGGAGGCACCGGGTACAGCAGGACGTGGGGTGGACGGGCCCCGGTGCCCATAGGCCCCATGCCAGGAGATCAAGCTGTCACAGCTGCTGCGCCCCGGCATAGTGACAGCGCTCTGCTCGAGACCCTTCATAGCTCAGTGCAGTGTGTCCCACCTGGTGCAGTGCGCGTTTGCTCTGCCATGCTGCTCTCTGGGAGCCTCGGGTGAGCGCAGCGCTGCCACCGCATTAACTGTGTGACCGTGAGAACATTCCGGCAAATCGGAACATCCCACCCAGCCTGCCTGCCAGGAAAGGGTTAAAAAGCTTCTTTTTCTGCTTGGGTTTATGAGGAAATTGGAACATTCCGGGTCCTGGGAAACGGCTGTTTATTAAAGTTCATTTATTCTCTGGAATAATTCCACTTTCTCAGTAATACGGCGTCTATTTATACCCCCGCCAGGCCGGATACACCCGCCCGCAGATACACCCGGATACACCCGCGCGCAGATACACCCGCGCGCAGATACACCCGGATACACCCGCGCGCAGATACACCCGGATACACCCGCGCGCAGATACACCCGGATACACCCGCCGCAGATACACCCGGATACACCCGCGCGCAGATACACCCGGATACACCCGCCCGCAGATACACCCGGATACACCCGCGCGCAGATACACCCGGATACACCCGCGCGCAGATACACCCGGATACACCCGCCCGCAGATACACCCGGATACACCCGCGCGCAGATACACCCGCGCGCAGATACACCCGCGCGCAGATACACCCGGATACACCCGCACGCAGATACACCCGCCCGCAGATACACCCGGATACACCCGCGCGCAGATACACCCGCGCGCAGATACACCCGCGCGCAGATACACCCGGATACACCCGCGCGCAGATACACCCGCGCGCAGATACACCCGCGCGCAGATACACCCGGATACACCCGCACGCAGATACACCCGCGCGCAGATACACCCGGATACACCCGTGCGCAGATACACCCGGATACACCCGCGCGCAGATACACCCGCGCGCAGATACACCCGGATACACCCACACGCAGATACACCCGGATACACCCGCACGCAGATACACCCGCCCGCAGATACACCCGGATACACCCGCGCGCAGATACACCCGCGCGCAGATACACCCGGATACACCCGCGCGCAGATACACCCGCACGCAGATAGATACACCGCGCGCAGATACACCCGGATACACCGCGCGCAGATACATCCGCACGCAGATACACCCGCCGCGCAGATACACCCGGATACACCCGCGCGCAGATACACCGCGCGCAGATACACCCGCACGCAGATACACCCGCGCGCAGATACACCCGGATACACCCGCGCGCAGATACATCCGCACGCAGATACACCCGCGCGCAGATACACCCGGATACACCCGCGCGCAGATACACCCGCGCGCAGATACACCCGCGCGCAGATACACCCGCGCGCAGATACACCCGGATACACCCGCGCGCAGATACACCCGCGCGCAGATACACCCGCGCGCAGATACACCCGCGCGCAGATACACCCGGATACACCCGCGCGCAGATACACCCGGATACACCCGCGCGCAGATTACACCCGGATACACCCCGCGCAGATACACCCGATACACCCGCGCGCAGATACACCCGGATACACCCGCGCGCAGATACACCCGGATACACCCGCGCGCAGATACACCCGGATACACCCGCACGCAGATACACCTGCGCGCAGATACACCCGGATACACCCGCGCGCAGATACACCCGTATACACCCGCACGCAGATACACCCGCGCGCAGATACACCCAGATACACCCGCACGCAGATACACCCGGATACACCCGCACGCAGATACACCCGGATACACCCGCACGCAGATACACCCGCGCACAGATACACCCAGATACACCCGCACGCAGATACACCCGCACGCAGATACACCCAGATACAGCCGCACGCAGATACACCCGCGCACAGATACACCCAGATACACCCGCACGCAGATACACCCGCGCACAGATACACCCAGATACACCCGCACGCAGATACACCCGCGCACAGATACACCCAGATACACCCGCGCGCAGATACACCCGCTCGCAGAAACACGCAGCTACATCCACACGCAGCTACATCCACACGCAGATAGAAACATAGAAAAATGTCGGCAGATAAGAACCTTTCGGCCCATCTAGTCGCCCAATTACATGGATACTTTACCTGGATTTATCTTTTGTTTAGGATAGCCTTATGCCTATCCCATGCTTGCTTAAATTCAATTACTGTTTTGGCCTCTACCACTTCTACTGGAAGACTGTTCCATGTATCCACCACCCTCTCAGTAAAATAATGCTTCCTGATGTTACTTTTAAACCTTTGCCCCTCTAATCTAAGACTATGTCCTCTTGTTTTGCTACTTTGTTTCCTTTTAAATATACTCCCTTCCTCTACCTTGTGGATACCCTTTACGTATTTAAATGTTTCTATCATATCTCCTCTGTCTCGTCTTTTTTCCAAGCTGTACATGTTAAGATCATTAAGCCTTTCCTGGTAACTTTTCTCCTTCAAGCCGTACACCATTTTAGTAGCCCTTCTCTGAACTCTCTCTAAGATGTCTATATCCTTCTGGAGATACGGTCTCCAGTACTGCACACAGTACTCCAAGTGAGGTCTCACCAGTGCTCTGTACAGTGGCATGAGCACTTCCCTTTTCCTACTGCTAATACCTCTCCCTACACAACCAAGCATTCTGCCAGCATTTCCAAGCATTCTGCTAGCATTTCCTGCTGCTCTATTACATTGACTACTTACCCTTAGATCCTCTGAAATAATAACCCCTAAATCCCAACCCTCAGATGTATCAAATATTCTATATTCAGCCCTTGGGTTTTTACGTCCCAGGTGCATTTTCTTGCACTTATCCACACACAGCCACACGCAGCTACATCCACACGCAGCTACATCCACACGCAGCTACATCCACACGCAGCTACATCCACACGCAGATACACGCAGCTACATCCACACGCAGCTACATCCACACGCAGCTACATCCACACACAGGTACACACAGATACATCCACACGCAGATACATCCACACGCAGGTACATCCACACGCAGATACACACGGATACATCCACACGCAGATACATCCACACGCAGCTACATCCACACGCAGATACACACGGATACATCCACACGCAGATACACGCATATACATCCACACGCAGATACATCCACACGCAGATACACGCAGATACATCCACACGCAGGTAAATCCACACGCAGATACATCCACACTCAGGTACATCCACACGCAGATACACGCAGATACATCCACACGCAGGTACATCCACACGTAGATACACGCAGATACGTCCACATGCAGATATGTCCACACGCAGATATATCAGATACATCCACACGCAGATACATCCACACGCAGATACACATATACAGCCACAGACCGATACATGCAGATCCCCATGCAGATATATCCAAACGCAGATACATCCACACGCAGATACACGCAGATACATCCACACGCAGATACATCCACACGCAGGTACATCCACACGCAGATACACGCAGATACATCCACACGCAGATACATCCACACGCAGGTACATCCACACGCAGATACACACAGATACATCCACACGCAGATACGTCCACACGCAGATACGTCCACACGCAGATACGTCCACATGCAGATACGTCCACACGCAGATACATCAGATACGTCCACACGCAGATACATCAGATACGTCCACACGCAGATACATCAGATACATCCACACGCAGATACACATATACAGCCACAGACCGATACATGCAGATCCCCATGCAGATATATCCAAACGCAGATACATCCACACGCAGGTACATAGATACACACATATAGCAAATGGAATACACCGCACGAACCCTGTATATTCCCCACACTCGCCGCTTGTGCGGTATATTTGAGGTGGACAGCTGGCAGCCCTAACTATAGACTCCATCTAAATATGGCGGCCTGGCGTTGGCGTCCAGTGTCGACCCGCGTCCTGGAACATGGAATCTCGTCCCATTATAATCAGCTCAGATAAAGGACACGTCGTGTTCCCCCTTATAGCAAGCGCGTCTAATAAACAGAGAAACGGGCGGCACCTCCATAATCCCACCGGCGCGCTGTGTATAGAATGCCGCCATTTATACCCGGTGACTGCATGTCTATTTCACATCCAACGTGTGTGCGTTATGGTACAACTTAATACATATATCCTAGGGCTCCTCCATATATTCAGGGTGTGTGGGTGTGTTTTTAGGGGCTCCTCCATATATTCAGGGTGTGCGGGTGTCTTTTTAGGGGCTCCTCCATATATTCAGGGTGTGTGGGTGTCTTTTTAGGGGTTCCTCCATATATTCAGGGTGTGTTTTTAGGGGCTCCTCCATATATTCAGGGTGTGCGGGTGTCTTTTTAGGGGCTCCTCCATATATTCAGGGTGTGTGGGTGTGTTTTTAGGGGCTCCTCCATATATTCAGGGTGTGCGGGTGTCTTTTTAGGGGCTCCTCCATATATTCAGGGTGTGCGGGTGTGTTTTTAGGGGCTCCTCCATATATTCAGGGTGTGTGGGTGTCTTTTTAGGGGCTCCTCCATATATTCAGGGTGTGCGGGTGTCTTTTTAGGGGCTCCTCCATATATTCAGGGTGTGTGGGTGTCTTTTTAGGGGCTCCTCCATATATTCAGGGTGTGCGGGTGTCTTTTTAGGGGCTCCTCCATATATTCAGGGTGTGCGGGTGTCTTTTAGGGGTTCCTCCATATATTCAGGGTGTGTGGGTGTGTTTTTAGGGGTTCCTCTATATATTCAGGGTGTGCGGGTGTGTTTTTAGGGGTTCCTCCATATATTCAGGGTGTGTGGGTGTGTTTTTAGGGGTTCCTCCATATATTTAGGGTGTACGGGTGTCTTTTTAGGGGCTCCTCCATATATTCAGGGTGTGCAGGTGTATTTTTAGGGGCTCCTCCATATATTCAGGGTGTGCGGGTGTGTTTTTAGGGGCTCCTCCATATATTCAGGGTGTGCGGGTGTGTTTTTAGGGGCTCCTCCATATATTCAGGGTGTGTGGGTGTCGTTTTAGGGGCTCCTCCATATATTCAGGGTGTGTAGGTGTCTTTTTAGGGGCTCCTCCATATATTCAGGGTGTGGGTGTGTTTTTAGGGGCTCCTCCATATATTCAGGGTGTGTGGGTGTGTTTTTAGGGGCTCCTCCATATATTCAGGGTGTGCGGGTGTCTTTTTAGGGGCTCCTCCATATATTCAGGGTGTGTGGGTGTCTTTTTAGGGGCTCCTCCATATATTCAGGGTGTGCGGGTGTCTTTTAGGGGTTCCTCCATATATTCAGGGTGTGGGTGTGTTTTTAGGGGTTCCTCTATATATTCAGGGTGTGCGGGTGTGTTTTTAGGGGTTCCTCCATATATTCAGTGTGTGTGGGTGTCTTTTTAGGGGCTCCTCCATATATTCAGGGTGTGGGTGTGTTTTTAGGGGCTCCTCCATATATTCAGGGTGTGTGGGTGTGTTTTTAGGGGCTCCTCCATATATTCAGGGTGTGCGGGTGTCTTTTTAGGGGCTCCTCCATATATTCAGGGTGTGTGGGTGTCTTTTTAGGGGCTCCTCCATATATTCAGGGTGTGCGGGTGTCTTTTAGGGGTTCCTCCATATATTCAGGGTGTGTGGGTGTGTTTTTAGGGGTTCCTCTATATATTCAGGGTGTGCGGGTGTGTTTTTAGGGGTTCCTCCATATATTCAGTGTGTGTGGGTGTCTTTTTAGGGGCTCCTCCATATATTCAGGGTGTGCGGGTGTATTTTTAGGGGCTCCTCCATATATTCAGGGTGTGCGGGTGTGTTTTTAGGGGCTCCTCCATATATTCAGGGTGTGCTGGTGTCTTTTTAGGGGTTTCTCCATATATTCAGGGTGTGCGGGTGTGTTTTTAGGGGCTCCTCCATATATTCAGGGTGTGCGGGTGTCTTTTTAGGGGTTTCTCCATATATTCAGGGTGTGTGGGTATCTTTTTAGGGGCTCCTCCATATATTCAGGGTGTGGGTGTCTTTTTAGGGGCTCCTCCATATATTCAGGGTGTGCGGGTGTGTTTTTAGGGGCTCCTCCATATATTCAGGGTGTGCGGGTGTGTTTTTAGGGGCTCCTCCATATATTCAGGGTGTGCGGGTATCTTTTTAGGGGCTCCTCCATATATTCAGGGTGTGTGGGTGTCGTTTTAGGGGCTCCTCCATATATTCAGGGTGTGTAGGTGTCTTTTTAGGGGCTCTTCCATATATTCAGGGTGTGCGGGTGTGTTTTTAGGGGCTCCTCCATATATTCAGGGTGTGCGGGTGTCGTTTTAGGGGCTCCTCCATATATTCAGGGTGTGCGGGTGTATTTTTAGGGGTTCCTCCATATATTCAGGGTGTGCGGGTGTCTTTTTAGGGGCTCCTCCATATATTCAGGGTGTTCGGGTTTCTATTTAGGGGTTCCTCCATATATTCAGGGTGTGCGGGTGTCGTTTTAGGGGCTCCTCCATATATTCAGGGTGTGTGGGTGTGTTTTTAGGGGTTCCTCCATATATTCAGGGTGTGTGGGTGTCGTTTTAGAGGCTCCTCCATATATTCAGGGTGTCTTTTTAGGGGTTCCTCCATATATTCAGGGTGTGTGGGTGTCGTTTTAGGGGCTCCTCCATATATTCAGGGTGTGCGGGTGTATTTTTAGGGGTTCCTCCATATATTCAGGGTGTGTGGGTGTCGTTTTAGAGGCTCCTCCTTATATTCAGGGTGTCTTTTTAGGGGTTCCTCCATATATTCAGGGTGTGTGGGTGTCGTTTTAGAGGCTCCTCCATATATTCAGGGTGTCTTTTTAGGGGTTCCTCCATATATTCAGGGTGTGCGGGTGTATTTTTAGGGGTTCCTCCATATATTCAGGGTGTATGGGTGTGTTTTTAGGGGCTCCTCCATATATTCAGGGTGTGTGGGTGTGTTTTTAGGGGTTCCTCCATATATTCAGGGTGTGCGGGTGTCGTTTTAGGTTTTATCAAAGATAAAAGTATTCATAATATTTTCCCCCAAACCACCGATACTTCCGTGTTCCATCCATGGAACACATCCGCTTCCGATCACCTCTTTTTCCTCTTCTTATGAAGTATGTCCAGCCAGTGGTGCCTCCAGTGAACGCCGAGTGGCTCTGTCCTTCGTGCATGTGCCGAATCCTCCGGTCTTCTACGCGTGCACCGATTCATCCAACCTCTCCCACCTGCACCGGAATCTCCACGGCGCCATCTCGGAACATCTCTCGCCAGTATTCTATAGAAAACTATTCTTGTCCTCTGATTTCACACAAAAAAATGCGGTCAATCACTTCTATTCTTCTCCATAATGGGCAGAAATGATCTAAATCCTGAGCCGCAGAGCCAAAACACAAAGAACATAACTCCTCTAATCCAATACAAAACATAAGGGAGATGATAGACACGGGGAACCTTAACAAATCCTGCCTGAGCCCCTTCTAGATTGTGAGTTCCCATGGGAATAGGGCCCTCGTTTCCTCCTGTACTGTTTGTCAATTGTTGTTCAATGTATTGTAACCCTGTCTATACTGTGCCTATTGTACAGCACTGTGGAATATGCTGGCGCCATATAAAACAACAATAATAATACAACAAATGCTTATGCCGGACATTGAATACGGAGATGTAGTGTATGCAGCTGCCCCGCAAACACACCTTCATAAACTTACTGCATTGTATAACTCATTCTGCCGCTTTGTGCTACAATGTAACTACATGACCCACCATTGTCACTATCAGGGTTATTCAAAGAGATCCGAATTGCTGGCGAAAGGTAACGGAACAGTGAAAATCAGTGTTCGGTTACCTTTACTGGCCATTCGGCTATTCAGAGAGCAGTCAGTTCAGCAAATGTTGGTGAATTGCCTGCACATACGGTGCCTGTTTGGTGTCTGTTCGAGGGCAGTGAATTCCCATAGAGAAGCAATGCTTCGTCTATTCAGAGAACACAAACCAGCAGTGAAAAGTTGCCGAATTGCCCTGCTGTTTAGTGGTTTCATTCAGCAGGTTTATTCAGGCGAATCTCATAGGCTTCAATGTTAAAAATATTCCCATTTTAATTCAATATCTAATAATCCGTTCATTAATAATATTCTGCAGTAAAGAGTCTCATTATTTATAGATTTTTTTTAGGATCTTTTAGGCATTTTTTTTGCAAATTTTTTATTCAGTTTTTCTTTTTAAAATCGTGTTTCTTTTATCTGTAACAGCCCTTTTTATTATCATTCATTGGATTTTATATGTAAATTCCAGACATTTTTGTTCTGTAGTTTCTTTGCAAACACCGTTTCACTTTTCAAGCGTACTATTTCCCCCCCCCCACTCCATTCGTCTGCGGTGTCGGGTTTTTCCTGCGGCTGCTCTGCGCTGTGATCGGCGGCTGCTCGGGTTTCTCCGGTGAGTTCGTCGGGGGTTAATCCAGCTGTTTTTGTGGGTTTCGCTGTGCGTTCGCCGGATTTTGCGGTGAGTGTTCGTCAGGTTTGCGGCGGCTTTTCCCTGCACTACGGCGGCCTTGTGGTGCTTGCTGAATACACCGTAGGGTCGCCGAAACGGGATCGCCAAATCGCACCGAATTGAGGAGAACGAAAAGTATACAGAATGCGCCTGTAAACATGTAACACAGTGACTATATACAGAATGCGCCTGTAAACATGTAACACAGTGACTATATACAGAATGCACCTGTAAACATGTAACACAGTGACTATATACAGAATGCACCTGTAAACATGTAACACAGTGACTATATACAGAATGCACCTGTAAACATGTAACACAGTGACTATATACAGAATGCGCCTGTAAACATGTAACACAGTGACTATATACAGAATGCGCCTGTAAACATGTAATATAGTGACTATATACAGAATGCGCCTGTAAACATGTAACATAGTGACTATATACAGAATGCACCTGTAAACATGTAACACAGTGACTATATACAGAATGCACCTGTAAACATGTAACACAGTGACTATATACAGAATGCGCCTGTAAACATGTAACACAGTGGACTATATACAGAATGCACCTGTAAACATGTAACACAGTGACTATATACAGAATGCACCTGTAAACATGTAACACAGTGACTATATACAGAATGCACCTGTAAACATGTAACACAGTGACTATATACAGAATGCACCTGTAAACATGTAACACAGTGACTATATACAGAATGCACCTGTAAACATGTAACACAGTGACTATATACAGAATGCACCTGTAAACATGTAACACAGTGACTATATACAGAATGCGCCTGTAAACATGTAACACAGTGACTATATACAGAATGCACCTGTAAACATGTAACACAGTGACTATATACAGAATGCACCTGTAAACATGTAACACAGTGACTATATACAGAATGCACCTGTAAACATGTAACACAGTGACTATATACAGAATGCGCCTGTAAACATGTAACACAGTGACTATATACAGAATGCACCTGTAAACATGTAACATAGTGACTATATACAGAATGCACCTGTAAACATGTAACACAGTGACTATATACAGAATGCGCCTGTAAACATGTAACACAGTGACTATATACAGAATGCACCTGTAAACATGTAACACAGTGACTATATACAGAATGCACCTGTAAACATGTAACACAGTGACTATATACAGAATGCACCTGTAAACATGTAACACAGTGACTATATTTGCTATATATTTATTTTCTGGGTTAATCTGTATATTTGTGTTTTTAATATCTTGCATTTTATTACTTTGTATTTCTGTAACACTTCAATGTTCTTGAACCCAGGACAAACGAGAGAAATCTCAATGTATCCGTCCTGCGGAAATACTTTATAAATAAATCCATAAGCAATATCTAAACATTCCACCAATAGAATCCCAGCAATGAGCCTGTCCAGTAAACGTTTATAAACCTCAGGCTGTAGATCAGATCCGCTGTTTGCTGTAGATGACGTTTTTAATTGATATATATGCGGCCGCAGAGATGCAGGATCGCTCTTGAGGTGGGACGTCTGTGTGTGTGTGTGCGGTTCCTGTACGCCAGTGTTTCCCGCGCCTGTCCTCAGGACCCTCAGCCTCGCCAGGTTTGCAGGATATGTGCAGCACAGGTGATATGATTTGCTGCTCCGTGATTGCAGGATTCAGTCTCTCTTCCCCCCAGGTGATCTGCAAAACCTGACCTGGCTGAGGGTCCCGAGGACGCAGTGTTTCATTCGTTTGTTATTAATGACCTTCTGTTCATTTGAGGTGTATCTGTATACACCGGGTCCGCGTATGCTGGACATGTCCGTGTAATGAGGTTATCTGGATGCCGGGAATGGAGCGGCAACGTTTCCTGGAACGAGAAGCACCGTAATGGGATTAGAGGGAATGGCGTCTGACGGTATGGACCTCCTCCTCGGGTATTGTGTTATATTGCCCCCGCGTACGGACAGATTGATATCACCTCCACACTTGTAGTGCCGGCGGCACGGTCTTCACGGGTCCAAGCCTTGCTGATAGACTTCACTTTAATTGGAGTCGCCAAAGCAGTTATCGGACGACCGCGAATACCTAGTTGCGCCGAATTGTTATTCCACCGAACTGAAAAAAAGTCTCCTGTTCTCCTAATAGGATGTCAAATCAATAAAACTGTATCGAAATATCAAGAAAGGTCCTTTAAAAATAATTTAATAAAAGGCTTTTAAATAGTAAAAAGATACAACCCCCCCCCTCCCCCCCCCCACAAAAAGGCCTTTTAAAAAATCTAATAAAAAGAAAGGAGTATCTTAAATTAGTCTTTTTAAAAAAAATAATAATATTACATTGGGACCAATGGTATTTGTCTGTCAGATTGAAATCAGGGCATTTCGCTGCAGTTCGGCACTCTGTGACTACAATGCATGATGGTCTTCTATGGGAGGATTTTGTTGCCGGTGAATTGAACTGGATTTTGGGTTAATTTGCCTGTATTTAGTGAATTGACAATTTAGGCGGGCGTGAGATGAACGCAGTGATCACATCCGTGTTGCCGCACAGTTTAACGTGTCGTAGCACAGAATCATGATCAATAGAGACTCACACACTAAGTGCGTGCGCACCCAACTGCGCACGCACAACGCACGCGGCAAACGGACGTAAAACCGCTACCACGGGCGCGCAGAGTGCGCCACGTCCACGTAGCGTTCTGTGTGAGTGATAGGGAGATGTCAGACGCTGCGCATTTGCCACGTCCAGCACCTTGTGACGCACACAACGGCTTTTCATATCTTTTTCACATTTTTATAATTTCTCATTAATTTTATTTCCCATAACTCCCATTTTTTTCTACGTCCGTGGAAAAAAAAAAAAACGGACCGTGTGGTGTCTACAGTATCTTCCGCACGCACGCTGAGTACGCTCAGACCGCGTTCGTCTGACTGTATCCTTGGTGAATAGAATTGCCCCGAAAGTGCACCGAGCTGTGAAATTCACCGTTCAGTGAGATATGTGTTCCAGATATCGTTTTGCAGTCCAGATACCGGTTTGTGTTCCAGATATCACAGTGTGTTCTGGATTCTGAATTGTGTTCGGGATACAGGAAAGTTCTGGATTAAATTCTAGATATATGCTCTGGATTGTGTTCTGTATAAGGTGCTCTGGATTGTGTTCTGTATATATGTTCTGTATAAGGTGCTCTGGATTGTGTTCTGTATATATGTTCTGTATAAGGTGCTCTGGATTGTGTTCTGTATATATGTTCTGTATAAGGTGCTCTGGATTGTGTTCTGTATATATGTTCTGTATGAGGTGCTGTGACTGGATGCCGTCTCTTCCCGTCTGTCCTGACTCTCCACACACCCCCTTACCAAGATCAGCCCGGCCGCTGAGTTGCTGGGAACTCCGTGCCTCGAGCAGCCTGATCTGTAACTCCAGACCTGCTTGGTCTGATCCTCTGCCTTGGAGCCTCTTTCCTTCTGAGGGTGAGAGTGGGTACCCTGAATGAGACACCAGACAAGATGTATGTTCAAACAGGATTCTCTGACTTTATTGAAAAACGCCACTATTTATGCCCAGGTCCAACAGTTATAATTTGCATAAACCAACCAACGAACATTGACCTACTTAAACTTTAATTACATTATGTCAGGTAGATATTTACAATGAACATTCCTTAGCCTTCCCATCACACATCATTTACATAATCTACTGTTCCAATAGATTAGATTACTTTTGCAGTCAAATACTGTCCCAGACTCATGACTCGTTAACCAGATAACAGACACAGAGAAAAGCCCTCTTGCATAATCACACATTACTCAAACTTGTTTACGTTCCACACAAAAGAGGGCATTGAAAATAACTTCAGGTTGCATCTTCAAAACACATCTCCAAGTGCCCATTCACATACAGTACATTTAAAGCTAAGCAAATTACAATACATTTAAAACCACACCACGCAATATAAATGAACATAAAGTCTTTCCCAAAGCAAATGTCTGCGTCTTTTGGGGTTTTTGCCATGGGAATAAAAGTCTTGGGGTTTGAAGCGGATAGCGCTATGTCAGTTCCATGACAGGTGCTCTGGATTGTGTTCTGTATAAGGTGCTCTTGATTGTGCTCTGGATATATATTCAGTATAAGGTGCTCCGGTTTGTGTTCTGTATAAGGTTCTCCAGATTGTGTTCTGTATAAGGTGCTCTGGATTGTGTTTTGTATGAGGTGCTCTGGATTGTGTTCTGTATAAGGTGCTCTGGATTGTGTTTTGTATGAGGTGTTCTGGATTGTGTTCTGTATAAGGTGCTCTGGATTGTGTTTTGTATGAGGTGCTCTGGATTGTGTTCTGTATAAGGTGCTCTGGATTGTGTTTTGTATGAGGTGTTCTGGATTGTGTTCTGTATAAGGTGCTCTGGATTGTGTTCTGTATAAGGTGCTCTGGATTGTGTTCTGGATAAGGTGCTCTGGATTGTGTTCTGTATGAGGTGCTCTGGATTGTGTTCTGTATAAGGTGCTCTGGATTGTGTTCTGTATAAGGTGCTCTGGATTGTGTTTTGTATAAGGTGTCCTGGATTGTGTTCTGTATAAGGTGCTCTGGATTGTGTTTTGTATGAGGTGCTCTGGATTGTGTTCTGTATAAGGTGCTCTGGATTGTGTTTTGTATAAGGTGTCCTGGATTGTGTTCTGTATAAGGTGCTCTGGATTGTGTTTTGTATGAGGTGTTCTGGATTGTGTTCTGTATGAGGTGTTCTGGATTGTGTTCTGTATGAGGTGTTCTGGATTGTGTTCTGTATGAGGTGTTCTGGATTGTGTTTTGTATGCGGTGTTCTGGATTGTGTTCTGTATGAGGTGTTCTGGATTGTGTTCTGTATGAGGTGTTCTGGATTGTGTTCTGTATGAGGTGCTCTGGATTGTGTTTTGTATGAGGTGCTCTGGATTGTGTTTTGTATGAGGTGCTCTGGATTGTGTTCTGTATAAGGTGCTCTGGATTGTGTTCTGTATAAGGTGCTCTGGATTGTGTTCTGTATAAGGTGCTCTGGATTGTGTTTTGTATGAGGTGCTCTGGATTGTGTTCTGTATGAGGCGCTCTGGATTGTGTTTTGTATGAGGTGTCCTGGATTGTGTTTTGTATGAGGTGCTCTGGATTGTGTTCTGTATAAGGTGCTCTGGATTGTGTTTTGTATGAGGTGTCCTGGATTGTGTTTTGTATGAGGTGTCCTGGATTGTGTTTTGTATAAGGTGCTCTGGATTGTGTTCTGTATAAGGTGTTCTGGATTGTGTTCTGTATAAGGTGTTCTGGATTGTGTTCTGTATAAGGTGTTCTGGATTGTGTTCTGTATAAGGTGCTCTGGATTCTGGAGCACTTCAAGTGTTTTATCCTCTTTTTCTGCTGCATCACCCGGTGGAACCGCCGGCGTGGAAGTGACCCGGGGACCCGTATATAGAGCAAAAATGACTTAAAGTGGGATAATCACCATGGAAACGTACACAATTGGGCTCTGAATCGCCTCTGTATTAAGAATTAGTATATTTACAGGCACACACAGAGACATTGCAGACGTCCCATAGGATTCCTCTGTATTCGGAGCCGCTCGGCAGGTCCCGCGGCGGCTGACAAAGCAGCAGATTTATTTCTCTATTGATTATTGGTAAATGGTATTAGCGGTTTTCTGTGCGATCGTCAGGCGAGACGCTGCGAGTAACGACATGCATTAATTAAAAGACCTTTTAAGGGATTGCGTTCAGCGTTTACTCTATACATGTGGAAAGCGATCGTCCTGGGACCCGCGCCCCCCCCCCCATCCTTTAACTGTATTTACAGTGGCAAGTAAAAGTATGTGAACCCTTTGGGATTACGTGGAGTTTTGCATGAATTGGTGATAAAATGTGCTCTGATCTTCATCTAAGTCACAACAATTTGAAAAACACCGTCTGCTTAAAGTAATACAACACAAACATTATATGTTTTCATGTGTTTATTGAACAGAACATGTAAACATTCACAGTGCAGGGTGGGAAAAGTATGTGAACCCCTAGCCTAATGACTTCTCCAAGAGCTAATTGGAGCCAGGAGTGAGCCAACCTTGAGTCCAATCAGTGTGATATTATTGGATGTGTTGCTGAAAGCTGTCCTGCCCTTTAAAAACACACACCAGTTTTGGGTTTACTGGTTTCAAGAAGCACTGCCTGATGTGAACCATGCCTCGCAGAAAAGAGCTCTCAGAAGACCTACATTTTTGTTGACACATCTACAATAAGGAAAACATTAAACAAGAATGGAGTACATGGGAGGACACCACGGAGGAAGCCATTGCTGTCCAAAAAGAATATTGCAGCACGTTTGAAGTTTGCAAAAGAGCACCTGGATGTTCCACAGCACTACTGGCAAAATATTCTGTGGACAGATGAAACCAAAATTGAGTTGTTTGGAAAAAACACACAACACTATGTGTGGAGAAAAAAAGGCACAGCACTCCAACATCAAAACCTCATCCCCACTGTAAAACATGGCGGAGGGAGCATCATGGTTTGGGGCTGCTTTGCTCCAACGTAAGACCATCGTAAGACCATCTGTCCGCCAACTGAAGCTCCGCAGAGTATGGGTGATGCAACCGGACAATGACCCAAAGCATACAAGTAATTCACCAAAATAATGGCTTCAACAAAGTAAAATACACCTTCTGGAGTGGCCCAGTCAGAGTCCTGACCTCAACCCGATTGAAATGCTGTGGCATGACCTTAAGAGAGCGATTCACACCAGACATCCCAAGAATATCGCTACACTGAAACAGTTTTGTGAAGAGGAGTGGTCCAAAATTACTCCAGATCGTTGTGCAGGTCTGATCTGCAACTACAGGAAACGTTTGGTTGAGGTTATTGCTGCCAAAGGAGGGTCAACCAGTTATTAAGTCCAAAGGTTCACATACTTTTTCCACCCTGCACTGTGAATGTTTACATGTTCTATTCAATAAACACATGAAAACATATAATGTTTGTGTTGTATTATTTTAAGCAGACTGTGTTTTTCAAAGTGTTGTGACTTAGATGAAGATCAGAGCACATTTTATCACCAATTCATGCAAAACTCCACGTAATCCCAAAGGGTTCACATACTTTTTCTTGACACTGGATTTTCTGATTGGCCTGAGTGTGACCTGCGATGATGTCACAGTGATGTCCGAGGGGGGCATTGAGGAACGATGGCCGAGTGTCACAAAGGCTGCGGAATCTGGGCAGATGATTTCTCGCTCACTGCTGGGAAAAGTCCGCTTCAGACCTGGTGTTCGCAGCAATCCAGAGAGAATCCAAGCGCGCTCTGTAACTGTGTGTCATAAGCTGCTACACATGCAGGAAAACGACAAAATAATAAAGCCGTATAAAAAGCGTACCCAGAAATGTAACGACCAGAGAGCGGACCCAGAAATGTAACGACCAGAGAGCGGACCCAGAAATGTAACGACCAGAGAGCGGACCCAGAAATGTAGACTAGAGACTGTACAGGAAGGAGCCAGATACCCCAGCGGCATTCAATCAGATTCTTCTGACAGAGAAGCATTGACGATAATTGGCGCATGTGCGGCTTCCGTGTTAAATCCATTCCCTTTTATTGAGAAGCACATAATCGATAAACTCCTAATTCCTCGCGTTCGTCTTAAAATTCAGAGTTTCGTGGAGAGGAATAGAGCGGAGAGGAGCGGCATGGGGAGGAGCGGCATGGGGATGGGAGGAGCGGAGCGGAGAGGAATAGAGATGAGAGGAGCGGCATGGAGAGTAGGGATGACCCGAACACCCCCGTGTTCGGTTCGCATTCAAACTCGAACAATTTCAAAAGTTTGAACTCGAACACGAACCGAACTCAATGGGACTCAAAAGTTCGATTTTTAGAGTGCCCTCCAAGAGGGCATATATGCAAGATATTTGCCATAAAAGGTGTATGGGGGTCCGGGTAGTGCCCTGGGGGACAGGAAACAAGGACAAAAAGTAAAAAAAAAAGCCTTTTAAAGGGACAGTGAGTTTTCCATGAAATAAGGGTTAAAAATAAAAACGAAAAATTCCTTCAAATATCGTGCCTAGGAGGCCCCCATAACCTGCCCGTGAAGTGGCGGATTTGTAGGATGTATAGAAACATTTAAAAACAAAAAAATGACGTTTCAAATGACGGTAAATTGGTTTTCCTTTAATCTATTCATAAACAACTGCTTGGGGCGGCAGCCTGTATGAAAAGAGGAGACATTTTAGGACACGCAGAACAAGTTTCGTGATTTTTTTTTTTGGCTAAATTATGGTGAAACTTATGCAGGCTTTGGATGAGAGTAACAATAGGTGCTTTAAAATTGGGCCTTTAGTGTCGGCAACAGTAACCCCTCTGGTATTGTGGAAGAGTGCAGGGTTGGACCATGCGGTCCTATATTAAAAAGATATGAATCTGGTAAAGGCGTCAGTGCACCCAAATATTGTGCCTTTTGGTGGCAGCAAGTGCCTTCACACCGTAACCTCTTTGTGGTATTGTGGAAGAGTGCAGTGGTGGAGGTTATGTGAATGCCGAAGAGATCCCCGATCTATTCAGTTACGTCAGCATCAGGGGATTGATAGCTGCTGATCCAGGACTGATTCATTTTTATAAATGTCAGCCGGTCTACAGAGTCGGTGGACAGGCACACTCTTTTTTGTCTGTGACAAAACCTCCAGCAGCACTAAATGTCCTTTCAGAAAGCACGCTGGATGAAGGGCAACCTAGTGACTGCATAGCATATTGGCTAAATTCTGGCCAGTGATCCAATCCTAACACCCAGTAAGCCAGTGGATCATCTGCTGGAAAGGTATCCAGGTCTGCCCTTGCCCCTAGGTAGTCCTGCATCATATGGGGAAGACGCTGGCAATGGGTGCCTACATTTGACGTCCCTGGGCGTCGTGGACTAAAATTTTTTAAAAAGGCATCAGTCAGGCGGCCCCAGGCCTTCACCGCTCTTCCTCTGATCACCCGCAGCCTCAGAAGCACCTGTGTCATCACTTGGTAACCTACCAGTGCCTGGAAAGGTGTTACACAAGTGTCGCTTTAGAGCATACTCAAGTTGTTTCATCCTGTGCTCCCTCTGTGCGGGCAGGATGAGCTCTGCAACTTTACCCTTGTATCGTGGATCAAGAAGGCTTGCCAACCAGTAATGATCCCTATCCTTGATAGCATGAATCCTGGGGTCCTTTACCAGGCTTTGCAGGATAAGGGAGCCCATGCAGTGTAGGTTGCATTAGCTTCCGAGTCTTCCTGGTCAATGAGGATGACCCCATCGTGCACTTCCTCTTCCCAGCCACGTACTAGTCCATGGGTTTCTGGGCACACAAAACCCTCCCTTGAGGAATCTCCACCTTCAATGCCCCCACTACTTAAACATTCCTCCTCCTCCTGTCTGATCTGAGGAGGACCCGCTGGAATGCTGTCTGCGGAAAGACTGGGGCATTGAGAGCTAGGGAAGGCCTCTTCTTCCTCCCGCTGCTCTGCCTCTAGAGCCACATCTATAATTCCCCGCAGAGTGTGCTCCAGCAGGAACACTAAAGGCATTGTGTCACTGATGCATGCACTGTCCCTGCTCACCATCCTCGTTGCCTCCTCAAATGGTGACAGTACAGTGCATGCATCCTTGATCATCAGCCACTGTAGGGGGGGGGGACCAAGTTGACCTGAACCTGTCCTTGTGCCATACTCACACAGGTACTTGTTGATGGCCCTCTGCTGCTTGTGCAGACGCTGCAGCATTGCTAATGTCGAGTTCCACCTGGTGGGCATGTCACAGATCAGACGGTTTGTGGGAAGGTGGAATTCTCTTTGAATTTCTGCCAGGCGAACGCTTGCTGGGAATGACCGTCTGAAGTGGCTGCAGACTTTTCTGGCCTGGCTGAGAAGCTCTGCCAGCCCTGGGTACCTGGTTAGGAAACGCTGTACCACCAGATTTAGGACGTGTGCTAGGCATGGTACATGCGTCAACTTACCCTGGCGTAGGGCGGAGAGAAGGTTGCTGCCATTATCACAGACGACCATTCCCAGCTGAAGCTGGCGTGGTGTTAACCATCCCTGCACCTGCCCCTGCAGAGCTGACAAAATCTCTGGCCCGGTGTGGCTCCTGTCCCCTGAACAAACCAGCTCAAGCACAGTATTGGCATCTTTTTGCTTGAGCCATTGCGTAGTCCGTGTCACGCATTGGTTTAACTGCCACTTCACCAGAGACAGAGAAGGAGGAGGAGGAGGAGGAAGAGGGAGAGGTGGTGGTGGAGCAGACAGACCTCATACAAGCAGCTTTCTGGAGGTGTGGTGGATGAACAAGCTCCAGCACAGAGCCCCGTCTTGGATCCCTCCCAGCTGCAATCAGAGTTACCCAGTGTGCCGTGAAGGAAATGTAACGGCCCTGTCCATGCTTGCTAGACCACGTGTCTAAAGTCACGTGCACCTTGCTGCTGACTGCCTTTCCCAATGACTCGATAACATTGTCTTCCACGTGCTGGTATAGTGCTGGAATGGCCTTTCGTGAAAAGTAATGGCATTTTGGAACCTGCCACTGTGGTACAGCACATTCAGCAAATTCACGGAAGGAAGCAGTGTCCACCAGCTGGAAAGGCAGCAGCTGTAATGCAAGTAATCTTGCTAAGCTGGCATTTAGACGCTGTGCTTGGGGATGGTTGGGACTACAGTCATGGCCGAAATTGTTGGCACCCCCAGACATTTTTCCAGAAAATCAAGTATTTCTCACAGAAAAGTATTGCAGTAACACATGTTTTGCTATACACATGTTTATTCCCTTTGTGTGTATTGGAACAAAACAAAAAAAGGGAGGAAAAAAAGCAAATTGGACATAATGTCACACAAAACTCCAAAAAATGGGCTGGACAAAATTCTTGGCACCCTTTCAAAATTGTGGATAAATAAGATTGTTTCAAGCATATAATGCTCCTGTAAACTCACCTGGGGCAAGTAACAGGTGTGGGCAATATAAAAATCACATCTGAAAGCAAATTAAAAGGAGAGAAGTTCACTTAGTCTTTGCATTGTGTGTCTGTGTGTGCCACACTAAGCATGGACAACAGAAAGAGGAGAAGAGAACTGCCTGAGGACTTGAGAACCAAAATTGTGGAAAAATATCAACAATCTCAAGGTTACAAGTCCATCTCCAGAGATCTAGATTTGCCTTTGTCCACAGTGCGCAACATTATCAAGAAGTTTGCAACCCATGGCACTGTAGCTAATCTCTCTAGGCGTGGACGGAAGAGAAAAATTGCTGAAAGATTGCAACGCAGGATAGTAAGGATGGTGGATAAGCAGCCCCAAACAAATTCCAAAGAAATTCAAGCTGTCCTGCAGGCTCAGGGAGCATTAGTGTCAGCGCGAACTATCCGTCGACATGTAAATGAAATGAAACGCTATGGCAGGAGACCCAGGAGGACCCCACTGCTGACACAAAGACCTAAAAAAACAAGACTACAGTTTGCCAAAATGTACTTGAGTAAGCCAAAATCCTTCTGGGAAAACATCTTGTGGACAGATGAGACCATGATAGAGCATTTTGGTAAAGCACATCATTCTACTGTTTACCGAAAATGGAATGAGGCCTACAATGAAAAGAACACAGTACCTACAGTGAAATATGGTGGAGGTTCAATTATTATTATTATTATTATTCTTTATTTATAAAGCGCCAGCATATTCCGCAGCGCTGTACAATAAGCACAGTATAGACAGGGTTACAATACATTGAACAACATTTGACAAACCGTACAGGAGGAGATGAGGGCCCTATTCCCGTAGGAACTCACAATCTGGGAGGGTTGGGGTTGGAAACAGGAGGAGAGGACTGTAAGGTGAGAGTGATTGATGGTTGCGTCAGTGAGTTGGGGGGTCGGCTTCCCTAAATAGGAATGTTTTCAGGGAGCGTTTGAAGGAAGAGAAGTTAGGGGAAAGTCTGACAGTACGAGGGAGAGCGTTCCAGAGAGTGGGGGCTGCGCGTGAGAAATCCTGCAGTCTATCATGGGAAGAGGTGATGCGGGGAGAAGCTAGGCGCAGGTCACTGTTTGACCTTAGGGAGCGGGCTGGGGTGTATTTGGTGATTAGTGAGGACAGGTAGTGGGGAGCTGAGTTAGTGAGGCTTTTGTAGGTTCAATGATGTTTTGGGGTTATTTTGCTGCCTCTGACACTGGGTGCCTTGAATGTGTGCAAGGCATCATGAAATCTGAGGATTACCAAAGGATTTTGGGTCGCACTGTAGAGCCCAGTGTCAGAAAGCTGGGTTTGCGTCCGAGATCTTGAGTCTTCCAGCAGGACAATGACCCCAAACATGTATCAAAAAGCACCCAGAAATGGATGGCAACAAAGCGCTGGAGAGTTCTGAAGTGGCCAGCAATGAGTCCAGATCTAAATTCCATTGAACACCTGTGGAGAGATCTTAAAATTGCTTTTGGGAAAAGGCGCCCTTCCAATAAGAGAGACCTGGAGCAGTTTGCAAAGGAAGAGTGGTCCAAAATTCCGGGTGAGAGGTGTAAGAAGCTTATTGATGGTTATAGGAAGCGAGTGATTTCAGTTATTTTTTCCAAAGGGTGTGCAACCAAATATTTAGGTAAGGGTGCCAAGAATTTTGTCCAGCCCATTTTTGGAGTTTTGTGTGACATTATGTCCAATTTGCTTTTTTCCTCCCTTTTTTTGTTTTGTTCCAATACACACAAAGGGAATAAACATGTGTATAGCAAAACATGTGTTACTGCAATACTTTTCTGTGAGAAATACTTGATGTTCTGGAAAAATGTCTCGGGTGACAACAATTTCGTCCATGACTGTATATTTTTTCTTACGCTGCAGCAGCTGGGGCAACATAATCTGACTGCGTAAATCTTCAGCTGATGGGATGCTGTCACATTATGATGAAGGACCTGGTACATCCATTACTGTAGCATCATTCCTGTCAGTGGAGGTTGGAGTCAATGACATGGCAGGACATATAGTGGGGGTAGAGACAGGTGAGGAGGAGGACCTACGCAAAGTTTTGCGCCAACGGGATGTGTGGCAGTTGGTCATATGTCGGCTCAAGCACGTGGTACCCAAGCGTCCGGTGTCTTTCCCACGCTTGAGCCTCATCTGACATAGATTACAAATAGCAACGGTGTGGTCTGCTGCACATTTCTTAGAGAACTCCCAGACAGCAGAGTTCCTGGATGTGTGCTTTGAGACAACCGCGCTCTGCACCTGAGCAGCTCTGACATCTGATGCCTTGGACTGGCTAGTGCTACGGTTGGTCATAGAGGATGTTGTGCCTCGTGTTTGTTGTGCCTCCTCCTCCTCACTTGACTCTGTTCGATCAGGCACACAGGTGGAGTCAGTGACCTCATCATCATTGTCATCACCCCCTATCTCCTCGTCACTGGAGCCAACTTGGCAGTATGCTGTAGCTGCTGGGGCAACATGAGTGCCAGTTATTTGTGTGTCACTGGCACCCCCTTCCTCTAGGTTCATTATACTCCCTTCCTCAACCTCAGAGATTGAATCAGAGCACTGTAGTTGCTGCGCATCCTCAAGCAGCATGTCACTGTCATTGTAGTCAAACAATTCAGCTGACTCCTCCGTTTGTGATAGTGAGGCTACGGCAGGAGTAGCTGTGGACATGGAGGCTGCATTAGATGCTTTGGCAGCTGAGGTGGACTGTAAAGCACTACAACAAAAAACAGAATGGATGCTCTTTCCCCAGATAGAAAGCAAAAGGTGGTGAGAAAAAATGATAAAAAGACCTTGTAGATCTCAAATTCGTCCCCTCCAATGAACGTGCAAGGAATAAATGAAAATGTACAGAGATCTACAAAGGGCAATCTAAAAAATGAAGAATCATAGCGTTATATTGTTAAAACAGTGGTGTATCATGACACGCCCCTGTTAAAAACGCACTCACAGGATAGCTAGTGAATAAGCGCATGTAAACGTTACCCCTCCTATGGGTGTTAAGAGGCCCAGGATATCACCATGAAGGGAATTCTTCCACCTGGATCGCTTGCTGCTGCTGCACCAGAAAACAAGGGTCCAGTCGCCAAAAGAATAAAAAAGGTTTTTATTTTTAAAACCATAAAATATCCGACGCGTTTTGTTGGCATTAAACCAACATCATCAGGGATATAGTACATACATCAGACCACCCTCCCTTTATAATACTACAAGCCTGGCTGGCAGAGGACTCGGAGGATGAGGATGGCCTGGTTAGCCAATCCACCAAATCCTCAGTATGTTGCTGCTGCTTAAGACGACCAGCACCAGTTAGAAAGGACAAGTGTGCCCCTGCAGAGGATGCACCACGTCCACGACGACCACAGGCACCGCCTCCCAACACAGAGGCTGCTTGCCCTCTTATCTGTGCCTGGGAGCGTCTGCCTGTCCTTTTTGGTCTTTCTGACACGGTGAGTGATATATAGATTAAAGATATACAGAACTCTGATTCAACTCTGGTATAAAGATTAAAGATTTCCAGAACTCTGGTATAACCCGGTGAGACACCCTGATAGCTGGCAGCCAGTGACAAGACACAGATTACAATTCCCATTAACCACCTACAAGTCAGTGAGACCCCCTGATAGGACCCCCTGATAGCTGGTAACAGTGACACGACACAGATTAAAATTCGCAGAAATCTGCTAGAAGTATGTGGGACCCCCTGATAGCTGGCAGTGAGAAGACACAGCTTACAATTCCCAGAAACCTCCTATAAGGCATGGAGAGGAATAGAGAGGAGCGGCATGGAGAGGAATAGAGAGGGGCGGCATGGAGAGGAATAGAGAGGAGAGGCATGGAGAGGAATAGAGAGGAGAGGCATGGAGAGGAATAGAGAGGAGCGGCATGGAGAGGAATAGAGAGGAGAGGCATGGAGAGGAATAGAGAGGAGAGGCATGGAGAGGAATAGAGAGGAGCGGCATGGAGAGGAATAGAGAGGAGAGGCATGGAGAGGAATAGAGAGGAGCGGCATGGAGAGGAATAGAGAGGAGCGGCATGGAGAGGAATAGAGAGGAGAGGCATGGAGAGGAATAGAGAGGAGAGGCATGGAGAGGAATAGAGAGGAGAGGCATGGAGAGGAATAGAGAGGAGCGGCATGGAGAGGAATAGAGAGGAGAGGCACAAAAGGGAAGTGTGGAGACGAATAGAGAAGAGCGGAATAGAGAAGAGGAGAGGAATGGAGAGAAGAGTAGCGAAGAGGAGAGGCGCGGAGAAGGATGGAGAGGAGAGGAGTGGCGCGGAAATGGAGGGAGAGGAGAGCAGCGGCGCAGAGAGGAATGGAAAGGAGAGGAGATGCTCGGGTACTTTATTGCTTCTTGTGGGTTGATTAACCCTTTGTCATCCAGGAAAGTGCGCTCCGCAGAGCTGAGGAAAGCAATCCTACACCAATCACGATTTTCAGTTTTTCCTTTTTCCTGTGTATTTATGGGCATTTTACTATTTTTTTGGCCGCAGTCGCCTCTGTGGGAGGAAGCGCCATGTAACGAGGAACCCAGGCGATACTTTGCAATCAGGAGTGGAGAGAGGATTTCAAAGTGCGAGTTTGTGTTAAAAACCAGTTTTTCCGGGTCTCCTGGCTGCGTCACGCCGGACGTCATCCCAACAATGGCTGGTGAAGCCCCGGGCCTCAGAAAATCACTAGAGTAAGGGTTAACCAGCCGGTAATACATCACCGTGACCTTCATACCGCGCAGAGAAACCAACCAAACCATATCAATCACACAGGAATAACTACCCAGGGGCCCTGATCGAGCAAAACAGTCCCACTATGGAACCCTTTATGTGCTCCTCCACATGTTCAGGGTGTAAGTAACAGTGATATAGAAAGGGTAGTAGATACATGGAATAGCCTCCCAGTGGGGGCAGTAACAGTGATATAGAAAGGGTAGTAGATACATGGAATATCCTCCCAGTGGGAGCAGTAACAGTGATATAGAAAGGGTAGTAGATACATGGAATATCCTCCCAGTGGGGGCAGTAACAGTGATATAGAAAGGGTAGTAGATACATGGAATAGCCTCCCAGTGGGAGCAGTAACAGTGATATAGAAAGGGTAGTAGATACATGGAATAGCCTCCCAGTGGGAGCAGTAACAGTGATATAGAAAGGGTAGTAGATACATGGAATATCCTCCCAGTGGGGGCAGTAACAGCGATATAGAAAGGGTAGTAGATACATGGAATAGTCTCCCAGTGGGGGCAGTAACAGTGATATAGAAAGGGTAGTAGATACATGGAATAACCTCCCAGTGGGGGCAGTAACAGTGATATAGAAAGGGTAGTAGATACATGGAATATCCTCCCAGTGGGAGCAGTAACAGTGATATAGAAAGGGTAGTAGATACATGTAATAGTCTCCCAGTGGGGGCAGTAACAGTGATATAGAAAGGGTAGTAGATACATGGAATAGGCTCCAGTGGGGGCAGTAACAGTGATATAGAAAGGGTAGTAGATACATGGAATAGCCTCCCAGTGGGGGCAGTAACAGTGATATAGAAAGGGTAGTAGATACATGGAATAGCCTCCCAGTGGGGGCAGTAACAGTGATATAGAAAGGGTAGTAGATACATGGAATATCCTCCCAGTGGGGGCAGTAACAGTGATATAGAAAGGGTAGTAGATACAGGGAATAGCCTCCCAGTGGGAGCAGTAACAGTGATATAGAAAGGGTAGTAGATACATGGAATAGCCTCCCAGTGGGAGCAGTAACAGTGATATAGAAAGGGTAGTAGATACATGGAATAGCCTCCCAGTGGGAGCAGTAACAGTGATATAGAAAGGGTAGTAGATACATGGAATAGCCTCCCAGTGGGGGCAGTAACAGTGATATAGAAAGGGTAGTAGATACATGGACTATCCTCCCAGTGGGGGCAGTAACAGTGATATAGAAAGGGTAGTAGATACATGGAATAGCCTCCCAGTGGGGGCAGTAACAGTGATATAGAAAGGGTAGTAGATACATGGAATAGCCTCCCAGTGGGAGCAGTAACAGCGATATAGAAAGGGTAGTAGATACATGGAATATCCTCCCAGTGGGGGCAGTAACAGCGATATAGAAAGGGTAGTAGATACATGGAATAGTCTCCCAGTGGGGCAGTAACAGTGATATAGAAAGGGTAGTAGATACATGGAATAACCTCCCAGTGGGGGCAGTAACAGTGATATAGAAAGGGTAGTAGATACATGGAATATCCTCCCAGTGGGAGCAGTAACAGTGATATAGAAAGGGTAGTAGATACATGTAATAGTCTCCCAGTGGGGGCAGTAACAGTGATATAGAAAGGGTAGTAGATACATGGAATAGGCTCCCAGTGGGGGCAGTAACAGTGATATAGAAAGGGTAGTAGATACATGGAATAGCCTCCCAGTGGGAGCAGTAACAGTGATATAGAAAGGGTAGTAGATACATGGAATAGCCTCCCAGTGGGGGCAGTAACAGTGATATAGAAAGGGTAGTAGATACATGGAATATCCTCCCAGTGGGGGCAGTAACAGTGATATAGAAAGGGTAGTAGATACAGGGAATAGCCTCCCAGTGGGGGCAGTAACAGTGATATAGAAAGGGTAGTAGATACATGGAATAGCCTCCCAGTGGGAGCAGTAACAGTGATATAGAAAGGGTAGTAGATACATGGAATATCCTCCCAGTGGGGGCAGTAACAGCGATATAGAAAGGGTAGTAGATACATGGAATAGTCTCCCAGTGGGGCAGTAACAGTGATATAGAAAGGGTAGTAGATACATGGAATAACCTCCCAGTGGGGCAGTAACAGTGATATAGAAAGGGTAGTAGATACATGTAATAGTCTCCCAGTGGGGGCAGTAACAGTGATATAGAAAGGGTAGTAGATACATGGAATAGGCTCCCAGTGGGGGCAGTAACAGTGATATAGAAAGGGTAGTAGATACATGGAATAGCCTCCCAGTGGGGCAGTAACAGTGATATAGAAAGGGTAGTAGATACAGGAATAGCCTCCCAGTGGGGGCAGTAACAGTGATATAGAAAGGGTAGTAGATACATGGAATAGCCTCCCAGTGGGGGCAGTAACAGTGATATAGAAAGGGTAGTAGATACAGGGAATAGCCTCCCAGTGGGAGCAGTAACAGTGATATAGAAAGGGTAGTAGATACATGGAATAGCCTCCAGTGGGAGCAGTAACAGTGATATAGAAAGGGTAGTAGATACATGGAATAGCCTCCCAGTGGGAGCAGTAACAGTGATATAGAAAGGGTAGAAGATACATGGAATATCCTCCAGTGGGGGCAGTAACAGTGATATAGAAAGGGTAGTAGATACATGGAATAGCCTCCCAGTGGGAGCAGTAACAGTGATATAGAAAGGGTAGTAGATACATGGAATAGCCTCCCAGTGGGGCAGTAACAGTGATATAGAAAGGGTAGTAGATACATGGAATAACCTCCCAGTGGGAGCAGTAACAGTGATATAGAAAGGGTAGAAGATACATGGAATAGCCTCCAGTGGGGGCAGTAACAGTGATATAGAAAGGGTAGTAGATACATGGAATATCCTCCCAGTGGGGGCAGTAACAGTGATATAGAAAGGGTAGTAGATACAGGGAATAGCCTCCCAGTGGGAGCAGTAACAGTGATATAGAAAGGGTAGTAGATACATGGAATAGCTTCCCAGTGGGGGCAGTAACAGTGATATAGAAAGGGTAGTAGATACAGGGAATATCCTCCCAGTGGGGGCAGTAACAGTGCTATAGAAAGGGTAGTAGATACATGGAATAGGCTCCCAGTGGGAGCAGTAACAGTGATATAGAAAGGGTAGTAGATACAGGGAATATCCTCCCAGTGGGGGCAGTAACAGTGCTATAGAAAGGGTAGTATATACATGGAATATCCTCCCAGTGGGAGCAGTAACAGCGATATAGAAAGGGTAGTAGATACATGGAATAGCTTCCCAGTGGGGGCAGTAACAGTGATATAGAAAGGGTAGTAGATACAGGGAATAGCCTCCCAGTGGGGGCAGTAACAGTGATATAGAAAGGGTAGTAGATACATGGAATATCCTCCCAGTGGGGGCAGTAACAGTGCTATAGAAAGGGTAGTAGATACATGGAATAGCCTCCCAGTGGGGGCAGTAACAGCGATATAGAAAGGGTAGTAGATACATGGAATAACCTCCCAGTGGGAGCAGTAACAGTGATATAGAAAGGGTAGTAGATACATGGAATAGCCTCCCAGTGGGAGCAGTAACAGTGATATAGAAAGGGTAGTAGATACAGGGAATAGCCTCCCAGTGGGGGCAGTAACAGTGATATAGAAAGGGTAGTAGATACATGGAATAGCCTCCCAGTGGGGGCAGTAACAGTGATATAGAAAGGGTAGTAGATACATGGAATATCCTCCCAGTGGGGGCAGTAACAGTGATATAGAAAGGGTAGTAGATACATGGAATAGCCTCCCAGTGGGGGCAGTAACAGTGATATAGAAAGGGTAGAAGATACATGGAATATCCTCCCAGTGGGAGCAGTAACAGTGATATAGAAAGGGTAGTAGATACATGGAATAGCCTCCCAGTGGGAGCAGTAAGTTGCGGCTTTTTGTATGCGTGTAATGCATAGTGAGTGCCAGTGGGGGCGCTGGTGAGTGCTTCGGGATCTGGTTTCTGGCAGATCTTTCACTCCGTCTCGGAAACCAGAGCCCCACATCAAGGCCAAAACGTGTGAATTTGGTGAAGTCACCACGTTAATTATTCCGGCTTGGTTTAAATCGTGTTTCCGGAAGGTTCTCTGGATTCGGGTTTTATTTCTTTGGGTTTGTTTCTTATTTATTTTAAGAGGATTTTTAATTTTTTTTAGAAAATGTGAGAATTGAGGATTTAATGTCATGTGACTTTGGTATACTTTGCGCTTACTATATACCTCTGGCACGGAAGGGGTTAATTGCATGTTCCTCTGTAATAGGCAGAGTCTTGTAAATTTTCTCTCTTTGGCCCTGAACTGGTTAATAGCTGGTTTTATGGTGCAGAGATATTCACTCTGATGCTGAAGGGGTTAACAGCCTGTGTTGCGCCTGGCAGTGGATACACAGCTCTGTAACCTGGCCGAGTTCCTGCACTTTCCTTCCATCCGGCTCCCGGAGCTGCTCACAATGTCAGGTCACCGGTGTCACATCCTCTGAGCGGAGCATCACCGGGACACAGGATCACCGGGACACAGGATCACCGTGTACAGCCCCGGGACACAGGATCACCGGGACACAGGATCACCGGGACACAGGATCACCGTGTACAGCCCCGGGACACAGGATCACCGTGTACAGCCCCGGGACACAGGATCACCGTGTACAGCCCCGGGACACAGCATCACCGTGTACAGCCCCGACACACAGCGTCACGAGACACAGGATCACCGTGTACAGCCCCGACACACAGCGTAACCGAGACACAGGATCACCGTGTTCTGCCCCGACACACAGCGTCACCGGGACACAGGATCACCTTGTACAGCCCCGACACACAGCGTAACCGAGACACAGGATCACCGTGTACAGCCCCGACACACAGCATAACCGAGACACAGGATCACCGTGTACAGCCCCGACACACAGCGTAACCGAGACACAGGATCACCGTGTACAGCCCCGACACACAGCGTCACCGAGACACAGGATCACCGTGTACAGCCCCGACACACAGCGTAACCGGGACACAGGATCACCGTGTACAGCCCCGACACACAGCGTCACCGGGACACAGGATCACCGTGTTCTGCCCCGACACACAGCGTCACCGGGACACAGGATCACCTTGTACAGCCCCGACACACAGCGTAACCGAGACACAGGATCACCGTGTACAGCCCCGACACACAGCGTCACCGAGACACAGGATCACCGTGTACAGCCCCGACACACAGCGTCACCGGGACACAGGATCACCGTGTACAGCCCCGACACACAGCGTCACGAGACACAGGATCACCGTGTACAGCCCCGACACACAGCGTAACCGAGACACAGGATCACCGTGTTCTGCCCCGACACACAGCGTCACCGGGACACAGGATCACCTTGTACAGCCCCGACACACAGCGTAACCGAGACACAGGATCACCGTGTACAGCCCCGACACACAGCGTCACCGAGACACAGGATCACCGTGTACAGCCCCGACACACAGCGTAACCGAGACACAGGATCACCGTGTACAGCCCCGACACACAGCGTAACCGGGACACAGGATCACCGTGTACAGCCTCGACACACAGCGTCACGGGGACACAGGATCACCGTGTACAGCCCCGACACACAGCGTCACCGGGACACAGGATCACGGTGTACAGCCCCAACACACAGCGTCACCGGGACACAGGATCACCGTGTACAGCCCTGACACACAGCATCACCGGGACACAGGATCACCGTGTACAGCCCCGACACACAGCATCACCGGGACACAGGATCACCGTGTACAGCCCCGACACACAGCGTCACCGAGACACAGGATCACCGTGTACAGCCCCGACACACAGCGTAACCGAGACACAGGATCACCGTGTACAGCCTCGACACACAGCGTCACGGGGACACAGGATCACCGTGTACAGCCCCGACACACAGCGTCACCGGGACACAGGATCACGGTGTACAGCCCCAACACACAGCGTCACCGGGACACAGGATCACCGTGTACAGCCCTGACACACAGCATCACCGGGACACAGGATCACCGTGTACAGCCCCGACACACAGCATCACCGGGACACAGGATCACCGTGTACAGCCCCGACACACAGCGTCACCGAGACACAGGATCACCGTGTACAGCCCCGACACACAGCGTAACCGAGACACAGGATCACCGTGTACAGCCTCGACACACAGCGTCACCGGGACACAGGATCACCGTGTACAGCCCCGACACACAGCGTCAAGGGGACACAGGATCACCGTGTACAGCCCCGACACACAGCGTCAAGGGGACACAGGATCACTGTGTACAGCCCCGACACCCAGCATCACCGTGTACAGCCCTGACACACAGCATCACCGGGACACAGGATCACCGTGTACAGCCCCGACACACAGCGTCACCGAGACACAGGATCACCGTGTACAGCCCCGACACACAGCGTAACCGAGACACAGGATCACCGTGTACAGCCTCGACACACAGCGTCACCGGGACACAGGATCACCGTGTACAGCCCCGACACACAGCGTCACCGGGACACAGGATCACCGTGTACAGCCCCGACACACAGCGTAACCGAGACACAGGATCACCGTGTACAGCCCCGACACACAACGTAACCGAGACACAGGATCACCGTGTACAGCCCTGACACACAGCGTCACCGGGACACAGGATCACCGTGTACAGCCCCGACACACCCCGTCACCGACTCAGGCCTGTCCTGTTTATACGCAGTATCAGGGTCAGTCATCTTGTCGTCACCCCCTGGTCTGAGGCCAGTCCTGTTTATTAGGAGGATCTGATGTGATGGGCCAGGAAATATGTGGAAGCCCCCCGTTTATTAGGAGGATCAGGGCCAGGATGTGGCTTATCTCCTGCAGCCCAGGGATCTGCTCCGTGACCTCCTCCCTGCACCTCCCAGCTTGGAAATGGCCGTGACCAAACACTGGCGTCAGCAGGAAGCGCTCGCAGGACGTAATAAGCTCCGACAAGACCTGAATGATGCAAGAGCCATTCCACGAGCCCCGGCAATGCACGGCGAGCCTTCATATAGAGGGCCGGCAATGAACAGCGAGCCTTCATATAGAGCCCCGGCAATGCACGGCGAGCCTTCATATAGAAGGCCGGGAATGCACGGCGAGCCTTCATATAGAGCCTCGGGAATGCACGGCGAGCCTTCATAAAGAGCCCCGGCAATGCACGGCGAGCCTTCATAAAGAGTCCCGGCAATGCACGGCGAGCCTTCATAAAGAGCCCCGGCAATGCACGGCGAGCCTTCATAAAGAGCCCCGGCAATGCACGATGAGCCTTCATATAGAGCTCCGGCAATGCACGACAAGCCTTCATAAAGAGCCCCGTCAATGCACGATGAGCCTTCATATAGAGCCCTGGCAATGCATGGTGAGCCTTCATATAGAGGGCCGGGAATGCATGGCAAGCCTTCATATAGAGAGCCGGGAATGCACGGCGAGCCTTCATAAAGAGCCCCGTCAATGCACGACGAGCCTTCATAAAGAGCCCCGGCAATGCACGACAAGCCTTCATAAAGAGCCCCGGCAATGCACGGCGAGCCTTCATAAAGAGCCCCGTCAATGCACGACAAGCCTTCATAAAGAGCCCCGGCAATGCACGGCAAGCCTTCATATAGAGCCCCTACAATGCACGGCGAGCCTTCATATAGAGCCCTGGGAATGCACGGCGAGCCTTCATATAGATGGCCGGCAATGCACGGCGAGCCTTCATATAGAGCCCCGGCAATGCACGACAAGCCTTCATATAGAGGGCCGGCAATGCACGGCGAGCCTTCATATAGAGCCCCGGCAATGCACGGCGAGCCTTCATATAGAGCCCCGGCAATGCACGACAAGCCTTCATATAGAGGGCCGGCAATGCACGGCGAGCCTTCATATAGAGCCCCGGCAATGCACGATGAGCCTTCATATAGAGCCCCTACAATGCACGACGAGCCTTCATATAGAGCCCTGGGAATGCACGGCGAGCCTTCATATAGATGGCCGGCAATGCACGGCGAGCCTTCATATAGAGCCCCGGCAATGCACGACAAGCCTTCATATAGAGGGCCGGCAATGCACGGCGAGCCTTCATATAGAGCCCCGGCAATGCACGACGAGCCTTCATATAGAGCCCCTACAATGCACGACGAGCCTTCATATAGAGCCCTGGGAATGCACGGCGAGCCTTCATATAGATGGCCGGCAATGCACGGCGAGCCTTCATATAGAGCCCCGGCAATGCACGACAAGCCTTCATATAGAGGGCCGGCAATGCACGGCGAGCCTTCATATAGAGCCCCGGCAATGCACGACAAGCCTTCATATAGAGGGCCGGCAATGCACGGCGAGCCTTCATATAGAGCCCCGGCAATGCACGGCGAGCCTTCATATAGAGCCCCGGCAATGCACGGCGAGCCTTCATATAGAGCCCCGGCAATGCACGACAAGCCTTCATATAGAGGGCCGGCAATGCACGGCGAGCCTTCATATAGAGCCCCTACAATGCACGACGAGCCTTCATAAAGAGCCCCTGCAATGCACGATGAGCCTTCATATAGAGGGCTGGGAGATAGTTAGGAGTTAGAGATTATGGGTTAGGTGTTTGGTTTGCAGGTTCCGTTTCAGGGGGCACAGATCGTTATGGGGCTCTTGGGGTTAGGGCTCCGGGTCAGGGGCAAAGGGCGTTACGAGGCGCTTGGGGTTAGGGCTCTGGGTCTTTGGGCACAGGGCATTCCGGGGTGCTTGGGGTTAGGGGTCCTGGTCAAGGGGCACAGAGTGTTTGGGGTGGTTGGGGTCAGGGGGCACAGATTGTTTGGGGGGTTGGGGTTGGACTCAGGGGGCACAGTGTTTGGGGTGCTTGGGGTTGGAGTCAGGCGGCACAGTGTTTGGGGTGGTTGGGGTCAGGGGGCACAGAGCATTTGGGGTGCTTGGGGTCAGGGGGCACACAGTGTTTGGGGTGCTTGGGGTTGGGATTGGGGTCAGGAGGCACAGAGTGTTTGGGGGTGGTTGGGGTTGGGGTTGTTAGGAGGCACAGAGTGTTTGGGGTGGTTGGGGTTGGGGTCAGGGGGCACAGAGTGTTTGGGGTGGTTGGAGTCAGGGGGCACAGTGTTTTGGGGGGGTTGGGGTTAGGCGCCTTTCTTGGTGTATGTGAAACTTTCAAACCTCCATTAAACAAAACGTAAACCCTCCCTGACCCCCAGTCACCCTAATACCAGCTCCGAACCTCTAAACCAGGCGCCCCCCCTTCCCCAGGCCTGTCAGGCTGCTGTCTGGGTCCGCACATTTTTGGGTGTGGGGGAGGGGATGTGTTGCTGTGGATTCAGTGTTGTGTCTGGGTCCGCACATTTTTGGGTGTGGGGGAGGGGATGTGTTGCTGTGGATTCAGTGTTGTCTGGGTCCGCACATTTTTGGGTGTGGGGGAGTGGATGTGTTGCTGTGGATTCAGTGTTGTGTCTTGGAGCGGCACAAAGCGATTTACGGGAGACAAACGCTGATAAGCTGATTGGCTGAGATTTCTCCGGGCGGGTCACGCGGATTCATTAAGCCTCACTTTTCCTCATTTTACATGATTTAAGCCCCCGCCAGGTGCAGGCGATTTCCCCCCCCGGGGGCTGATTGGATTATAGGGATACCCCCTCCCCCTCCGCACATCGCTTCTTATAGCTCCGCAGCAATCAGGGAAATAATTCCTAGAGGGATCGTCCCTAGGAGCTCACAGCCGGGGCTTATTCACTAAACTGTGAATCGTGAAGAACTTACATGGATTTGACTGCAGTGATATGCGCATGTGTATATGTATATGTATGTGTGTGTGTGTGTGTGTATATATATATATATATATAATCTACAGGGGTTGTGGTGGAGGACAAAAAGTGAGATAAAAAGCCTCCACACTATAATAAGTGTTTATTATTGCAGAAGCCACTTGCACATCACAGCAATTCAATGAATTGCATCCCAGAGCTCCTGTGCCACATTCTGTGTGTGGCCCTCTATATGACGGTTTCATGCAATGCTGGCCCTCTATATGAAGGCTCGCCTTGCACTGCCGTGGCTCTATTTGAAGGCTCGTGCATTGCCGGCCCTCTATATGAAGGCTCGCCGTGCATTGCCGGGGCTCTTTATGAAGGCTCGTCGTGCATTGCCGGGGCTTTATATGAAGGCTCGCCGTGCATTGTCGGGGCTCTATATGAAGGCTCGCCGTGCATTGCTGGCCTTCTATATGAAGGCTCGCCGTGCATTGCCGGGGCTCTATATGAAGGCTCGCCATGCATTGCCGGGGCTCTTTATGAAGGCTTGCTGTGGTGTGGTCTGTGACGGCGTGTATATTCCCTCTAATCTTGTTTGGGAGGGATATGCTGTTTAACTCCAGAAGCATGTGTGTGCTACATAAGTAAGCCCAAGAGGTTAATTTTCTCTCCACACACTGGTCAGCTGGAAGTCATTTAGCAGTAGTAAAAGAAATCACTGCCTGCTTTTCACTCTGCTCCTCTCCACACAGGCACCTCTCTCAAAGTGTTTTTGGGTCCTAGCCAAAACAACAGTTCTAAGGTTGGTGAAACCTATGTTTTGTTTAGTTTAAAAGAAAGCCCTGATAGTAAGGGAACTTTAAGTGAGTCAGCGCTCAAAGGAGCTAGAGTTTGTTTTATAGTGATGTGTTTGTTTTATTTTGAATGCTGAAACTGCTGCTTGCTGAACAGCAGTTAATTCAATAAAGTAAAGAACTTGTTTATGAAAACCCAAGAGGACCGTTCTTTCTTAAGGATATAACACCCAAGGCGGGTACAAGGATTACAATATGGTGGAGAATGCGGGCATAAAGCACATAAATGGTCTGTGGGTATGTGAAGCTCCTGCTAATCTGCATATGGAAGATATTTTTTTTTTCTTTTTCTGTGACCTGCTGACTTTTTTTGGCTCTGTGGATACATTGCTATTACTTGCCTTTGGAATAAGGATGGAGGACCTAATGAAAGCTTTGGTGCAGGTGACTGCCGTGGAGCAGGAGACAAATCGCCTAGTGGCTGCACAGGTTGAAAACCTAAGGGACGCTCAGCAGGAGGACAGGGCTATCCTTGCCAGTGTTTTACAAAGACTGACATCGCCACCTGAAGGGTGCCCTCCTGTGGACCGAGTTGTCCGTATCCGCGCAACCGACTTTCTGCATAAGATGTCAGAGGCGGATGATACAGAGGCTTACCTCACAACTTTTGAGAGGGTCGCTGCCCGGGAAAAATGGCCATTTGATCAGCGGGCTGGGCTGCTGGCTCCATGCCTAAGTGGGGAATCCCAGAAGGCCTATAAAGATTTGCCCTATGACCAGGCCCAGGACTATACACAGCTAAAGGATGAGATCCTTACTCGTATAGGCATAACTCCCGGGCTTAGGGCCCAAAGGTTCCACAACTGGACTTATGATATGGGGAAACCTACACGGACCCAGATGTACGAGTTGCTGAGGCTTGCTCAAAAATGGCTTAAACCTTAGCTCAACCGCGCTGCTGTAATGGAAATAGTCGTCATGGATCACTTTCTCCGTCATTTGCCGACAGGACTGCGACAATGTGTTAGCCAAGGGGACCCAAAGAATCCAGAAGCGATGATATGCTTGGTTGAAAGATACTTGACCGCTAAGGAGCTACATAGTATTGATCCTCAGCCTAAGTCCAAATCCCCTAACCACCAGACAGGTGGAAAAACTGGAAACAAGGGACAGAACCCTGTACCCAGCATGGGACAATGGGACTATAATGCTGGAAGGTACCGAAAATCCCTGCTTCAGCCACGGGCTCAGACTGAGAAACCAGTAATCTGCTTCAAATGTCACGAACCAGGACATTTTGCCCGTGACTGCCCAGAGGGTGAAGAGCCCATGCAGTGCGATGTGGGTGCAAGGGCTCCACATAGGACTGTGTTGACTTGCTCAAAAATGTGTGTGGTAACTAACGCTGTTGATATGACACATCTAAGACTGATAAGTGTGGAAGGAAAGCATGTGCAAGTGCTGCTTGATTCTAGGAGCGAAGTTACTTTGTTAAAAGAGGTTCTGCTTCAGCCAGAACAATTAGATGCCAAGCAAATGCTTGATATTGTGAATATACATGGTGACACCCACTCATACCCCACAGCAGAGGTTGAGTTTGCCACTGATGTTGGGAGGGTCAAATACCGTGTAGGGGTGTTGCCCCTGTTGCCCTATAATGTGGTATTAGGCAGGGACTTTCCCCATTTCCGTTACATGTGGGAAAACTCCTCGGGCCCTCAGGAAGTGAGGCCCTCTGGAGAGGTACAGGAGGTTGACAGATGTAACATGTTTCCTTTCAGTGATATTGACTGGGAACCAGGTAGAGGACAAGAAGCACCCCTCGCGTGCCTGGGTAATGAAGTAGAACCACCCCAGAATGAGGCTCCTGTAGCACGATTGAATTTTCAGGATCTGGGAGTCCACTGTGGAAACTTTAGAGCTGCCCAATGGGAGGATGTAACCCTGAAAGCGGCAAGAGAAAGTGTGCAAGTAATGGAAAGTACAGTCGTAGACTGTAGAGGCTTTCCTTATTTTAAAGTGGAAAACAGCTTGTTATATCGAGTAGACAAAAAAGGGGAAGAAGAGGTGGAGCAGCTGCTGGTTCCACAGTCACATAGAAACACTGTTTTGGAGCTAGCCCATAGCCATGTGTTAGGAGGGCACCTGGGGACAGATAAAACCAGAGAGAGCGAGTTCTGGCCCGGTTCTATTGGCCTGGTACATTTTCGGCCATAGAGCGGTTTTGCAAATCCTGCCCAGTGTCACGGTTCCCAGATCCCACCACGCAGTACTTAACGCCCAACACTCCACAGAGCCCAGAAGCTACCAACAGAGTAGCCGTGAAAGATCTCTGTCTGGTCCTTAGAATTGGCCAGGTAAACTAGCTAGACAGAAAGGGTTAACAACACGGGGAGTAGTCAGCCGAGCCAGAATCAGGAATACAGAGTTCAGAATGGTCAAATGGAATAGCCGGGTCGATATCAGAGCAGTGGCGTAGTACAAGAAAATGGTCTAGGGCAACAGAAGGCAGAATAGTCAGAAACAAGCAGAGGTCAATAACGGGTTAATTCAATATAGCAGTCAGGTACAAGGAGCTCAGGTATGGATAACCACGATCTGGCAACTGCTGAGAATACACTGAGGGTTTTTAAAGACCTTCACCAGGCCACGCCCCCCACTTAAGCCACGCCTCATGCAACCACCTCCCTGCCTGTCTCCATTTAAACCGGGCATTGGTCAGCGAGCAGCATCAGACATGCTGCCCTCAAGCACACAGGTAGGGCTGGAAGCTCCCAACGTTACACCCAGAATGCCAACTAAAGGCCCCACATAAAGGCTTCCACAATCCACTGGTACCCTTTCCTGTCATAGAGGTTCCATTTTGAGCGGATCGCAATGGACCTAGTAGGGCCTCTGCTTAAGTCCGCTAGGGGACATTAATACATTTTAGTTGTTGACTATGCAACCCGGTACCCCGAGACAGTGCCCCTACGGAATGCCAACTCTAAGAATATAGCAAGGGAGTTAATAATGATGTGTAGCAGGATGGGTATACCAAAAGAGATCCTCACAGACCAGGGTACCCCATTCATGTCCAAACTTATGAATGAGTTGTGTAACGTACTTAACATTACTCAGCTAAAAACTTTGGTGTACCATCCTCAAACAGATTTACTGGTGGAGAGGTTTAACAAAACACTAAAGGCTATGTTGCGTAAGGTGGTAGATAAAGACGGGAAGAACTGGGATCATCTATTACCATACCTTATGTTTTCCATTAGGGAAGTCCCACAGTCTTCCACTGGGTTTTCACTGTTTGAATTATTGTACGGCAGGCATCCCAGGGGCATTTTAGATGTTGCCAAGGAAACATGGGAACAAGAGCATACCCCCCACCGAAGTATAATAGAACATGTAGTTCAAATGCAAGAACGGATGGAGGCTGTAATGCCCATAGTTAAAGAAAATATGGAAAAATCTCAAAGCCCAACAAGCCAGTTACAACAGGAACGAGTATTCAAACCAGGAGATCGAGTTCTGATCCTTATCCCCACGGTTAAAAGCAAATTCCTAGCCAGCTGGCAAGTCCCATACGAAATCACTCAGAGGGTCAGTGACGTAAACTATAAAGTGCGACAGCCGGGTAGACGTAAGGCAGAACAGATCTACCATATAAACCTAATGCAGCCATGGGTAGAAAGGGAGGTCCTCACGGTGACCAAAGGCAAACCTACGCAGGTTGCCCGTGGGAATGATCCAGAGGTCTATATCGCCGAAACTCTTGCTTCCCATCAGAAACAAGAAGTTAAAGATTTTGTGTCCAAAAACAGAGATGTGTTTTCCCCAGTACCAGGGAAAACTCACATCATCAAGCATGATATCATTACGGAACCCGGAAAGAAAGTCAATCTGAAGCCCTACAGGATACCCGAGGCTAGACGGGAAGCAGTCAATGCAGAGGTAAAAAAGATGCTTAAGTTAGGGGTCATTGAAGTGTCACAAAGCGAGTGGAATAACCCGATCGTGTTGGTGCTTAAACCAAATGGGGAAATACAGTTCTGCAACGATTTCCGTAAGTTGAACGACATTTCTAAGTTTGATGCTTACCCCAAGCCTCGGGTGGATGAACTGATAGTACGATTGGGTAAAGCCCGATATCTTAGTACATTGGACTTGACCAAAGGATATTGGCAGGTGCCCATGACCATGAGCGACAAGGAAAAGACGGCTTTTTCTACACCTGAGGGGTTATACCAGTATAAGGTGTTACCATTCGGGCTGCATGGTGCCCCGGCCACCTTTCAGCGCATGATGGATAAGATACTCCGACCCCATAGAGAGTATGCAGCTGCCTATCTGGATGATGTGGTAATTCACAGTGCGGACTGGGAAACACATCTGTCGAAGCTTCAGGCAGTACTGGATAGTATACGGACTGCTGATTTGACAGCTAACCCCGCTAAGTGCTCTTTAGGCCTAGAAGAGGCTAAATATCTGGGGTACACCATCGGGCGGGGGCTCCTTAAGCCACAACAGCGCAAGGTAGCAGCCATCTCTAGTTGGCCACGTCCGGTAACAAAAAAGCAGGTAAGGGCATTCCTGGGCTTAACGGGCTATTATCGCAGGTTTATCCCTGACTTTGCTACAATTGCTAACCCCCTGGTTGAGCTCACCAAAGGTAAAAGCCCGGTTATGGTTAAATGGTCCCCAGAAGCAGAGTGTGCCTTTCTGATCCTGAAAGAAGCTCTGTGTGCTGATCCTGTGTTGGTGGCTCCGGATTTCACCAAATCGTTTGTAGTACAGACCGATGCGTCTGATGTAGGCCTGGGTGCAGTGCTTTCTCAGGTACATGGGGGAGAGGAACATCCAGTCATGTACCTGAGCCGCAAACTAAACCCCCATGAACAGAGATACTCCGTGGTGGAGAAGGAGTGCCTGGCTATTAAATGGGCGTTAGAATCCTTGAGGTATTATCTGCTAGGGCGGCGGTTTACACTGGTTACTGACCACGCACCCTTAATGTGGATGAGGCAGAACAAGGAAAAATGTCAGGGTGACTAGATGGTTCCTGAGTCTCCAGCCCTACCAGTTCACTATGGCCCACAGGGCTGGTACTGCCCAGGGTAATGCGGATGGCCTCTCCCGTGTTCACGGTTTATGGTCCAAGGATGCTCACCCCGATGAGTCTGAGCTGGGGGGAGGGATATGTGATAGTGTACACGGTGTGGTCTGTGACGGTGTGTATATTCCCTCTAATCTTGTTTGGGAGGGATATGCTGTTTAGCTCCAGGAGCATGTGTGTGCTACATAAGTAAGCCCAAGAGGTTAATTTTCTCTCCACACACTGGTCAGCTGGAAGTAATTTAGCAGTAGTAAAAGAAATCACTGCCTGCTTTTCACTCTGAGAGAGGTGCCTGTGTGGAGAGGAGCAAAGTGTTTTTGGGTCCAAGCCAAAACAACAGTTCTAAGGTTGGGGAAACCTATGTTTAGTTTAAAAGAAAGCCCTGATAGTAAGGGAACTTTAAGTGAGTCAGCGCTCAAAGGAGCTAGAGTTTGTTTTATAGGGATGTGTTTGTTTTATTTTGAATGCTGACACTGCTGCCTGCTGACACTGCTGTCTGCTGACACTGCTGCCTGCTGACACTGCTGCCTGCTGACACTGCTGCCTGCTGACACTGCTGCCTGCTGAACAGCAGTTAATTCAATAAAGTAAAGAACTTGTTTATGAAAACCCAAGAGGACCGTGCTTTCTTAAGGATATAACACCCAAGGATTACAATATATATATATATATCATCTATTATACATATACAGTATCTGACTGCAGTGATATGCACATGCATATATACGGTATATATACACAGTATCTGACAGCAGTGATTTGCATATATATACCGTATCTGACAGCAGTGATATGCACATGCATATATATATATATACCGTATCTGACAGCAGTGATATGCACATGCATATATATATATATATATATATACAGTATCTGACAGCAGTGATATGCACATGCATATATATATATATATATATATATACAGTATCTGACAGCAGTGATATGCACATGCATTTATATATCTATCTATATATAGATTAGGTAGGTCGTGTTAGTCCAGATGCCAAAATCACGAGTATAGCAGTCTGTAGTGATACCTTTCTTATTGGACTAACGTTACATTTAAAGTACAAGCTTTCGAGAGGATTCCTCCCTTCATCAGATATAGAAGCTTACTGATCAGAATAGTAGAATTAAACATTGAGACATTCATAGGGCTCACAGTTGGGGGTGTTAGATGTTGTACATCGCCAGATGGCATGGTCAGAGGGGGGGGAGGAAACATTTAATTGTCTCAGGCAAGATGCAATCATGTCCACTTCAAAGGGAATGTGAAAGGACAGAACGAAAGAAAGGTAAAAAAAAACACAACACAGTGAGTATGGGGAAGACACAGAAAAATAGGAATTATGAATATTATGTGACGTTATTATAGTGGGTTAGAAAACTCGAATCTATATTAAGTCCTTGTTTTATATTGTTGAAATATGTGATCATTTTCATTTCATATGTTTTGCGTTCCCGGTGATCTTTAAAATGTCCTTTGAGGATTTTGATTCTGAGGTTTTGGATGGAGTGGCCTGCTAGATTGAAGTGATGTCCCACTGGGGTACAATATGTGTTTTCCTGGTGGTTCCTGATGGAGTGTCTGTGCTGGTTCATCCTGAGATTTAGTTTAAGGCTGGTTTCACCAATATAGCAGCCCTTATCACACGCCGTGCACTGGATCATATATACCACATTTGCTGACGTGCACAGGAATGATCCCTTTGTGTTGTGAGTGGCGTTGCTGTGCCGCGCAGTGCTGCTGTCAAATACAGTTGTGTTCAAAATTATTCAACCCCCAATGCTGTAAAGGGTTTTAAGGAATTTAGTGACATTTGTAATTGTATTCAGAATGAAATCCTACAAGGACTTTTTAAAGAACCATATGCAACTAAAATGACATCAATTGGTTTTGTAATACAGTAGTAAATGTTTCTTTTGTGAATTCTTCATTGACACAATTATTCAACCCCTTAAAGACCACCACTCTGAAGAACAGAGGTTCATTCAAGTGTTTTCAATCAGGTATTGAAAACACCTGTGGAAGTCACGGAGCAGCAATAAAGCATAATAAGTACCAATTAGGCAGCTTTAAAATGACTGTGATACTCAGCTCCTTCTAGACATTTACTGGTGTGGTTACAAACATGGTGAAGTCAAGAGAATGGTCCAGGAAGACAAGAGAAGAGGTGATTACTCTTCACAGGAAGGGCAATGGCTATAAGAAGATTGCAAAGATGTTAAACATACCAAGAGAGACCATAGGAAGCATCATTCGCAAATTCAAGGCAAAGGGCACTGTTGAAACGCTACCTGGTCGTGGCAGAAAGAAGATGCTGACTTTGACTGCTGTGCGCTACCTGAAGCGTAGAGTGGAGAAAAGTCCCGTGTGACTGCTGAGGAACTGAGAAAAGGTTTGTCAGATGTGGGTACTGAAGTTTCAGCTCAGACAATACGGCGCACACTGCGTAATGAAGGCCTCCATGCCAGAACTCCCAGGCGCACCCCCTTGCTGTCTCCAAAGAATAAGAAGAGTCGACTGCAGTATGCCAAAAGTCATGTGGACAAACCACAGAAGTTTTGGGATAGTGTTCTGTGGACTGATGAAACAAAATTGGAACTGTTTGGGCCCATGGATCAACGCTATGTTTGGAGGAGGAAGAACAAGGCCTATGAAGAAAAGAACACCTTGCCTACTGTGAAGCATGGCGGGGGGTCAATCATGCTTTGGGGCTGTTTTGCTTCTGCAGGTACAGGGAAGCTTCAGCGTGTGCAAGGTACCATGAATTCTCTTCAGTACCAGGAGATATTGGATGACAATGTGATGCAGTCCGTCACAAACCTGAGGCTTGGAGACGTTGGACCTTTCAACAGGACAATGATCCCAAGCATACCTCCAAGTCCACTAGAGCATGGTTGCAGATTAAAGGCTGGAACATTTTGGAGTGGCCATCGCAGTCACCTGACTTAAATCCCATTGAGAACCTCTGGTGGGACTTAAAGAAAGCAGTTGCAGTGCGCAAGCCTAAGAATGTGACTGAACTGGAGGCTTTTGCCCATGACGAATGGGTGAAGATACCCGTAGATCGCTGCAAGACACTTGTGTCAAGCTATGCTTCACGTTTAAAAGCTGTTATAACTGTAAAAGGATGTTGTACTAAGTACTAAGATTGAATGTCACTTGGGGGTTGAATAAAACTGATAATGATGTGAGCACAGAAAAGACATTTGTGCTTATTTCATTATAAATGTTATGTTATATTTGTCTGACCTACACGTGCCTCTTTGATTTAATTGTAAGCAAGATGACTGAATGATCAAAATCAATGTCAAACTGGCCAAAACACTCAATTTCAGTGGGGGTTGAATAATTTTAACACAACTGTATATGTTGGCACAGTTTGCAGCGGGGTTTGTTACAGCGTTTGGTCCCATTCTGTATGTCATCCTGTTCCTGAGCGAGTTTGCTGCGGACCAGTTTTCCCCTCTGACTATGCCTTTTGGCGATGTACAACATCTAACGCCCCCAACTGTGAGCCCTATGACTGTCCCAATGTTTAATTCTATTATTCTGATCAGTAAGCTTCTATACCTGACGAAGGGAGGAATCCTCTCGAAAGCTTGTACTTTAAATGTAACGTTAGTCCAATAAAAAAGGTATCACTACAGACTGCTATCTATATATATACATATACACAGTATCTGACAGCAGTGATGTGCACATGTATGTATGTAATGTATATATATATATATATATAGTATCTGACAGCAGTGATATGCGCATGCATATATACAGTATATACAGTATCTGACAGCAGTGATAGGGGTTAGGGTGGTACATAGTCATAGAGAGGGCCCTGCTCCCTAAGAGCTTACATTCTAAAGCGATCAATACAGACGCAGATATTGAGACGGTTCTTTATCATCCTCGGGGCTGCTGTGGATCATGGGAGTTGTAGTTCTACAATAGCTGGGTTTGGGCATTGTGACCAGCCTGTCTCTTCCCTCTCTGTGCTGCGCCTCAGTGTCTGTTGCTGCAGAATCTTCCCTGTCAGTCAGCGCAGTGCTGCGCTTTCCGACCGCGGCCTCCTCGGGGGCCGGTAATTACTGTAATCTAATTAGCGAGAAGCCTCTCGTCCTGATCTCATCCAGACACTTCATTAACTCAGAACGGGGGCCGTTTAGCCACTTCAACTGCACTTCATGCGCGTCCATCTGCCGCAACCTGACGTTACTGCTGCCTGAGCCGGCCGGCGACAAAGGGTTAAACATGAGATTCTGTTTTATATATTAGATGTTGTTTATCTGTACGTGTGTGTGTTGGATTGTGCGTCTCTGTACGTTTGTTTGTGTATGTGTGAGAATGTGCATCTGTGTATTTGTGTGTGTTGGAATGTGCGTCTCTGTACTTGTGTTTGGGAATGTGCGTCTCTGTACGTGTGTGTGTGGAAATGTGCGTCTCTGTACGTGTGTGTGTGGAAATGTGCGTCTCTGTACGTTCGTGTGGGAATGTGCATCTCTGTGTGTGTGAGTGTGGGAATGTGCATCTGTGTGAGTGTGGGAATGTGCATCTGTGTGAGTGTGGGAATGTGCATCTGTGTGAGTGTGGGAATGTGCATCTGTGTGAGTGTGGGAATGTGCATCTGTGTGAGTGTGGGAATGTGCATCTGTGAGTGTGTGGGAATGTGAGTCTGTGAGTGTGTGGGAATGTGAGTCTGAGTGTGTGAATGTGAGTCTGTGTGAGTGTGTGAATGTGAGTCTGTGTGAGTGTGTGAATGTGAGTCTGTGAGAGTGTGTATGAATGTGAGTCTGAGTCTGTGTGAATGTGAGTCCGTGTCTGTGCGTCTGTGTGAGTGTGTATGAATGTGAGTATGTATGAGTGTGTGTGAATGTGAGTCTGTGTGAGAGTGTGTATGAATGTGAGTCTGAGTCTGTGTGAATGTGAGTCCGTGTCTGTGCGTCTGTGTGAGTGTGTATGAATGTGAGTCTGCATGAGTGTGTGTGAATGTGAGTCTGTGTGAGAGTGTGTGTGTGAAGTCAAACTGCAGAGGTACAGAATGGTCCGCTAAGGTACAAGCAAATGGAATAATAAAATGACTGTAATTCAGTTTAGTTAATTGAAATCTGCAAAAGTCTGTGAGAACTACTAGTCCCTGCAATTCAGCTCCATTTAGGGTCAGCCAATCAGAGCAGAGGTCAGGCTTCCCAGCAGCTTCAAGGAGATCTGTGGTGAAGGGAGGGGCCATCTGAGAGCTCCATGCCATGCAGCAACCTGGACATAGGAAAGTGCACAGACATTTACAAACATCTTCAGATCCTGGAGTGGCAGCCGGTGAGCTAAAGGACTTGTGTCACAGTCATGTGCAGGAAAGGAATGGAGCCAGTTTAGTGATTAATAAAGTCTGTTAACCTTTAGATCTATTTCATGCTCAGTGTGAGGAGATTCCACATGCAGTTCTTTATATTAGTTCATTTCATGTCTGTTTCTTTAAGTTAAAATATATTTTAGCAGTAATGATATTCTAGAAGTGTGTGTTAGTGAAAATATGAAACGCTGGATTACAATCTACTAGCGCTGATTAGCGAAAAGTTAACCAGAGCCAGGACTTGGTGTTAACGGATTCCACTTCTGCAGAATCCGTTAATACCAGCTAGAAAAATAAAAAATAATTAGCAGATACTCACCTCCTGTCCGGCGGCTCCAACCGCCTCCTCCGGCTGGCAGGAGCAGGGAAAGACTGGGGGATAAGTCCCCCTAGTCTCTCCCTGTGTATCACTACGCTGACTGGCCGGATCTCGCGAGGTGAGATCTGGCAGGTCATGTGACCGCCGGTGTCTGGCTCAATGGAGTCCTATGGACTCCATCGAGTGGATGCTCGCGGCTGCGCTCAGCGCTCAGCACTGCCACAAGCATCCCGGGCCGTAGCGCGCAGTAACAATGCAGGCAGCTTTTTAAGCGCCTGCATTGTAATTCCACGCTAAAACGGGGGAGGTAGGGGGAAAACTGCGGGCGCAGTTTTTTCTCCCTACCGCCCCCGTTTTAGCGTGGAGATGGTAATGTGGCCCTTTATGTGCAATGCATTTATACAATTTCTGTATTTCTTTCTGTTAAAGGTTTTTCATCTATTCATCATCTAATCCCTTAATCAACCTATTCATCTGTTCATTTAATCCGCTATTCAGTTACTGCTCAATCTACAGCTACTTCATTTACTACCCAACTTACTGAAACTAAACTGAAATGCAAGTGAATGAAGAGTGGAATCCCGTTATTTCCAGCGACGATGTCTGAAGTTCCTTTTCAAGCGGGGAAATTGTGCAAAAATCAGAAAGCTTGACAGTGTGTGTGAATGTGAGTCTGTGTGTGACTGTGGGTGTGTGAATATGGGTGTGTATGAATGTGTGTGTGTGAATACGAGTCTGTGAGTGTGTGTGTGAATGTGTGTGTGTGTGTATGAATGTGTGCGTGAATACGAGTCTGAGTGTGTGTGTGAATGTGAGTCTGTGAGTGTATGTGCGTGAATGGGGGTCTGTATGAGTGTGTCTGTGTGTGAATGCAACGGAGTGTGTGAGAGTGTGTGTGTGAATGTGAGTCTGTATGAGTGAGTGAGTGTGTGTGAATGTGAGTGTGTGTTTGTGTGAGAATGTGAGTCTGTGAGTGTGTGTCTGTGTGAGAATGTGAGTCTGTGTGAATGTGTGTGTGGATGTGAGTGTGTGTGTGTGTGAACGTGCGGGGAAGTGAATTCCTTGCTGCCCGTGGCTCTTCTGAGGTTTGTGCGCTAGAAATGGACGGGTCGCCGGGCCTGCGTGTCACTATCGGTGATTTATAAGGAGCCCCCCCCCCCCGCTCAGCGCCGCTGCCGGTGTTTCACCGTGAGAGTCTGACTGGTTTGTGGGATTGAGCGTGCGGCCCCTGTAAAGACCACTCCTTAATAAATACCTGCGGGAGATCCCCGCGCTGAGTGACCAGACGATGCACAGTGCAGGGTGACGGGCCCTTTATTAACCCTTCCCTCGCTGTGTGTGCGGTTAATCAGCGAGCGTCTTATTCTTTTGTTGTTTTTTTCTCTCTGCGTTGTCCCTTTTACATCCTCACCCCGTGCTCCTCGCGGCCAACGCAGCCTCCCCGCTTCCTGATCTCACTCCAGAGGAAACTGCGAGTTCACAGTCACCGCTTCACCTTTCACTTCCCTCCTGTCCCTGCGCCGACGCGGCGACGGCTCCTGGCAGTCCCGGCCCATGGATGCGCTGTCTCCTCTTGTCTGACGGAGGCACAGGGATGCGGGTTTCGGGGGACACCATGGACCTCCAGGTAAGGGCTTCGTCCTTTTCACCTGTGCGCAGGGGGCAACAATACGGAGACGCTCGTGGTGAGAAAGGCCAAATTGGCGTTACCGATAGAAAGGGGGGGGGTCTGTTTCAGGGAGCTGCAAGCGGGCATGTAACACCCCTGGCAGTGAAGAGGTTAACTTCTTCCATGGTGGAGACTAACAGGGTTGTTCAGAGTGAGCCGGAATGTGAGTTTCCCCGTATGGTGACATTTCGGGGCCATTCGGCGGCTTGTTCCCTGCACTTCGGGTCGGGGAACGAGAGAGCACCGAAATGCACCATAAATCTTGTGTTCTTGCGTTTCTCGGCGCGGTGCTGTGATCGGCAAGGCCACCAAGACGCCAAGTTTTATTTAATAATTAGATGCCGAACGAGAGAAAAAAAAAAGTAGCCGACGGTCCAACGATATTTAATTAATAAATCGATTATTGATTAAATATTCTATTTATTATAAATAATTTGTGAGCAGACGTTGCGGAATAGTGTGTGTCCTGTGTCACCCAACCCTGCACACACAAAGCTTCCCTGGCTTTATTATTTGCTATAAAATAAATATATACTAACTTAAATCTGCGGATGAAATATACAGCATTTATTTTATTTATTATACTGTGTGATATCCTGCAGAGCGGGGAGTTCTCCTCGTCACACAGGTAAAACATACCGACAATAAAACCCGTCCTTCTTACATATGGAAAGTAATCAGTATTGGGTATTAATAAAAAAATAAAAAATAATATTTTATATTACTGTATATATTTTTTATTATTTATTTATTTATTTATTTGCGTCATCCTTTCAGTTTTTTGGCGAGCTGGGAGCTCCTCATACTGCGCCGATATAACAGTAACCCTAACCGTCTGGCCTTTTACTTAGGAAAAGTATTCAATACTGGCTTTTAATAGTCTAAAAAAAATAAAATATTATTATTTTTTTTATTTTCTCTCTTATGTTTTGCATTTGATCTTGCTGGGGAGCCGGGAGGGCTCTTCACACTGCGCTGACATAACACAATAATGTACTAAAAATAAAGCACACAGGATCTGGCGTTTTTACAGAGAATTGCACAACACTGGGCGTAAAAATATAAAATAATAATTATAAAATAAAAGCTATTCTAATATTAATAATCCTATTTTATTTATTTTTATTATTTTTTTTTTATTCCTTTTTTCTGGAGAGGCAGGAGCGCTCTAACTGAGAGATATAAAAGGGAGAGAATAAAGATCACAGTTTTGGGAAGAAACAAAGAAAACCATCTTAATATTTGCTCTCGCTGAAATTAACAACATAAAAAATGTTTTTTTTTATTATATTTATTTACCTCTTTGATGATTATTATTTTTTTTTGAGAGCTGGTTTTGTGTAGAATCACTTGTTATCTGCTACGTAACGTAAACTTACAGTGGCAAGAAAAAGTATGTGAACCCTTTGGGATTACGTGGAGTTTTGCATGAATTGGTCATAAAATGTGCTCTGATCTTCATCTAAGTCACAACAATTTGAAAAAAACAGTCTGCATAAATTAATACAACACAAACATTATATGTTTTCATGTTTTTATTGAACAGAACATGTAAACATTCACAGTGCAGGGTGGGAAAAGTATGTGAACCCCTAGCCTAATGACTTCTCCAAGAGCTAATTGGAGCCAGGAGTGAGCCAACCTTGAGTCCAATCAGTGTGATATTATTGGATGTGTTGCTGAAAGCTGTCCTGCCCTTTAAAAACACACACCAGTTTTGGGTTTACTGGTTTCAAGAAGCACTGCCTGATGTGAACCATGTCTCGCAGAAAAGAGCTCTCAGAAGACCTACGATCAAGAATTGTTGACTTGTATGAAGCTGGAAAGGGTTATTATTATTATTTATTATTCTTTATTTATAAAGCGCCAGCATATTCCGCAGCGCTGTACAATAAGCACAGTATAGACAGGGTTACAATACATTGAACAACATTTGACAAACAGTACAGGAGGAGATGAGGGCCCTATTCCCGTAGGAACTCACATCTGGGAGGGTTGGGGTTGGAAACAGGAGGAGAGGACTGTAAGGTAGAGTGATTGATGGTTGCGTCAGTGAGTTGGGTGGTCGGCTTCCCTAAATAGGAACGTTTTAAGGGAGCGTTTGAAGGAAGAGAAGTTAGGGGAAAGTCTGACAGTACGAGGGAGAGCGTTCCAGAGAGTGGGGGCTGCGCGTGAGAAATCCTGCAGTCTATCATGGGAAGAGGTGATGCGGGGAGAAGCTAGGCGCAGGTCACTGTTTGACCTTAGGGAGCGGGCTGGGGTGTATTTGGTGATTAGTGAGGACAGGTAGTGGGGAGCTGAGTTAGTGAGGCTTTTGTAGGTAAGGGTAAGGATTTTGAACTTAATTCTGCAGTGGATGGGGAGCCAGTGAAGGGACTCGCAGAGGGGAGCGGCAGAGACAGAGCGGCAGGTGAGGTGAATTAGCCTGGCAGAGGCGTTCAGGATGGATTGTAGGGGGGAGAGGCGGGACAGAGGAGGCCAGATAAGAGATTATTGCAATAGTCGAGTCGGGAGATTACCAGGGCGTGTATGAGTTGTTTTGTGGCGACAGCGGTAAGAAATGGCCGAATTCTGGAAATATTACGCAGTTGGTATCGGCAGGAGGAGGAAAGAGACTTGATGTGGGGGATGAAGGAAAGAGCAGAGTCAAGTGTAACTCCAAGACAGCGAACTTGGTTTGATGGGGAAATGGTGATACCCTCCACCGTGTGATAGAGAAGTCAGGAGGTGGGGAGGCATTGGAGGGAGGAATAAGTAGGAGTTCAGTCTTCGACATGTTGATCTTTAGGTGGTGGGAGGCCATCCAGGAGGAGATGCCAGATAAACAGTCACTGACTTTTGAAAGGACAGGGGGAGAGAGATCAGGGGTAGAGAGGTAGATCTGAGTGTCATCAGCGTAGAGGTGGTAATTGAAGCCAAAGCTGTTGATGATTTTGCCCAGGGAGGAGGTGTAGATGGAAAAGAGCAGAGGACCAAGGACAGAGCCTTGAGGTACACCAACAGATAGAGGCAATGAGGAGGAGGAGTTACCAGCAAAGGACACACAGAAACACAGGGTTACAAAAGTATCTCCAAAAGCCTTGATGTTCATGTGTCCACGGTAAGACAGACTGTCTACAAATGGAGAAAGTTCAGCACTGTTGCTACTCTCCCTAGGCGTGGTCGTCCTGTAAAGATGACTGCAAGAGCACAGCGCAGAATGCTTAAGGAGGTAAAGAAGAATCCTAGAGTGTCAGCTAAAGCCTTACAGAAATCTCTGGCACATGCTAACATTTTTGTTACACATCTACAATAAGGAAAACATTAAACAAGAATGGAGTACATGGGAGGACACCACGGAGGAAGCCATTGCTGTCCAAAAATATTGCAGCATGTTTGAAGTTTGCAAAAGAGCACCTGGATGTTCCACACAGCACTACTGGCAAAAATTCTGTGGACAGATGAAACCAAAATTGAGTTGTTTGGAAAAAACACACAACACTATGTGTGAGAGAAAAAAGGCACAGCACACCAACATCAAAACCTCATCCCCACTGTAAAAACATGGCGGAGGGAGCATCATGGTTTGGGGCTGCTTTGCTGCCTCAGGGCCTGGACGGATTGTTGTCATTGATGGAAAAATGAATTCCAGAGTTTATCAAGACATTTTGCAGGAAAACGTAAGACCATCTGTCTGCCAACTGAAGCTCCGCAGAGGATGGGTGATGCAACAGGACAATGACCCAAAGCATACAAGTAATTCAACAAAAGAATGGCTTCAACAAAACAAAATACGCCTTCTGGAGTGGCCCAATCAGAGTCCTGACCTCAACCCGATTGAAATGCTGTGGCATGACCTTAAGGCTGGGTTCACACCTGGGCGTAGCGATGTGCGCGTTTTTTTTACGCGCGTTCCCGCATACAAAAAGAACGCGCGTTGCAGCGCGTTTGCGGCTATGATATGGCCGCGAACGCGCTGCTGTATGCCCGAAAAGAAGCTCCCGGACTTCTTTTTGCGTCGGCCGTTTTAATCCCTTCAATGCGGTGGACGCGCTCAGCGCGTCCAACCGCATTGCTACTTGGCTGCGGAGGACGCGCTGAGCGCGTCCTCCCTTTGCAGCCCGCGATCAGCCGGTATTCCGGCTGATCGCTCGCCCCCCGGTGTGGGCTGACATCATCGATGTCAGCCCAACCGCCGGGACCCCGGCGGGCACGATAGGCGTCATCGCGCATGCGCGATGATGTCTATTTCAGGCACCCCCCCGCCATTGCAGGAAGGTGCCTGAATGGGAGGGGGGGAGGTCCTTCGGACCTCTCCCCTCCCCATCCGTGCATGCCAGCGGTTAAAGGCAGGCACCGCCTGGAAGGGCACAGCTTGCCCTTCCAAGCGGCGGCTGTCTTTAACCCCTAGGGGGCTGGATCGCGATATGGCGCCAACATGCGCCGTATCGCGGTCCCCTGTCGGCCAAGCTTCCGGGATATCCCCCTAATGACTGGCGTCATCGCGCAGAGCGCGATGGCGCCAGTTTTCAAATTAACCCTTGCTGCCACCTATAGTGGAGATAGGGGTTCCAATGAACCCCCTATCTCCCGATCCGTGACAGCTAGGGGTTAATGTTTACTATCATTGGAACGGCCAGAGCGTGTCCGTTCCAATGATACCAAACATGACCATGTAAAATGTAAAAAAAATTTTTTTTAAATAAAAATAAAATAAAAAAAAGAAAAAAAGAAATTTAAAAAAAATTAAAATGTTTTTGTTTTAGATTTATTACTGCAACAATATTGTTCCCATTTCAATTATAATGTGAACAATGATGCTGCACTAACGATTTTTTCTATGGGGGGCGTTTGCTAAAAAACACGTAATTTCCCCCAAAAAAAAGTATCGATTCCTCATTTCTAATTTTTTTAACAAGCGCACCCCATAGAAAATATAACCGCAAACGATCGCATTTTAAAATGTGAAAAAACCACTTTACACGTTGTAAATTATTGAAAATTCTAATTTTATTGCATATTTTGTTATAATATACAGACAGGACATGACGTATACATATAATAATGACATATTATGAATCTGTACAGTCTGCCGGAAAGAACGATATATAATATGTCTGGGTCATATATTAAAATAAGCCTTCAAAATATGTTTAAACATGATGAGCAAAACCGGTAAAAATGACCTCAGCACAGGGGCGGGAAAAGGCTCAGCAGCGAAAGGGTTAAAGCGCGTTCCTGCGCGCTGTAAAACGCTTAGGTCTGAATGGGTCCCATAGCAAAGCATGGGATTTCCCCGTTCCTGCGTTTTAAAGCGTGCACAAACGCGCGTTAAAACGGCTAGGTGTGAACGGGGCCTAAGAGAGCGATTCACACCAGACATCCCAAGAATATTGCTACACTGAAACAGTTTTGTGAAGAGGAGTGGTCCAAAATTACTCCAGATCGTTGTGCAGGTCTGATCTGCAACTACAGGAAACGTTTGGTTGAGGTTATTGCTGCCAAAGGAGGGTCAACCAGTTAAGTCCAAAGGTTCACATACTTTTTCCACCCTGCACTGTGAATGTTTACATGTTATGTTCAATAAACACATGAAAACATATAATGTTTGTGTTGTATTATTTTAAACAGACTGTGTTTTTCAAATTGTTGTGACTTAGATGAAGATCAGAGACATTTTATCACCAATTCATGCAAAACTCCACGTAATCCCAAAGGGTTCACATACTTTCTCTTGCCACTGTATATATAATTAAAAAAAATTGTAAAAATGCTTTTGGGCATCCTGTAAGAGCATAAAACTAATAAAACACCTTTGCACATTCTCTGCTTTCCACGATTTAATATTGGTAAAAATATTGACTAATAAATACGATAATTATTTTGTGGAAAAAAATAAATTCTAACGTCCTGGGTATAATAAAATAAAAATAGAAAATGAATTTATGAAATATTGGAAATAATATTAAATATTGAGTATACATATTATTCATAATTATTTATCCGGCTCCAAATCACTTTTTATATTTTAAAAATCAATTTTTTTTTTCTTTGATTTGTACCAAAAATATTAACCGGATAATTCAGGTTTTACTATTTATTCCTTTTTTTACTATATATTGTATATGCATTGTAGAGCTGCGAAGTGTTGGTGAATCGTCCATTTCTGTCCCTGTGGGTGATTGTTCATGTAACACGTGTTCTCTGTGTAGTGTCGGTGTGTGACGTTTGTTACTTTGTGTTTTATTTCTGTTCTCTTTCCTGGCTGTAAAAGCAGCAGCTCATGTGTTACATTATTGTTACAGCTTGCTTTATTGTTTAGTTTCCTCTGCAAACCTCATCCTGCTGCAACCCCAACCCCCCTCCCCAAAATACCTGCACACCCGACCCCATCTGTGCAACACAACCACAAATCACTTTCACCCCCTCCCCAAAATACCTGCACACCCGACCCCATCTCTGCAACACAACCACAAATCACTTCACCCCCTCCCCAAAATACCTGCACACCCGACCCCATCTCTGCAACACAACCACAAATCACTTCACCCCCTCCCCAAAATACCTGCACACCCGATCCCATCTCGCAACACAACCCCAAATCACTTTCACCCCCTCCCCAAAATACCTGCACACCCGATCCCATCTCTGCAACACAACCACAAATCACTTTACCCCCTCCCCAAAATACCTGCACACCCGATCCCATCTCTGCAACACAACCACAAATCACTTCAACCCTCCCCAAAATAGCTGCACACCCGACCCCATCTCTGCAACACAACCACAAATCCGTTCACCCCCCTCCCCAAAATACCTGCACACCCGACCCCATCTCTGCAACACAACCACAAATCACTTTCACCCCCCCCAAAATACCTGCACACCCGACCCCATCTCTGCAACACAACCACAAATCACTTTCACCCCCTCCCCAAAATACCTGCACACCCGACCCCATCTCTGCAACACAACCACAAATCACTTTCACCCCCTCCCCAAAATACCTGCACACCCGACCCCATCTCTGCAACACAACCACAAATCACTTTCACCCCCTCCCCAAAATACCTGCACACCCGACCCCATCTCTGCAACACAACCACAAATCACTTTCACCCCCTCCCCAAAATACCTGCACACCCGACCCCATCTCTGCAACACAACCACAAATCCCTTCACCCCTCCTCCCCAAAATACCTGTACACCAGATCCCATTACCATAAATATTTCATGGTCAGCCCCCCTCCCCAAAATACCTGCACACCCGATCCCATTCATATGATCACGCTCGGCTTCACTCCCTGAAATATCTGCTCTCTTAAGCCGTGTCTATCCGCGCGCCCAACATACCTGCACGCCTGGTCCAATCACTTTTTAGGAGCAGAGACTTATGGGTAGTGCGCCCAGCGGGTGTATGTACTGAGCGGCGGGCGCTGTCTGCCTGAGCCTGTCCTCGTGTACTCTGTGATTGCATGTTCTTTGTCGCGTTTACTCTGGGGCCGCGGAGAGCTGGGACAATGCGTGGAACACGCACTCACAGCCTGGAACCACGTGATCCTGCGACTTCAAAATGTCCCGAAACGGACAAAAACACATGAAATCACCGGGAAGGTTTTATTCTGCGACGTGAGAGGCCGACTTTATTCCATTCAACGGGTCAGCGGAGATATTCCCGCATCGCAATGCCGCCCTGCATACCATTTCACAACCTGCGGCTTGCAACGTTCTCTTTATTTGGTGCTGGAGGAGGGAGTTATACAGACCACGGCTTAGGAGCAACACTGCTCCGGAAGGACCCCGATCCTCGGATACATATGGAATGAGCTGGTTACCAGCGACAACAAGCGAGCGGTCATGGCTCTAAATGTCCAGCCAATGACAGATCCCAATCCGATGGATCATGGGAAGCCACAATCCGATGGATCATAGGAAACTCCAATCCGATGGATCATGGGAAACTCCAATCCGATGGATCATGGGAAACTCCAATCCGATGGATCATAGGAAACTCCAATCCGATGGATCATGGGAAACTCCAATCCGATGGATCATGAACAACTCCAATCCGATGGATCATGGGAAACTCCAATCCGATGGATCATGAACAACTCCAATCCGATGGATCATAGGAAACTCCAATCCGATGGATCATAGGAAACTCCAATCCGATGGATCATGGGAAACTCCAATCCGATGGATCATGAACAACTCCAATCCGATAGATCACGGGAAACTCCAATCCGATGGATCATGAACAACTCCAATCCGATGGATCATAGGAAACTCCAATCTGATGGATCACGGGAAACTCCAATCCGATGGATCATAGGAAACTCCAATCTGATGGATCATAGGAAACTCCAATCCGATGGATCATGAAAAACCTCAATCAGATAGATCATGAACAACTCCAATCCGATGGATCATCGGATCATAGGAAACCTCAATCCGATGGATCACGGGAAACTCCTATCCGATGGATCATGAACAGCTCCAATCCGATGGATCATAGGAAACCTCAATCCGATGGATCATAGGATCCTAGGAAACCTCAATCCGATGGATCACGGGAAACTCCAATCCGATAGATCACGGGAAACTCCAATCCGATGGATCACGGGAAACTCCAATCCGATGGATCATGAACAACTCCAATCCGATGGATCATAGGAAACTCCAATCTGATGGATCATAGGAAACTCCAATCCGATGGATCATAGGAAACTCCAATCTGATGGATCATAGGAAACTCCAATCTGATGGATCATAGGAAACTCCAATCCGATGGATCATAGGAAACTCCAATCCGATGGATCATAGGAAACTCCAATCCGATGGATCATGGGAAACTCCAATCTGATGGATCATAGGAAACTCCAATCTGATGGATCATAGGAAACTCCAATCCGATGGATCATAGGAAACTCCAATCTGATGGATCATAGGAAACTCCAATCCGATGGATCATAGGAAACTCCAATCCGATGGATCATAGGAAACTCCAATCTGATGGATCATAGGAAACTCCAATCCGATGGATCATAGGAAACTCCAATCCGATGGATCATGGGAAACTCCAATCCGATGGATCATAGGAAACTCCAATCCGATGGATCATAGGAAACTCCAATACGATGGATCATAGGAAACCTCAATCCGATGGATCATAGGAAACCTCAATCCGATGGATCATAGGAAACTCCAATCCGATGGATCATGAACAACTCCAATCCGATGGATCAAAGGAAACTCCAATCCGATGGATCATAGGGAACTCCAATCCGATGGATCATAGGAAACTCCAATCCGATGGATCATAGGAAACCTCAATCCGATGGATCATAGGAAACTCCAATCCGATTGATCATGAACAACTCCAATCCGATGGATCATAGGGAACTCCAATCCGATGGATCATAGGGAACTCCAATCCGATGGAACATAGGGAACTCCAATCCGATGGATCATAGGAAACTCCAATCCGATGGATCATAGGAAACCTCAATCCGATGGATCATAGGAAACTCCAATCCGATGGATCATGAACAACTCCAATCCGATGGATCATAGGAAACGCCAATCCGAAGGATCATAGGGAACTCAAATCCGATGGATCATAGGAAACTCCAATCCGATGGATCATAGGAAACCTCAATCCGATGGATCATAGGAAACTCAAATCCGATGGATCATGAACAACTCAAATCCGATGGATCATAGGAAACCTCAATCCGATGGATCATAGGATCCTAGGAAACCTCAATCCGATGGATCACGGGAAACTCCAATCCGATAGATCACGGGAAACTCCAATCCGATGGATCACGGGAAACTCCAATCCGATGGATCATGAACAACTCCAATCCGATGGATCATAGGAAACTCCAATCCGATGGATCATAGGAAACTCCAATCCGATGGATCATAGGAAACTCCAATCCGATGGATTCATAGGAAACTCCAATCTGATGGATCATAGGAAACTCCAATCCGATGGATCATAGGAAACTCCAATCCGATGGATCATAGGAAAATCCGAATGGATCATAGGAAACTCCAATCCGATGGATCATGGAAACTCCAATCTGATGGATCATAGGAAACTCCAATCTGATGGATCATAGGAAACTCCAATCCGATGGATCATAGGAAACTCCAATCTGATGGATCATAGGAAACTCCAATCCGATGGATCATAGGAAACTCCAATCCGATGGATCATAGGAAACTCCAATCCGATGGATCATGGGAAACTCCAATCTGATGGATCATAGGAAACTCCAATCTGATGGATCATAGGAAACTCCAATCCGATGGATCATAGGAAACTCCAATCCGATGGATCATGGGAAACTCCAATCTGATGGATCATAGGAAACTCCAATCCGATGGATCATAGGAAACTCCAATCCGATGGATCATAGGAAACTCCAATCCGATGGATCATAGGAAACCTCAATCCGATGGATCATAGGAAACCTCAATCCGATGGATCATAGGAAACTCCAATCCGATGGATCATGAACAACTCCAATCCGATGGATCATAGGAAACTCCAATCCGATGGATCATAGGAAACCTCAATCCGATGGATCATAGGAAACTCCAATCCGATGGATCATGAACAACTCCAATCCGATGGATCAAAGGAAACTCCAATCCGATGGATCATAGGGAACTCCAATCCGATGGATCATAGGAAACTCCAATCCGATGGATCATAGGAAACCTCAATCCGATGGATCATAGGAAACTCCAATCCGATTGATCATGAACAACTCCAATCCGATGGATCATAGGGAACTCCAATCCGATGGAACATAGGGAACTCCAATCCGATGGATCATAGGAAACTCCAATCCGATGGATCATAGGAAACCTCAATCCGATGGATCATAGGAAACTCCAATCCGATGGATCATGAACAACTCCAATCCGATGGATCATAGGAAACGCCAATCCGAAGGATCATAGGGAACTCAAATCCGATGGATCATAGGAAACTCCAATCCGATGGATCATAGGAAACCTCAATCCGATGGATCATAGGAAACTCAAATCCGATGGATCATGAACAACTCAAATCCGATGGATCATAGGAAACCTCAATCCGATGGATCATAGGAAACCTCAATCCGATGGATTATAGGAAACTCCAATCCGATGGATCATAGGAAACTCCAATCCGATGGATCATGAACAACTCCAATCCGATGGATCATAGGAAACCTCAATCCGATGGATCATAGGAAACCTCAATCCGATGGATCATAGGAAACCTCAATCCGATGGATCATAGGAAACCTCAATCCGATGGATCATAGGAAACTCTAATCCGATGGATCATAGGAAACTCCAATCCGATGGATCATGAACAACTCCAATCCGATGGATCATAGGAAACCTCAATCCAATGGATCATAGGAAACCTCAATCCGATGGATCATGGGAACTCCAATCCGATGGATCATGGGGCATCCAATCTGATGGATCATGCAAGATTCCAACCCAAAGGATCATGGGAAATCCAAATTTTATGGATCACGAGAAATCCATATCCAATAGGTCCTAGGCGTTCCTGATCTGGGGGTTCATGGGAACCCCTAATCTAATGGTCAGGGCAATCAGTCCTCCTGTACGTAAACATCACTGTGCCAGAAGGGCGAGTCAGGACATATTACAAGAATATGCTGCTTGGCCATTGTTGTTCCAGTTGTGTTGTGGTGCAATTTATTCTCAGTCACACTGAATTAACCCTTGTTTTGCAGGGGATGGAAATCCTATACCCACAATCCATCCCCTATTTACACGTTTTACAGGACCAGGAGATATGGTACCTGTCAATGCTCTGTGATGTCATTGATTACCTGGTGATGTTCTCTGATGGCATAGATTACTTTATGGTGATTATAATTTACAGCTCTCTATTCATGATGTCACAAAGTCACCAAATGATGTCACATAATTACAGTATATTGAATGATGTCACAAAGTCACCAGGTGATGTCGCAGGATTACAGGGCACTATACATGATGTCATATGTTACCAGGTGAAGTCCTCCCAGACATACGTCAACTGATGATGTCCCATGTGTTACAGGGTACCTGATGATGTCACATAGTTACCATATAATGGTGCTTATTCTTATGATGTCACAGCTGTCGGTGGATGAGGATTAACCCTGGGAGTCTCGGGATTCCTGCGCATTCCGTCTTGTAGCGCGTTAAATAGCGCATTGATTATACGCAGCTGGAATAATCACTGAGGCGCGCTTTGTGCGCAGGTTACTATTCAGCGGCTTCAGACGAGCACCGAGGCCAGGGCGACTTCTGTATTCATCCCTCCTCGGGGAGCAGATCATGCTGCTGGGCGGCACATGGAAAGTGCTGCCCTGGATCAAAAAGGAAATAAGCTTGCGAATCAGGTGCCCTCCCCAGGGCAGCACTTTTCACGCACGGCCCCCGGGCAGGAAGATGGGGGAAGGGTCCTGGAAAAGCTCCCAGATCTGGTGACTCGTGCCACAAAATGAGCGCAAGGGAACGGAAAAATAATAGTATCTGGGAGTCTGTCCAGGAAGGGGTTAATCCAGGTTTATTTATTTAGTTCCATCCCGTGTTTTACACTTTTATAAATGTCAGCGATCGCCAGGCGTCCAGATAAAAGCCATCACTAATCACAGGCGCGAGGCTGAGCGCTGCCAGGCGGCGTGGAGGAATGCCAGGGCGAGAGAGTGCGTCTGTGCCCAGATCTGGCTCCGGTTACCGTCCTATCAGCCAGCAACATGAGCGACGCCAGCGCTGAATTAAACCATCACCTGTCACCGACCTGTCACCAGGGTCTCTCCTCGGCAGTACAGGGTTAATGGGGTTTGGAGACCCCTGATTTCTCTCCTAATGCTTCGTTTTAGGGGCTCCTCCATATATTCAGGGTGTGCGGGTGTGTTTTTAGGGGCTCCTCCATATATTCAGGGTGTGCGGGTGTGTTTTTAGGGGCTCCTCCATATATTCAGGGTGTGCGGGTGTGTTTTTAGGGGTTCCTCCATATAGTCAGGGTGTGCGGGTGTGTTTTTAGGGGCTCCTCCATATATTCAGGGTGTGCGGGTGTCTTTTTAGGGGCTCCTCCATATATTCAGGGTGTGTGGGTGTGTTTTTAGGGGCTCCTCCATATATTCAGGATGTGCGGGTGTGTTTTTAGGGGTTCCTCCATATAGTCAGGGTGTGCGGGTGTGTTTTTTAGGGGCTCCTCCATATATTCAGGATGTGCGGGTGTGTTTTTTTAGGTTCCTCCATATAGTCAGGGTGTGCGGGTGTGTTTTTAGGGGCTCCTCCATATATTCAGGGTGTGCGGGTGTGTTTTTAGGGGCTCCTCCATATATTCAGGGTGTGTGGGTGTGTTTTTAGGGGCTCCTTCATATATTCAGGGTGTGCGGTGTGTTTTTTAGGGGTTCCTCCATATATTCAGGGTGTGCGGGTGTCTTTTTAGGGGCTCCTCCATATATTCAGGGTGTGCGGGTGTGTTTTTAGGGGCTCCTCCATATATTCAGGGTTTGCGGGTGTGTTTTTAGGGGCTCCTCCATATATTCAGGGTGTGCGGGTGTGTTTTTAGGGGCTCCTCCATATATTCAGGGTGTGCGGGTGTGTTTTTAGGGGCTCCTCCATATATTCAGGGTGTGTGGGTGTGTTTTTAGGGGCTCCTCCATATATTCAGGGTGTGCGGGTGTGTTTTTAGGGGCTCCTCCATATATTCAGGGTGTGTGGGTGTCTTTTTAGGGGCTCCTCCATATATTCAGGGTGTGCGGGTGTGTTTTTAGGGGTTCTCCATATATTCAGGGTGTGTGGGTGTCTTTTTAGGGGTTCCTCCATATATTCAGGGTGTGCGGGTGTCTTTTTAGGGGTTCCTCCATATATTCAGGGTGTGCGGGTGTCTTTTTAGGGGTTCCTCCATATATTCAGGGTGTGCGGGTGTGTTTTTAGGGGTTCCTCCATATATTCAGGGTGTGCGGGTGTCTTTTTAGGGGTCCTCCATATATTCAGGGTGTGCGGGTTTCTTTTTAGGGGTTCCTCCATATATTCAGGGAGTGCGGGTGTCTTTTTAGGGGTTCCTCCATATATTCAGGGTGTGCGGGTGTCTTTTTAGGGGTTCATCCATATATTCAGGGTGTGCGGGTGTCTTTTTAGGGGTTCCTCCATATATTCAGGGTGTGCGGGTGTCTTTTTAGGGGTTCCTCCATATATTCAGGGTGTGCGGGTGTCTTTTTAGGGGCTCCTCCATATATTCAGGGTGTGTGGGTGTCTTTTTATGGGCTCCTCCATATATTCAGGGTGTGCGGGTGTCTTTTTAGAGGCTCCTCCATATATTCAGGATGTGTGGGTGTGTTTTTAGGGCTCCTCCATATATTCAGGGTGTGTGGGTGTGCTTTTTAGGGGCTCCTCCATATATTCAGGGTGTGTGGGTGTGTTTTTAGGGGCTCCTCCATATATTCAGGGTGTGCGGGTGTGTTTTTAGGGGTTCCTCCATATATTCAGGGTGTGGGTGTCTTTTTAGGGGTTCCTCCATATATTCAGGGTGTGCGGGTGTGTTTTTAGGGGTTCCTCCATATATTCAGGGTGTGTGGGTGTCTTTTTAGGGGCTCCTCCATATATTCAGGGTGTGCGGGGTATTTTTGTTAGGGGTCCTCCATATATTCAGGGTGTGTGGGTGTGTTTTTAGGGGTTCCTCCATATATTCAGGTGTGCGGGTGTCTTTTTAGGGGCTCCTTCATATATTCAGGGTGTGTGGGTGTCTTTTTAGGGGCTCCTCCATATATTCAGGGTGTGCGGGTGTATTTTTAGGGGCTCCTCCATATATTCAGGGTGTGCGGGTGTATTTTTAGGGGCTCCTCCATATATTCAGGGTGTGCGGGTGTCTTTTTAGGGGCTCCTCCATATATTCAGGGTGTGCGGGTGTGTTTTTAGGGGTTCCTCCATATATTCAGGGTGTGCGGGTGTGTTTTTAGGGGCTCCTCCATATATTCAGGGTGTGCGGGTGTCTTTTTAGGGGTTCCTCCATATATTCAGGGTGTGCGGGTGTCTTTTTAGGGGCTCCTCCATATATTCAGGGTGTATTTTTAGGGGTTCCACCATATATTCAGGATGTGCGGGTGTCTTTTTAGGGGCTCCTCCATATATTCAGGGTGTGCGGGTGTCTTTTTAGGGGTTCCTCCATATATTCAGGGTGTGTGGGTGTCTTTTTAGGGGCTCCTCCATATATTCAGGGTGTGCAGGTGTCTTTTTAGGGGTTCCTCCATATATTCAGGGTGTGTGGGTGTCTTTTTAGGGGCTCCTCCATATATTCAGGGTGTGCGGGTGTCTTTTTAGGGGTTCCTCCATATATTCAGGGTGTGGGTGTCTTTTTAGGGGCTCCTCCATATATTCAGGGTGTGTGAGTGTCTTTTTAAGGGCTCCTCCATATATTCAGGGTGTGCGGGTGTGTTTTTAGGGGTTCCTCCATATATTCAGGGTATGCGGGTGTGTTTTTAGGGGATCCTCCATATATTCAGGGTGTGCGGGTGTGTTTTTAGGGGCTCCTCCATATATTCAGGGTGTGCGGGTGTGTTTTTAGGGGATCCTCCATATATTCAGGGTGTGTGGGTGTGTTTTTAGGGGCTCCTCCATATATTCAGGGTGTGCGGGTGTATTTTTAGGGGTTCCTCCATATATTCAGGGTGTGCGGGTGTCTTTTTAGGGGTTCCTCCATTATTCAGGGTGTATGGGTGTGGTTTTAGGGGCTCCTCCATATATTCAGGGTGTGCGGATGTGTGTTTAGGGGTTCCTCCATATATTCAGGTGGTGGCGGGTGTATTTTTAGGGGCTCCTCCATATATTCAGGGTGTGGGGTGACAGGCCGGGGGGGGGGTGGGTAGGCTCCTGTGTTGGGGTGACAGGTTGGGGGGGGGGGGTAGGCCCCTGTGTTGGGGTGACAGGTTGGGGGGGGTGGGTAGGCCCCTGTGTTGGGGTGACAGGGGGGGTGGGTAGGCCCCTGTGTTGGGGTGACAGGTTGGGGGGGGGTGGGTAGGCCCCTGTGTTGGGGTGACAGGTTGGGGGGGGGTGGGTAGGCCCCTGTGTTGGGGTGACAGGTTGGGGGGGGTGGGTAGGCCCCTGTGTTGGGGTGACAGGTTGGGGGGGGTGGGTAGGCCCCTGTGTTGGGGTGACAGGTTGGGGGGGTGGGTAGGCCCCTGTGTTGGGGTGACAGGTTGGGGGGGGTGGGTAGGCCCCTGTGTTGGGGTGACAGGTTGGGGGGGGGTGGGTAGGCCCCTGTGTTGGGGTGACAGGTCGGGGGGGTGGTAGGCCCCTGTGTTGGGGTGACAGGTCGGGGGGGTGGGTAGGCCCCTGTGTTGGGGTGACAGGTCGGGGGGGTGGGTAGGTCAGTGAGTTAATGCTCCTCTGGTTTCTCGGTGTTGTCAGTTTAGTAGCAGGAAAATGTAATCTCTGTGTAATTGGTTGTGTTTGCTCGCGGCTCGCTGTGTCGCCGCCCACAGACGCACTTAGCGCACGCACGCAAATTAAATGCCTCGTGGATTTTCGGATTTAAGAGCCTTTTCAATGAACGCTAATAGATAAAGTGCTGTGCGGGCCGCGTGCAGAGAGCCGGGCTTTATGCTTCCAGCCCGTGACCTCTACATGTGCGTGACGAGACGTCGTGTCCGCGGACATCTCCTGCCGAAATTAACCACTGCGGGTACGTACTTTACTGCGCGCGTCCTATACTTAACATTGTGAGTGCAATTGCGTTTGTGCGCTGGTACGCGGATGGTATTACAATCTATGCGCAGTGTGTAACGCGCAGCCTTTGCGCGCAGAATTTTAGCGACTTCTAAAAGCTGGTGTTAATGACAAATTCTATCAACCTGCCGAACCCAAATACACCAGCCCAAAAAAGACACGCAGCCAAGTATAGTTACACATTCTACTCCTACCCAAACAATAAAATGGAGAAGTTGTGCGTGGTTTTTATTATTGCTGCAGCATATATGCGCAGATTGACTTTGACAGGCGCAAAAACTTAACCTGAGATAATTGTGGTTCTTAATTCTGATTGGCTGAACTGCGTGAAAAAAACCAGTCCGCACACTGATTTCTGCGCACGGCGTTACTGCGCGAGCATTTGTGCGCGTCCCTTTAGCGAGCGTTATTGCTCGACAGATGAAAAAATGTGCGAGGATTGTATTACCAGCGTTGATTTACACGCGTTAACGTTTAACGCCCAAATGTAATAGGGCCCCATGTGTGTTAATTCCAGACATTTTCACACAGTAGTTGTTTTGCAAACAGCCTTTAAAAGTGTCTGTGTGTGTCTGTGTGTCTCTGTGTGTGTCTCTGTGTGTGTGTGTCTCTGTGTCTGTGTGTGTCTCTGTGTGTGTGTGTGTCTGTGTGTGTGTGTGTCTCTGTGTGTGTTTCTCTGTGTGTGTGTGTCTCTGTGTCTCTGTGTGTGTGTTTCTCTGTGTGTGTGTGTCTGTGTGTGTGTGTGTCTCTGTGTGTGTGTGTCTCTGTGTCTCTGTGTGTGTGTCTCTGTGTGTGTGTCCTGTGTCTGTGTGTCTCTGTGTGTGTGTCTCTGTGTGTGTGTGTCTCTGTGTCTGTGTGTGTCTCTGTGTGTGTGTGTGTCTGTGTGTGTGTGTGTCTCTGTGTGTGTTTCTCTGTGTGTGTGTGTCTCTGTGTCTCTGTGTGTGTTTCTCTGTGTGTGTGTGTCTGTGTGTGTGTGTGTCTCTGTGTGTGTGTGTCTCTGTGTCTCTGTCTGTGTGTGTGTCTCTGTGTCTCTGTCTGTGTGTGTGTCTCTGTGTGTCTGTGTCTCTGTGTGTGTGTCTCTGCGTGTGTGTGTCTCTGTGTGTGTGTCTGTGTGTGTGTGTGTGTCTGTGTCTCTGTGTGTGTGTTTCTCTGTGTGTGTGTCTGTGTGTGTGTGGTCTCTGTGTGTGTGTGTCTCTGTGTCTCTGTGTGTGTCTCTGTGTGTGTGTGTCTCTGTGTGTGTGTTTCTCTGTGTGTGTGTCTTGTGTGTGTGTCTCTGTGTGTGTGTGTTCTCTGTGTGTGTGTGTGTCTGTGTGTGTGTGTGTCTCTGTGTGTGTCTCTGCGTGTGTGTGTCTCTGTGTCTCTGTGTGTGTGTTTCTCTGTGTGTGTGTTGTCTGTGTGTGTGTGTGTCTCTGTGGTGTGTGTGTCTCTGTGTCTCTGTCTGTGTGTGTGTCTCTGTGTCTCTGTCTGTGTGTGTGTCTCTGTGTGTCTCTGTGTCTCTGTGTGTGTGTCTCTGCGTGTGTGTGTCTCTGTGTGTGTGTCTGTGTGTGTGTGTGTTTCTCTGTGTGTGTGTGTGTCTCTGTCTCTGTGTGTCTCTGTGTGTGTGTCTGTGTGTGTGTGTGTTTCTCTGTGTGTGTGTGTCTCTGTCTCTGTGTGTCTCTGTCTCTGTGTGTGTGTGTCTCTGTGTGTGTGTCTCTGTGTGCGTGTGTGTGTCTCTGTGTGTGTGTCTCTGTGTGTGTGTCTCTGTGTGCGTGTGTGTGTCTCTGTGTCTCTGTGTCTCTGTCTGCGTGTGCGTGATTTTTTTTTTTATTTTCATTTTTTTTCGTTCCCAATTTGTTGGCTTTTTCCCACGCCTAGCTGGCAGATCGTCGGCTTTTTTCGGATGCATTCGGTGGTTTTGCAGCGGATCGCCGGGTGCGTTCAGCTTTTTTTTTTCTAAAGGGCTTATCGGATCCGATCTTTTTTCACTGAAAATTGAGTAAAAATGTTTCTTAAAAAATAAATATAAAGGCTTTAATAAAACAGGTCTGTTACAGAATAAATAAAAAACGCTATAAAAAATCTATAAATAAAGAGACTTTTTGCTGCAGATTAAAATAATAAACGGTTTATTAGATATTGAATAAAACGGGAATATTTTTAACATTGAAGCCTATGGGATTCACCTGATTAAACCTGCCGAATTAAACCACTGAACATCAGGGCATTTCACTGACATTTCTCTGCTGTTCAATGTGAATAGATTAACCATCGCTTCTCTATGGGGGATTTCACTGCCGCCGAACAGCACCGTATTTCACTGCCGCCGAACAGGCACCGTATTTCACTGCCGCCGAACAGGCACTGTATTTCACTGCCGCCGAACAGCACCGTATTTCACTGCCGCCAAATTGCGCCGTATTTCACTGCCGCCGAACAGGCACCGTATTTCACTGCTGCCGAACAGCACCGTATTTCACTGCCGCCGAACAGGCACCGTATTTCACTGCCGCCGAACAGGCACCATATTTCACTGCCGCCGAACAGCACCGTATTTCACTGCCGTCGGACAAGCACTGTATTTCACTGCCACCGAACAGGCACCGTATTTCACTGCCGCCGAACAGGCACCGTACTTGCAGGCAGTTCGCCAAAAATTTGGTTAACTGCCTGCTCTCTGAATAGCCGAATGGCCCCGAAATGTCACTGAACGTTGTTCCTCCTGCACCCTGAGAGCGTTTACCTGCTTCACCAAGAGAAGGATTCGCCGTCCCAGCCAAGCGGAAAAATCATAGAAATGTCAAAATAATAAGAATGACCTTAAATTCCGATTTTACTGTTTCTGGGGATTTTCTAGAAATGGCGTCAGACGGCGCCGCCGGTCACACATAATGCCGGCGATCTGCAGGGAATGTCTGTGCCGGGGGATCTCACGAAATATTCTGCTTTTATGTGTAAATTTACCCTTTTCTGGGAAATGCGTGGTTTTTCCCTTTTCTTGGTGAAAGGGTTAATTCCCTCACCGGGCTGTGACGCGTCCGCCATTGATCAGGAGTCGCATGTCTGCCGCTGTTTCACCCTGAGAACGCGGATTTAATCTCAGAGCTTCGGGAATTTATTGGCCCTAATGAATGAAATCCTTCTGCCCCGTCAACAATAAATCCCGGCGTTAAAGCGAGCGAGCGGCCGCCGAACATGTATATTCACAGGAAGAGGAATGAAACCGAGAGACGCTCAGCGTTTACTATATACGATCAATACTGGAACGCCTCTAGATCCATTAAATCCGTTACACGTGCGACGTGCGAGATCACACAACCCCAAATCATCACTCAGGAGGAGATACTGCACCGGAATGCAATGTATCTACTACCCTTTCTATATCACTGTTACTGCCCCCACTGGGAGGCTATTCCATGTATCTACTACCCTTTCTATATCACTGTTACTGCTCCCACTGGGAGGCTATTCCATGTATCTACTACCCTTTCTATATCACTGTTACTGCTCCCACTGGGAGGCTATTCCATGTATCTACTACCCTTTCTATATCACTGTTACTGCTCCACTGGGAGGCTATTCCTGTATCTACTACCCTTTCTATATCACTGTTACTGCTCCCACTGGGAGGCTATTCCTGTATCTACTACCCTTTCTATATCACTGTTACTGCTCCCACTGGGAGGCTATTCCATGTATCTACTACCCTTTCTATATCACTGTTACTCCCCACTGGGAGGATATTCCATGTATCTACTACCCTTTCTATATCACTGTTACTGCCCCACTGGGAGGCTATTCCTGTATCTACTACCCTTTCTATATCACTGTTACTGCCCCTACTGGGAGGCTATTCCTGTATCTACTACCCTTTCTATATCACTGTTACTGCCCCTACTGGGAGGCTATTCCTGTATCTACTACCCTTTCTATATCACTGTTACTGCCCCTACTGGGAGGCTATTCCTGTATCTACTACCTTTCTATATCACTGTTACTGCTCCCACTGGGAGGCTATTCCATGTATCTACTACCCTTTCTATATCACTGTTACTGCTCCCACTGGGAGGCTATTCCATGTATCTACTACCCTTTCTATATCACTGTTACTGCTCCCACTGGGAGGCTATTCCATGTATCTACTACCCTTTCTATATCACTGTTACTGCCCCCACTGAGAGGATATTCCATGTATCTACTACCCTTTCTATATCACTGTTACTGCTCCACTGGGAGGCTATTCCATGTATCTACTACCATTTCTATATCACTGTTACTGCCCCACTGGGAGGCTATTCCATGTATCTACTACCCTTTCTATATCACTGTTACTGCTCCACTGGGAGGCTATTCCATGTATCTACTACCCTTTCTATATCACTGTTACTGCCCCCACTGAGAGGATATTCCATGTATCTACTACCCTTTCTATATCACTGTTACTGCTCCACTGGGAGGCTATTCCATGTATCTACTACCCTTCTATATCATGTTACTGCCCCACTGGGAGGTATTCCATGTATCTACTACCCTTTCTATATCACTGTTACTGCCCCACTGGGAGGCTATTCCATGTATCTACTACCCTTTCTATATCACTGTTACTGCTCCCACTGGGAGGCTATTCATGTATCTACTACCTTTCTATATCACTGTTACTGCCCCCACTGGGAGGATATTCCATGTATCTACTACCCTTTCTATATCACTGTTACTGCCCCCACTGGGAGGCTATTCCATGTATCTACTACCCTTTCTATATCACTGTTACTGCCCCCACTGGGGGGATATTCCATGTATCTACTACCCTTTCTATATCACTGTTACTGCCCCACTGGAGGCTATTCCATGTATCTACTACCCTTTCTATATCACTGTTACTGCCCCCACTGGGAGGCTATTCCATGTATCTACTACCCTTTCTATATCACTGTTACTGCTCCCACTGGGAGGCTATTCCATGTATCTACTACCCTTTCTATATCACTGTTACTGCCCCACTGGGAGGCTATTCCATGTATCTACTACCCTTTCTATATCACTGTTACTGCCCCCACTGGGAGGCTATTCCATGTATCTACTACCTTTCTATATCACTGTTACTGCCCCACTGGGAGGCTATTCATGTATCTACTACCTTTCTATATCACTGTTACTGCCCCACTGGGAGACTATTCCATGTATCTACTACCCTTTTATATCACTGTTACTGTCCACTGGGGGCTATTCCATGTATCTACTACCCTTTCTATATCACTGTTACTGCCCACACTGGGAGGCTATTCCATGTATCTACTACCCTTTCTATATCACTGTTACTGCCCCCACTGGGAGGCTATTCCATGTATCTACTACCCTTCTATATCACTGTTACTGCTCCCACTGGGAGGCTATTCCATGTATCTACTACCCTTTCTATATCACTGTTACTGCCCCCACTGGGAGGCTATTCCATGTATCTACTACCCTTTCTATATCACTGTTACTGCTCCCACTGGGAGGCTATTCCATGTATCTACTACCCTTTCTATATCACTGTTTCTGCCCCACTGGGGGATATTCCATGTATCTACTACCCTTTCTATATCACTGTTACTGCCCCCACTGGGAGGCTATTCCATGTATCTACTACCTTTCTATATCACTGTTACTGCTCCACTGGGAGGCTATTCCATGTATCTACTACCCTTTCTATATCACTGTTACTGCCCCACTGGGAGGATATTCCATGTATCTACTACCTTTCTATATCACTGTTACTGCCCCACTGGGAGGCTATTCCATGTATCTACTACCCTTTCTATATCACTGTTACTGCCCCCACTGGGAGGATATTCCATGTATCTACTACCCTTTCTATATCACTGTTACTGCCCCCACTGGGAGGATATTCCATGTATCTACTACCCTTTCTATATCACTGTTACTGCCCCCACTGGGAGGCTATTCCATGTATCTACTACCCTTTCTATATCACTGTTACTGCCCCCACTGGGAGGCTATTCCATGTATCTACTACCCTTTCTATATCACTGTTACTGCTCCCACTGGGAGGCTATTCCATGTATACTACCCCTTTCTATATCATGTTACTGCCCCACTGGGAGACTATTCCATGTATCTACTACCTTTCTATATCACTGTTACTGCCCCACTGGGAGACTATTCCATGTATCTACTACCCTTTCTTATCACTGTTACTGCCCCACTGGAGGATATTCCATGTATCTACTACCCTTTCTATATCACTGTTACTGCCCCCACTGGGAGGCTATTCCATGTATCTACTACCCTTTTATATCACTGTTACTGCTCCCACTGGGAGGCTATTCCATGTATCTACTACCCTTTCTATATCACTGTTACTGCCCCACTGGGGGGATATTCCATGTATCTACTACCCTTTCTATATCACTGTTACTGCCCCCACTGGGAGGATATTCCATGTATCTACTACCCTTCTATATCACTGTTACTGCTCCCACTGGGAGGCTATTCCATGTATCTACTACCCTTTCTATATCACTGTTACTGCCCCACTGGGAGGCTATTCCATGTATCTACTACCCTTTCTATATCACTGTTACTGCCCCACTGGGAGACTATTCCATGTATCTACTACCCTTTCTATATCACTGTTACTGCTCCCACTGGGAGGCTATTCCATGTATACTACCCCTTTCTATATCACTGTTACTGCCCCACTGGGAGACTATTCCATGTATCTACTACCCTTTCTATATCACTGTTACTGCTCCCACTGGGAGGCTATTCCATGTATCTACTACCCTTTCTATATCACTGTTACTGCCCCACTGGGAGGCTATTCCATGTATCTACTACCCTTTCTATATCACTGTTACTGCCCCACTGGGAGGCTATTCCATGTATCTACTACCCTTTCTATATCACTGTTACTGCCCCACTGGGAGACTATTCCATGTATCTACTACCTTTCTATATCACTGTACTGCTCCCACTGGAGGCTATTCCATGTATCTACTACCCTTTCTATATCACTGTTACTGCTCCACTGGGAGGCTATTCATGTATCTACTACCTTTCTATATCACTGTTACTGCCCCCACTGGGAGGATATTCCATGTATCTACTACCCTTTCTATATCACTGTTACTGCTCCCACTGGGAGGCTATTCCATGTATCTACTACCCTTTCTATATCACTGTTACTGCTCCCACTGGGAGGCTATTCCATGTATCTACTACCTTTCTATATCACTGTTACTGCCCCCACTGGGAGGCTATTCCATGTATCTACTACCCTTTCTATATCACTGTTACTGCCCCACTGGGAGGATATTCCATGTATCTACTACCCTTTCTATATCACTGTTACTGCCCCACTGGGGGTATTCCATGTATCTACTACCTTTCTATATCACTGTTACTGCCCCCACTGGGGGATATTCCATGTATCTACTACCCTTTCTATATCACTGTTACTGCCCCCACTGGGAGGCTATCCATGTATCTACTACCCTTTCTATATCACTGTTACTGCCCCACTGGGAGGCTATTCCATGTATCTACTACCCTTTCTATATCACTGTTACTGCCCCACTGGGAGGATATTCCATGTATCTACTACCCTTTCTATATCACTGTTACTGCTCCACTGGGAGGCTATTCCATGTATCTACTACCCTTTCTATATCACTGTTACTGCCCCCACTGAGAGGCTATTCCATGTATCTACTACCCTTTCTATATCACTGTTACTGCTCCCACTGGGAGGCTATTCCATGAATCTACTACCCTTTCTATATCACTGTTACTGCTCCCACTGGGAGGCTATTCCATGTATCTACTACCCTTTCTATATCACTGTTACTGCTCCACTGGGAGGCTATTCCATGTATCTACTACCCTTTCTATATCACTGTTACTGCCCCCACTGGGAGGATATTCCATGTATCTACTACCCTTTCTATATCACTGTTACATGGAATAGCCTCCCAGTGGGGCAGTATCTACTACCCTTTCTATATCACTGTTACTGCCCCACTGGGAGGCTATTCATGTATCTACTACCCTTTCTATATCACTGTTACATGGAATGCCTCCCAGTGGGGGCAGTAACAGTGATATAGAAAGGGTAGTAGATACATGGAATATCCTCCCAGTGGGGGCAGTAACAGTGATATAGAAAGGGTAGTAGATACATGGAATATCCTCCCAGTGGGGGCAGTAACAGTGATATAGAAAGGGTAGTAGATACATGGAATATCCTCCCAGTGGGGGCAGTAACAGTGATATAGAAAGGGTAGTAGATACATGGAATATCCTCCCAGTGGGGGCAGTAACAGTGATATAGAAAGGGTAGTAGATCATGGAATATCCTCCCAGTGGGGGCAGTAACAGTGATATAGAAAGGGTAGTAGATACATGGAATAGCCTCCCAGTGGGAGCAGTATCTACTACCCTTTCTATATCACTGTTACTGCCCCACTGGGGGATATTCCATGTATCTACTACCCTTTCTATATCACTGTTACTGCCCCACTGGGAGGATATTCCATGTATCTACTACCCTTTCTATATCACTGTTACTGCCCCCACTGGGAGGATATTCATGTATCTACTACCCTTTTATATCACTGTTACTGCTCCCACTGGGAGGCTATTCCATGTATCTACTACCCTTTCTATATCACTGTTTCTGCCCCACTGGGAGGTATTCCATGTATCTACTACCTTTCTATATCACTGTTACTGCCCCACTGGGAGGCTATTCCATGTATCTACTACCCTTTCTTATCACTGTTACTGCTCCCACTGGAGGATATTCCATGTATCTACTACCCTTTCTATATCACTGTTACTGCCCCCACTGGGAGGATATTCCATGTATCTACTACCCTTTCTATATCACTGTTACTGCCCCCACTGGGAGGCTATTCCATGTATCTACTACCTTTCTATATCACTGTTACTGCCCCACTGGAGGATATTCCATGTATCTACCCCTTTCTATATCACTGTTACTGCCCCACTGGGAGGATATTCCATGTATCTACTACCCTTTCTATATCACTGTTACTGCCCCACTGGGAGGCTATTCCATGTATCTACTACCCTTTCTATATCACTGTTACTGCCCCCACTGGGAGGCTATTCCATGTATCTACTACCTTTCTATATCACTGTTACTGCTCCACTGGGAGGATATTCCCTGTATCTACTACCCTTTCTATATCACTGTTACTGCCCCACTGGGAGACTATTCCATGTATCTACTACCCTTCTATATCACTGTTACTGCCCCCACTGGGAGACTATTCCATGTATCTACTACCCTTTCTATATCACTGTTACTGCCCCACTGGGGGATATTCCATGTATCTACTACCCTTTCTATATCACTGTTACTGCCCCACTGGGAGGCTATTCCATGTATCTACTACCCTTTCTGTATCACTGTTACTGCTCCACTGGGAGGCTATTCCATGTATCTACTACCTTTCTATATCACTGTTACTGCCCCACTGGGAGGATTTTCCATGTATCTACTACCCTTTCTATATATCACTGTTACTGCCCCCACTGGGAGGTATTCCATGTATCTACTACCTTTCTATATCACTGTTACTGCTCCCACTGGGAGGCTATTCCATGTATCTACTACCCTTTCTATATCACTGTTACTGCCCCACTGGGAGGTTATTCCATGTATCTACTACCTTTCTATATCACTGTTACTGCCCCACTGGGAGACTATTCCATGTATCTACTACCCTTTCTATATCACTGTTACTGCTCCACTGGGAGGCTATTCCATGTATCTACTACCCTTTCTATATCACTGTTACTGCCCCCACTGGGAGACTATTCCATGTATCTACTACCCTTTCTATATCACTGTTACTGCTCCCACTGGGAGGCTATTCCATGTATCTACTACCCTTTTATATCACTGTTACTGCCCCCACTGGAGGCTATTCCATGTATCTACTACCCTTTCTATATCACTGTTACTGCCCCCACTGGGAGGCTATTCCATGTATCTACTACCCTTTCTATATCACTGTTTCTGCCCCACTGGGAGACTATTCCATGTATCTACTACCCTTTTATATCACTGTTACTGCTCCCACTGGGAGGCTATTCCATGTATCTACTACCCTTTCTATATCACTGTTACTGCTCCCACTGGGAGGCTATTCCATGTATCTACTACCCTTTCTATATCACTGTTACTGCCCCCACTGGGAGGATATTCCATGTATCTACTACCTTTCTATATCACTGTTACTGCTCCACTGGGAGGCTATTCCATGTATCTACTACCCTTTCTATATCACTGTTACTGCTCCACTGGGAGGCTATTCCATGTATCTACTACCCTTTCTATATCACTGTTACTGCCCCCACTGGGGGCTATTCCATGTATCTACTACCCTTTCTATATCACTGTTACTGCCCCCACTGGGGGATATTCCATGTATCTACTACCTTTCTATATCACTGTTACTGCCCCCACTGGGAGGATATTCATGTATCTACTACCCTTTCTATATATCACTGTTACTGCCCCCACTGGGAGGATATTCCATGTATCTACTACCTTTCTATATCACTGTTACTGCCCCCACTGGGAGGCTATTCCATGTATCTACTACCCTTTCTATATCACTGTTACTGCCCCACTGGGAGGTTATTCCATGTATCTACTACCCTTTCTATATCACTGTTACTGCCCCACTGGGAGGCTATTCCATGTATCTACTACCCTTTCTATATCACTGTTACTGCCCCACTGGAGGATATTCCATGTATCTACTACCCTTTCTATATCACTGTTACTGCTCCCACTGGGAGGCTATTCCATGTATCTACTACCCTTTCTATATCACTGTTACTGCTCCACTGGGAGGATATTCCATGTATCTACTACCTTTCTATATCACTGTTACTGCTCCCACTGGGAGGCTATTCCATGAATCTACTACCCTTTCTATATCACTGTTACTGCTCCCACTGGGAGGCTATTCCATGTATCTACTACCCTTTCTATATCACTGTTACTGCTCCCACTGGGAGGCTATTCCATGTATCTACTACCCTTTCTATATCACTGTTACTGCCCCACTGGGGGATATTCCATGTATCTACTACCCTTTCTATATCACTGTTACATGGAATAGCCTCCCAGTGGGAGCAGTATCTACTACCCTTTCTATATCACTGTTACTGCTCCCACTGGGAGGCTATTCCATGTATCTACTACCCTTTTATATCACTGTTACTGCCCCCACTGGAGGCTATTCCATGTATCTACTACCCTTTCTATATCACTGTTACTGCCCCCACTGGGAGGATATTCCATGTATCTACTACCCTTTCTATATCACTGTTACTGCCCCACTGGGAGGATATTCCATGTATTACTACCTCTTTCTATATCACTGTTACTGCCCCCACTGGGAGGATATTCCATGTATCTACTACCCTTTCTATATCACTGTTACTGCCCCACTGGGAGGCTATTCCATGTATCTACTACCCTTTCTATATCACTGTTACTGCTCCCACTGGGAGGCTATTCCTGTATCTACTACCCTTTCTATATCACTGTTACTGCTCCCACTGGAGGCTATTCCATGTATCTACTACCCTTTCTATATCACTGTTACTGCCCCCACTGGGAGGTTATTCCATGTATCTACTACCCTTTCTATATCACTGTTACTGCCCCACTGGGAGGATATTCCATGTATCTACTACCCTTTTATATCACTGTTACTGCCCCACTGGGAGGATATTCCATGTATCTACTACCCTTTCTATATCACTGTTACTGCCCCACTGGGAGGCTATTCCATGTATCTACTACCCTTTCTATATCACTGTTACTGCTCCCACTGGGAGGCTATTCCATGTATCTATACCCTTTTCTATATCACTGTTACTGCTCCACTGGGAGGCTATTCCATGTAATCTACTACCCTTTCTATATCACTGTTACTGCCCCACTGGGAGGTTATTCCATGTATCTACTACCCTTTCTATATCACTGTTACTGCCCCACTGGGGGTATTCCATGTATCTACTACCCTTTCTATATATCACTGTTACTGCCCCCACTGGGAGGTTATTCCATGTATCTACTACCCTTTCTAATATCACTGTTACTGCCACTGGGAGGCTATTCCATGTATCTACTACCCTTTCTATATCACTGTTACTGCCCCCACTGGGGGATATTCCATGTATCTACTACCCTTTCTATATCACTGTTACTGCTCCCACTGGGAGGATATTCCATGTATCTACTACCCTTTCTATATCACTGTTACTGCCCCCACTGGGAGGCTATTCCATGTATACTACCCCTTTCTATATCACTGTTACTGCCCCCACTGGGAGGATTTTCCATGTATCTACTACCCTTTCTATATCACTGTTACTGCCCCCACTGGGAGGATATTCCATGTATCTACTACCCTTTCTATATCACTGTTACTGCTCCCACTGGGAGGATATTCCATGTATCTACTACCCTTTCTATATCACTGTTACTGCCCCCACTGGGAGCTATTCCATGTATCTACTACCCTTTCTATATCACTGTTACTGCTCCCACTGGGAGGCTATTCCATGTATCTACTACCTCTTTCTATATCACTGTTACTGCTCCCACTGGGAGGATATTCCATGTATCTACTACCCTTTCTGTATCACTGTTACTGCTCCCACTGGGAGGCTATTCCATGTATCTACTACCCTTTCTTATCACTGTTACTGCCCCACTGGGAGCCTATTCCATGTATCTACTACCCTTTTATATCACTGTTACTGCTCCCACTGGGAGGATTTTCCATGTATCTACTACCCTTCTATATCACTGTTACTGCCCCACTGGGAGGATATTCCATGTATCTACTACCTTTCTATATCACTGTTACTGCTCCCACTGGGAGGATATTCCATGTATCTACTACCCTTTCTATATCACTGTTACTGCCCCCACTGGGAGGATATTCCATGTATCTACTACCCTTTCTATATCACTGTTACTGCTCCCACTGGGGGATATTCCATGTATCTACTACCCTTTCTATATCACTGTTACTGCTCCCACTGGGAGGCTATTCCATGTATCTACTACCCTTTCTATATCACTGTTACTGCCCCCACTGGGAGGAATATTCCATGTATCTACTACCCTTTCTATATCACTGTTACTGCCCCCACTGGGAGGATTTTCCATGTATCTACTACCCTTTCTATATCACTGTTACTGCTCCCACTGGGAGGCTATTCCATGTATCTACTACCATTTCTATATCACTGTTACTGCCCCCACTGGGAGGCTATTCCATGTATCTACTACCCTTTCTATATCACTGTTACTGCTCCCACTGGGAGGCTATTCCATGTATCTACTACCCTTTCTATATCACTGTTACTGCCCCCACTGGGAGGATATTCCATGTATCTACTACCCTTTCTATATCACTGTTACTGCTCCCACTGGGAGGCTATTCCATGTATCTACTACCCTTTCTATATCACTGTTACTGCTCCCACTGGGAGGCTATTCCATGTATCTACTACCCTTTCTATATCACTGTTACTGCTCCCACTGGGAAGCTATTCCATGTATCTACTACCCTTTCAATACACTGTTACTGCTCCCACTGGGAGGATATTCCATGTATCTACTACCCTTTCTATATCACTGTTACTGCCCCCACTGGGAGGATATTCCATGTATCTACTACCCTTTCTATATCACTGTTACTGCTCCCACTGGGAGGCTATTCCATGTATCTACTACCCTTTCTATATCACTGTTACTGCCCCCACTGGGAGGATATTCCATGTATCTACTACCTTTCTATATCACTGTTACTGCTCCCACTGGGAGGCTATTCCATGTATCTACTACCCTTTCTATATCACTGTTACTGCCCCCACTGGGAGGCTATTCCATGTATCTACTACCCTTTCTATATCACTGTTACTGCTCCCACTGGGAGGATATTCCATGTATCTACTACCCTTTCTATATCACTGTTACTGCTCCCACTGGGAGGCTATTCCATGTATCTACTACCCTTTCTATATCACTGTTACTGTCCCTACTGGGAGACTATTCCGTGTATCTACTACCCTTTCTATATCACTGTTACTGCTCCCACTGGGAGGTTATTCCATGTATCTACTACCATTTCTATATCGCTGTTACTGCCCCCACTGGGAGGCTATTCCATGTATCTACTACCCTTTCTATATCACTGTTACTGCTCCCACTGGGAGGATATTCCATGTATCTACTACCCTTTCTATATCACTGTTACTGCCCCCACTGGGAGGCTATTCCATGTATCTACTACCCTTTCTATATCACTGTTACTGCCCCCACTGAGAGGCTATTCCATGTATCTACTACCCTTTCTATATCACTGTTACTGCCCCCACTGGGAGCCTATTCCATGTATCTACTACCCTTTCTATATCACTGTTACTGCCCCCACTGGGAGGATATTCAATGTATCTACTACCCTTTCTATATCACTGTTACTGCCCCCACTGGGAGCCTATTCCATGTATCTACTACCCTTTCTATATCACTGTTACTGCCCCCACTGGGAGCCTATTCCATGTATCTACTACCCTTTCTATATCACTGTTACTGCCCCACTGGGAGGATATTCCATGTATCTACTACCCTTTCTATATCACTGTTACTGCCCCCTCCGGGGTTTAGCAGGTATAGCACGCCGGCAGGCAGCTCTGGTTCGCTATACGTCTTGTGTTTGGTGTCAGTGAGTGCGTGGCTTTTCCTGCTGGTCGGGGTAACAGGCTGGCGTTACACCCTTGCTCTGCCGCTCCCGCCTCACACAGTGCACCCCTTGTAATAATAGGGGTTAATGGGTGTCACCAGATGTCGCCCTGACAGGCGCGGAGGCCGGTGACAGCGCCTCTGGTTATCTCATCTTGGTGAGCAGCAGTCGCCGCGACCTTGTGAATGACAAGTAACACTCCCGTGGTGTCGGCGCAGGGTGCCACATACACCGTTTGTACCTGAGAAATTAACCCTTCATGTGCTGTATCGATAAAGGCGCAGGATTCTGATTTCTGTAAAGCGGACAGATCCAGTCTTATTATTGTGTTTCTCCCTGTATTCTGTGCCTCGGTGTTACTGTCTGCTCGTGGTGCTGCACTGCAGCGTATGCCAGTGCTATAAAGGCATCAGTACAGCCCCCCTCCCCCCCCCGGAGAACTCGGTTACTTTGTTTTTGTGCGTTAGATTTATGACTTGGGGCGGGCGACGAATTGAGGAAACGCTGGTTGTGGCCCCTGGATTGAGGCCAGGGAGCGGTGCCAAGCAGCGGGCGGTTTATGGGCAGAGCGGGCTGGCGCTGTGAGAAAGCTGGCAGCGTCTGCGACACATCCAGCAGATTGGAAAGATTAAACATGAGACGGATAATTCCATCACGTTCCATGAAACAGCCTGCACGGCAAAAGCACCGGCAGAGACCGTGCCGGCCGACTGCGCCATGTCATGCCCATCCTGCCCTGTGCCCGGCTAATATACCGACTGCACCATGTCATGCCCATCCTGCCCTGTGCCAGGCCAATATACCGACTGCGCCATGTCATGCCCATCCTGCCCTGTGCCCGGCTAATATACAGACTGCGCCATGTCATGCCCATCCTGCCCTGTGCCCGGCTAATATACCGACTGCACCATGTCATGCCCATCCTGCCCTGTGCCCGGCTAATATACAGACTGTGCCATGTCATGCCCATCCTGCCCTGTGCCCGGCTAATATACAGACTGTGCCATGTCATACCCATCCTGCCCTGTGCCCAGCTAATATACCGACTGCGCCATGTCATGCCCATCCTGCCCTGTGCCCGGCTAATATACAGACTGTGCCATGTCATGCCCATGCTGCCCTGTGCCCGGCTAATATACCGACTGCGCCATGTCATGCCCATCCTGCCCTGTGCCAGGCTAATATACCGACTGCGCCATGTCATGCCCATCCTGCCCTGTGCCCGGCTAATATACAGACTGCGCCATGTCATGCCCATCCTGCCCTGTGCCCGGCTAATATACAGACTGCGCCATGTCATGCCCATCCTGCCCTGTGCCCGGCTAATATACAGACTGTGCCATGTCATGCCCATCCTGCCCTGTGCCCAGCTAATATACCGACTGCGCCATGTCATGCCCATCCTTCCCATACAATATCCATGTAATTGGGCGACTAGATGGGCCGAAAGGTTCTTATCTGCTGACATTTTTCTATGTTTCTATACAGTCCTCTCTCTGTTCTGTCATACAGTCTACTCTGTTCTGTCATACAGTCCTCTCTCTGTTCTGTCATACAGGCCTCTCTCTGTTCTGTCATACAGTCTCCTCTCTGTTCTGTCATACAAGCCTCTCTCTGTTCTGTCATACAGTCTCCTCTCTGTTCTGTCATACAGGCCTCTCTCTGTTCTGTCATACAGTCCTCCTCTGTTCTGTCATACAGGCCTCTCTCTGTTCTGTCATACAGGCCTCTCTCTGTTCTGTCATACAGTCCTCTCTCTGTTCTGTCATACAGGCCTCTCTCTGTTCTGTCATACAGTCCTCTCTCTGTTCTGTCATACAGGCCTCGCTCTGTTCTGTCATACAGTCTCGTCTGTTCTGTCATACAGTCTCCTCTGTTCTGCCATACAGTCCTCTCTCTGTTCTGTCATTCAGGCCTCTCTCTGTTCTGTCATTCAGGCCTCTCTCTGTTCTGTCATACAGTCTCCTCTCTGTTCTGTCATACAGTCCTCTCTCTGTTCTGTCATACAGTCTCCTCTGTTCTGTCATACAGTCTCCTCTGTTCTGTCATACAGGCCTCTCTCTGTTCTGTCATACAGTCCTCTCTCTGATCTGTCATACAGTCCTCTCTCTGTTCTGTCATACAGTCCTCTCTCTGTTCTGTCATACAGGCCTCTCTCTGTTCTGTCATACAGGCCTCGCTCTGTTCTGTCATACAGTCTCGTCTGTTCTGTCATACAGTCTCCTCTGTTCTGCCATACAGTCCTCTCTCTGTTCTGTCATTCAGGCCTCTCTCTGTTCTGTCATACAGTCTCCTCTCTGTTCTGTCATACAGTCCTCTCTCTGTTCTGTCATACAGTCTCCTCTGTTCTGTCATACAGTCCTCTGTTCTGTCATACAGGCCTCTCTCTGTTCTGTCATACAGTCCTCTCTCTGATCTGTCATACAGTCCTCTCTCTGTTCTGTCATACAGTCCTCTCTCTGTTCTGTCATACAGTCCTCTCTCTGTTCTGTCATACAGTCTCCTCTGTTCTGTCATACAGTCTCCTCTGTTCTGTCATACAGGCCTCTCTCTGTTCTGTCATACAGTCCTCTCTCTGATCTGTCATACAGTCCTCTCTCTGTTCTGTCATACAGTCCTCTCTCTGTTCTGTCATACAGGCCTCTCTCTGTTCTGTCATACAGGCCTCTCTCTGTTCTGTCATACAGGCCTCTCTCTGTTCTGTTCTGTCATACAGGCCTCTCTCCTGGTGTTAGCCGCCGGCGGCGCAGTGTTGGTGCTTTCCGCAGTGTCAGCAGTAATTAGCGCAGTGACTGTATCAGGGCAGCGGGAAATCGTTAGGGATGTCGCTTTTCCATGAGCTGTGTTTGTGCTTTTTAACAATAGTACATCAACAGGAAGCGGCCTTGACACCGGCCGCAGGATTGATGTTTGCTTTATCAGGCTCTTAGCACACACGAGGTGGCGGCCGCCGTGGACTTGGCGTAGCCAGGACCTGAACCAGGAGATTGAGGAATGTATTATGGAATAAAATGCACTTTCAGTAAACTGTGGAAACTGCTGCCTTTCAAATGTAATGTGCTCTGCAACCTGTGAGTAACACTGTATCCTGTTTAACAACCTGTGAGTAACACTGTATCCTGTTTAACAACCTGTGAGTAACACTGTATGCAATATAACAACCTGTGAGTAACTCTGTATCCCGTATAACAACCTGTGAGTAACTCTGTATCCCGTATAACAACCTGTGAGTAACTCTGTATCCAGTATAACAACCTGTGAGTAACTCTATATACCATATAACAACTTGTGAGTAACATTGTATCCAATTTAACAACCTGTGAATAACTCTGTATCCAGTATAACAACCTGTGAGTAACTCTATATCCCAAATAACAACCTGTGAGTAACTCTGTATCCCATATAATAACCTGTGATTAACTCTATATCCCATATAACAACCTGTGAGTAACACTGTATCCCATATAACCACCTGTGAGTAACTCTGTATCCTGTATAGCAACCTATGAGTAACTCTTTATCCCGTATAATAACCTGTGAGTAACTCTGTATCTCGTAATAATAACCTGTGAGTAACTCTATATCCCATATAACAACTTGTGAGTAACACTGTATCCAATATAACAACCTGTGAGTAACTCTGTATCCCATATAATAACCTGTGAGTAACTCTGTATTGCGTAATAATAACCTGTGAGTAACTCTGTATCTCGTATAGCAACCTATGAGTAACTCTTTATCCAATATAACAACCTGTGAGTAACTCTTTATCCAATATAACAAGCCGTCATATCCTGTATAACAACCTGTGAGTTACACTGTATCTCATATAACAAGTTGTGAGTAACTCTGTATCCCATATAACAGCCTGTGAGTAACTCTGCATTCATATAACAACCTGTGAGTAACTCTGCATCTCCTATAACAAGCCGTGAGTAACTCTGTATCCCATATAACAACCTGTAAGTTACACTGTATCTCATATAACAAGCTGTGAGTAACACTGTACCGTGTGTTATCGCACACCCTGTCCTGTGAGATACCCAGAGGAGTATTCACTAACAGGGTAATTCAAAAAGATCCAAATTGCTTGAGAAAGGTAACCGAACGCTGAAAATCAGGGTGCGGTTACCTTTCTTGGCCATTCGGCTATCCAGAGAGCAGGCAATTCACCAAATCCTGGCGAATTGCCTGCACATACGGTGCCTGTTCGAGGGCAGTGAATCCCCATAGAGAAGCACTGCTTCGTCTATTCAGAGAACAAAAACCAGCAGTGAAAGGTTCCCGGAATGCCCTGCCATTCGGTGGTTTAATTCGGCAGGTTTATTCAGGAGAATCCCATAGGCTTCAATGTTAAAAATATTCCCGTTTTAATTCAATATCTAATAAACCGTTCATTATAAAATTCTGCAGCAAAGAGTCTCTTTATTTATAGATTTTTTAGGATACTTTAAGCATTTTTCTTGTTTTTATTTTTTTTTAAGTTTTCTTATTTTTTCTGTAACAGCCCTTTTTATTATCATTCATTGGATTTTATTTGTAAATTTCAGACATTTTCGCTCAGTAGTTTCTTTACAAACAGCGTTTCACTTTTCAGACATTCATGCAAACTGTTTGCTAATTTAGGCTGGGGTCAGACGAGCGCAGTGTTAACGTCCGTGTTGCCGCACATAAGTACGTCCGTGATAGCATACAATTGTGTTAAATGGAGCCCCACACACGAAGTACGTCCGCACAGAAGTGCGGGGGCTGACGGACGCTGCAAACGGACGCAGGTTAGGCAAGAACGTAATACTGCTAGAACGGACGTGCGGAGTGCGCCACGTCCACAACGTCCGCATAGCTTTGTGTGTGAGTGATGGAGCATGGTCAGACGAACTGCATTTATACGTCCAGCATTTTTGACGGACAGAATGTTTTTTCATTGTAATTTATTTTCCCCTCCTACATCCGTCAAAAAATAACTTCAGTGAAAAAACGGACTGTGTGACCACTACTGCGTCATCCGTACTGACGATGTCCGTACTGCACGGACGTACAGTCCGTACAAAATGCGTTCATCTGACCCTAGCCTTATTCACTTCACTCGTCTGCGGTGTCGGCTTTTTTTCGGTGACTTCGCTGCGTGTGATCGGCTCCTGCTCGAGTTTTTCCGTGGTTTTCGGTGGGTTAATCCAGATGTTTTTGCAGATTTCGGCGTGCATTCGCCGGGTTTTGCGGTTAGTTTTCGTCGGGTTTGCGGCGGCCTTTCCCTGCAATTCGGGGACCCTGTGGTCAGTGGTGTATTTAGGTTTTGTGCTGCCCTAGGCCTGACTAAACTCGTGCACCCCCCAATTTAAATTTGAGGCACCCCTTCCTGTGAAGGGCACACCTCTTCCTTGTAAATCCCCACCCTTCCTCTTTAAGCTCCACCTTTTCCTCTCTTTATATTAAAAGTGGATACCAAGTGCCTACTTGTATATTTTGTATACCATTTCAAATGTATCTATTGAGATAAAGAAAATTATGAAATGTTTAAATTCAAGCATTTTTACAAAGAACAGCCACGCATGCCAAGTAAGCGGGATCACAGCCGCTCTAATTGGTTGTACAATAAAATCCACAGAAACGTGCATTGCATATGAGTGTATCACAGAGCTGCACAGCAATAAAACTCACAGTAATGTGCAGTGTGTATGAGCATATCAGAGCTGCACAGCAATAAAACCCACAGTAATGTGCAGTGTGTATGAGCGTATCCCAGAGTTCCAGGGCAATAAAACTCACAGTAATATGCAGTGTGTATCACAGAATCCACAGCAATAAAACTCCCAGCAATGCAAAGTTTGGTGTTTGTCAGCGTATCAGAATCCACTGCAATAAAACTCCCAGCAATGTTGTTCAGAGAGTTCAGAGAAGGGCTACTAAAATGGTGTACGGCTTGAAGGAGAAAAGTTACCAGGAAAGGCTTAATGATCTTAACATGTACAGCTTGGAAAAAAGACGAGACAGAGGAGATATGATAGAAACATTTAAATACGTAAAGGGAATCCACAAGGTAGAGGAAGGGAGTATATTTAAAAGGAAACAAAGTAGCAAAACAAGAGGACATAGTCTTAGATTAGAGGGGCAAAGGTTTAAAAGTAACATCAGGAAGCATTATTTTACTGAGAGGGTGGTGGATACATGGAACAGTCTTCCAGTTGAAGTGGTAGAGGCCAAAACAGTGATTGAATTTAAGCAGGCATGGGATAGGCATAAGGCTATCCTAAACAAAAGATAAATCCAGGTAAAGTATCCATGTAATTGGGCAGACTAGATGGGCCGAAAGGTTCTTATCTGCCCACATTTTCTATGTTTCTATGTGTGTCAGCGTATCAGAATCCACTGCAATAAAACTCCCAGCAAACCGAGTGAATATGAGCACACAGCAATTATTTATTCTATATTTACCAGAGTCAGCAGGGACTGTGTACGGACTCAGCAGGAGGTCCCTCCAGGCCACGTTAGGATCGCGGCTGTGCCTGTAGCCATCTTGTCAGCAGTGGGGTGCCACTGCCAGAGGGTGCACCGTGGCTTTGATTCCCTTCCCGGTGGGTGTTCAGTCCAGAATAGAGTGAGAGTCCGTGTTAACGAAAGGGCGGGCATCTGCGTGCGTGTCACGTGGTTCATTCAGTCAGGTGGTACTGAGCCTCAGTACCACCTGACTGGCCGGACCGCGTGACCTGCACGCATGCAGCCTCACCAGGAGCCAGGCAGCTCAATGACAAATTTCTATCACTGCAGTGCTGGTTAAGGAAATGTCCACTTTAAACAGCAGTAAGCAGACAGTGCTTCATATTCTGCTGATACCCCCCTTTACCTGCCGTTTACTGTCATCTTCTCTCTCTGCACACAAATCAGATTCCCCTCCCCTCTCCTAGAGCTGCTGCGGGGCAGGGGAGGAGCTATGGAGGGAGGAGAGGTTTTTTTATTCTATTCTATTTTATTCCTTATGCAAACGCCCTGCTCCGCTGCTCGTTGTTTGAGAACACAGCTCAAAGCTGACACACAGTGACAGTGGCACCTCCTAGTACCCCCTAATGACACCCCAATAATCACTAGTACCTGGGGCGGCCCGTCCCCCGCCACTCCTCTAAGTACACCACTGCTCTGGTGATATGCTCACACACAAGTTTGGCGAACTGCCAGCAAGTACAGTGCTGTTTGAAGGCAGTGCAAATCCCCATAGAGAAATAATGGTTAATCTATTCAGAGACACCAAACAGCAGAAAAATGGCAGTGAAATGCCCTGATGTTCGGTGGTTTCAATCAGCAGATTTATTCAGGCGAACCCCATAGGTTTCAATGTTAAAAATATTCCCGTTTTTATGCAATATCTAATAAACCGTTTATTATTTTAATCTGCAGCAAAAAGTCTTTGATTTTTTTTTAGTACCTTTTAGTAATTTTTCAGAAATCCCCCCCCTTTTTTTAATAGCAGTTTTTCCTTTTTCTGTAACAGAACTTTTTATTATCAATCATAGGATCTTATATGTAAATTCCAGACATTTTCGTTCAGTAGTTCTTTTGAAAACAGCAGGCCACGGGTTTGCGGTGGCAGCATTCAGCGGCCGACTCCATGCACTTTGGTGAATTCACTGCAGGGTGGGGAAATTTTATTCCCTGAAGTGCAGGGAACTACAGAACACCAAAATGTTGGCGTCATTTCGGTGCTCTGTGAGTAACCCACTTAGTGGTGAGGTTTTTTGCTGCCCCCTGGAAAGTGAAAGCCTAGGCCTTGCCTACCCAGGACATACTTGAAAATTAGTGAAATCTCAATGTATCCTTCCTGGTAAAATACTTTGCAAAAGTAAAACTAAATTATAAATTTTTATTGGGGGGTGGGGCCTCCCGAGGCAGGTCGCCGCCCCCTGGAAAGTGCCGCCCTAGGCCTTGTCGGCCTAGGCCAAAATACACCACTGCCTGTGGTGCTAGCTGAATACACCGCAGAGTCGCCGAAATGGGATCGGCAAATCGAACCAAATTGAAGAGCACGAAAAGTCGCCGAACGTGCGGTGACTTTTCGATTCTCTTTGAATAACCCTGTAAATTTTTATTTTTGTTGCATCCACGATATCCTGACTATCCAATCAGAATCACTGCATGGCAGGGGAAGCTTCATGCATGAACCTGCCGTTCTTTGCATCTCCCTCTCGGGTTCGCCGTGTATCCTGGCCGTAACGCTACACCATGGCATTGATTGGATGGCCCCCCTGTCCGTGTACGAATAAAGTTATTTCATGTTCATATTAACCCATTGACTCCAGATACTCATTCCGTGTAATTCTTTGCTTTGAAACATGCATGGCGCGGGGTAAACGGGGAATTACTGAGCACTTGCTGCGGCATTTACCACGAATGTGGTCTGGAGACTCGTTCACGAGCCGCGAGGATTTACTGCATAAAATATCCCGGTGATTTAATGCCCAATAAAAATAATGGCCTTTCCTTCCCGCGAGCTCATTATTATTTATGATTCCTAATATTGGCAGTGATTATTCTAAGCTCTTTATTGGGGATTTTACAGCAGGGCGCACGCGTTTCACAGGCCGCAAAATGCGCCGGGTTACACCTTGTAAATTATCCCCGCCGGAGGGGAGACCGTGATGGACATAAAAGGGCTTCTGTGAAGTCCAAAACCACATTGTAAAATCAGGGAGTGATGGATTCACCCTCACCGCGCGCCATGGCCGACGATTTGAGTAATTTAACCCCTTAAGGACGGAGGCAATTGTACAAGTTCTGATCAAAACAAAAGCTAGCAGGTCTGTTCACTAAAGGGGTTATTCAGAGGACACCGAAATGTCACCGACAAACTGCCGAAAAACACCCAATGCATCTGAAAATCCGCCGCAAAAACAGCGATTACATCTGAAAATCCGCGCAAAAACACCGAATGCATCTGAAAATCCGCCGCAAAAACACCGAATGCATCTGAAAATCCGCCGCAAAAACACAGAATGCATCTGAAAATCCGCCGCAAAAACACAGAATGCATCTGAAAATCCGCCGCAAAAACACCGAATGCATCTGAAAAGCCGCCGCAAAAACACCAAATGCATCAGAAAATCCGCCGCAAAAACACCGAATGCATCTGAAAAGCCGCCGCAAAAACACTGAATGCATCTGAAAATCCGCCGCAAAAACACAGAATGCATCTGAAAATCCGCCGCAAAAACACCGAATGCATCTGAAAATCCGCCGCAAAAACACCGAATGCATCTGAAAATCCGCCGCAAAAACACCGAATGCATCTGAAAACCCGCCGCAAAAACACAGAATGCATCTGAAAATCCGCCGCAAAAACACCGAATGCATCTGAAAAGCCGCCGCAAAAACACCGAATGCATCTGAAAAGCCGCCGCAAAAACACCGAATGCATCTGAAAATCCGCCGCAAAAACACGAATGCATCTGAAAATCCGCCGCAAAAACACAGAATGCATCTGAAAATCCGCCGCAAAAACACCGAATGCATCTGAAAAGCCGCCGCAAAAACACCGAATGCATCTGAAAAGCCGCCGCAAAAACACCGAATGCATCTGAAAATCCGCCGCAAAAACACCGAATGCATCTGAAAATCCGCCGCAAAAACACAGAATGCATCTGAAAATCCGCCGCAAAAACACCGAATGCATCTGAAAAGCCGCCGCAAAAACACCGAATGCATCTGAAAAGCCGCCGCAAAAACACTGAATGCATCTGAAAATCCGCCGCAAAAACACCGAATGCATCTGAAAATCCGCCGCAAAAACACCGAATGCATCTGAAAATCCGCCGCAAAAACACAGAATGCATCTGAAAATCCGCCGCAAAAACACAGAATGCATCTGAAAATCCGCCGCAAAAACACCGAATGCATCTGAAAAGCCGCCGCAAAAACACCGAATGCATCTGAAAAGCCGCCGCAAAACCACACAGAATGCATCTGAAAAGCCGCCGCAAAAACACTGAATGCATCTGAAAATCCGCCGCAAAAACACAGAATGCATCTGAAAATCCGCCGCAAAAACACCGAATGCATCTGAAAATCCGCCGCAAAAACAACGAAATGCATCTGAAAATCCGCCGCAAAAACACCGAATGCATCTGAAAAGCCGCCGCAAAAACACCGAATGCATCTGAAAATCCGCCGCAAAAACACTGAATGCATCTGAAAATCCGCCGCAAAAATACCGAATGCATCTGAAAAGCCGCCGCAAAACCACACAGAATGCATCTGAAAATCCGCCGCAAAAACACAGAATGCATCTGAAAAGCCGCCGCAAAACTGACGAAAAAAAACTGAACGCATCAGAAAAAACACCGAACGCATCTGAAAATCCACCGCAAAAACACCGAATGCATCTGAAAATCCGCCGCAAAAACACAGAATGCATCTGAAAATCCGCCGTAAAAACACCGAATGCATCTGAAAAGCCGCCGCAAAAACACCGAATGCATCTGAAAATCCGCCACAAAAACACCGAATGCATCTGAAAATCCGCCGCAAAAACACCGAATGCATCTGAAAAGCCGCCGCAAAACTGACGAAAAAAACACTGAACGCATCAGAAAAAACACCGAACGCATCTGAAAAGCCGCCGCAAAACCACACAGAATGCATTTGAAAATCCCCCACAAAAACACAGAATGCATCTGAAAAGCCGCCGCAAAACTGACGAAAAAAAACACTGAACGCATCAGAAAAAACACCGAACGCATCTGAAAATCCACCGCAAATCTACCGAAAAAACACCGAACGCATCAGATAAAACACACCGAACGCATCTGAAAATCTGCCGCAAAAGCACTGAAAAAACAAAGAACGCATGCGAAAATCCCTTGTGAAACCAACGAATGAATTTGAAAATCAGCCGCAAAGCCTCTGAAAAAACAACGCATCCGAAAATCCGCGGCAAAACCGCCGAGAAAACACCGGCACCAAACTGGGTGAAAAAAATAATAAATATTGAATAGTTTCACATTTTAAACGCCGTTTGCACAAAAACTACTGGACGAAAATGCCCGGAGTTTTCATATAAAATCCAATGAATGATAATAAAAAGGGCCGTTACAGAAAAAAATTACGCTATTAAAAAAAAAAAACGGAACTTTTTTTCACGAGAAATTCCTTAAAAAAATCTTAAAAAGCAAATAAAGAGACTTTTTGCTGCAGATTAAAATAATAACCGGTTTATTAGATATTGGATAAAAACGGGAATATTTTTATCATTGAAACCTATGGGATTCGCCTGAATAAACCTGCCGAATGAAACCACCGAACAGCAGGGCATTTCACTGACATTTCTCTGCTGTTCAATGTGAATAGATTAACCATTGCTTCTCTCTGGGATATTTCACTGCCGCCGAACAGGCACCGTATTTCACTGCCGCCGAACAGCAACGTATTTCACTGGTACTTTGCCAAAAGTTTGCGAATCGTCAGGTTTTGATTAGCCGAATGGCTCCGAAATGTCACTGTAAGGGGAAGCTCACTGGGCCCTATTTCATTCCTCGCGCATCAGTTTTGCGCACATGCAAATGCGCATTTGCGCGAGGACAAAACCATTTGCGCAGAACGTCGTATTTCAACGTTCGCGCAAACGATGCGCGTTATCGTTTGACGCGGATGGACTTGCGCGAGCGTGATGAACTGTGCGCGTCCTGTACTTAACATTGTGAGCGCAAATGCGTTAAGCGGATGGTATTTCAATAGAAAGGAACAACGTTTGTACGCATAATTTTAACGTCTTTTAAAAGCTGGTGTTAACGGCAAATCTGAACGTCCTGGCTGAAACCAAATACACCGGCACGAAAAAAAAAAATACAGAAAATTATAGTTACACATTCTACACATACCCAAACAAAAAGATTGTGAATTGGTGCATATTTTTTTTTATTGCTGCAGCATATATACTCAGATTTACTTTGACAGGCGCAAAAACGTCAGTGAGTCAATTAAGGTTCTTAATTCTGATTGGCTGAACCCCGCAAAAAACAGTCCGCGCACTGATTTACATGCGCAACGTTACTGCCCGGGTATTACACTTCGTTTTGCGTTTTTTTTTACTAACGTTATTTTTTGACGGATGAGAAAATGCGTTCGGATCCGAATATGGCTAGGGTCAGACGAGCGCAGTGCGAACGCGCGTGCAGGCGCACTTAATCACGGCCGTAGTAGCAGCAAGTGCCAGGCAATGACGGCCAATATACGAAGTACGGTCGCACAAAAGTCCGGCTGCGCAACGCAAGTGGAAACGACGCATTTTGTCGAGAACGTAAAACCTCTAGTACGGTTGTACAGAGTGCGCTGCGTCCGCTAGCGGCGTGTGTGCGTGAATTGGAGATGTCAGACACTGCTAATGTCCGGCCAACATAACGTCCAGATGCACAAAGTGTTTTATTGATGATCCGTACAAAATCACGGATGCAAATGCGCATCGTATGACCGCTATCGCGTACTCCGTGAAAAAATGCGTCCATTCGTTCGAACGCACTTTTTCACAGACAACGCGAAAATGTGTTCGTCTGACCCTAGCCTTACACGTTAATTTTTGAGCGATAACGCTGGACAATGCGTGCATTTGCGCAGAGAATGTAAGCGACCCTGCTTGCTGAATACACCGCAGGGTCGCTGAAATGGGATCGCCGAATTGCGCAGAATTGAGGAGAACGAAAAGTCACCGAACATGCGGTGGCTTTTCGATTCTCTTTTGAATAACCCTGATAGAATTTTATCTTCTGCCAATTCTCCGGAGTTTCACCTTTTTAAATGAATAGACCTGTAGAATTTGAGCAATGTGTCTGTTCATCCATAACTTAGCTCTTTCATATAAAGTGCACCCACACGCGTTATATATCATTTTGTTCAGGAGGAATAGAGCGTTCATTTCAAAGCAAAGATTTATATATCATACATAATTTAAGGTGAAAAAAATCTAAAAAATTGGCAGAAAATGGGAAATTTTGTTATTTTTCAAAGTTCTGCAATTTCATGGCCATTCAGAAACCTAGCGTTTCACCAAATATTGGCGAATTGCCAGTGAAATACGGTGCCTATTCGACGGCAGTGAAATCCCCCCATAGAGAAGCAATGGTTAAACTTCACAGACACCGAACAGCAGAGAAATGTCAGTGAATTGCCCGACTGTTCGGTGGTTTCGTTCGGCAGGTTTATTCAGGCGAATCCCATAGGTCTCAATGTAAAAATATTCCCGTTCTTATTAATTTTTTAGTCTTTCTTTTCATTTGCAGCAAAAAGTCTTTATATTAATTAATTTTTTTGAATTTTTTTAGGCATTTCTCTGGATTTTTTTCGGCGAAATTTTTGATTTTATTTTTTTTTTTTTAATGGCTTTATAATTTATTCTGTAACAGACATTTTTATTGTTATCCACAGGACCTTATATATTATTTTCATGCATTAGTTTTATTTTAAATGCCTTTTAAAAATTGCCTTTTTTTTTTCTTTACCCCTGTTCGTCGGCTGATTGGAGGCATTCAGCCGTCTTCGTCGACTGCGTTCAGTGTTTTTTTCGGCAGCTTATTGTATGTTTCAGTGTTTTTTCACGCTGCGTATCAAATGCGTTTGGCGGATCCATTCATCGCAGTTCAGGGACCCCGCGGCGAATGCTGAATTCATCGCAGGGTCGACGAATTCAGTTCGCACCGAAATTTCGGTGCGCTTTGATTAACCCCTCCTGTGTTCAACAATGTCTCACGAGTACAAAGGTACCCATATATACAGGTTTTATGGGGTTTTTGGAAAGTTACAGGGTTAAATACAGGTCTTTTCACCGATGCAGTACCCCATAGCGCAGATACTGTAAAATACAGTGATAAGGCAGCGGTGAAGGGGTTAAAAAAATTAACTCTGCTGCAGCCGACAAAATATTTTGACCTAAAAATAAAAGAAAAAGTTGTTCCAAAGTGCAGACTATAAACACATTTCCATTTTCTTGCCCCTGAGGCTGGTGTCAGGCGAGCGTTTTTGAGCAGGAGGAACGTCGTGAGCGTAGACATTCCTTCCTCCCTGACGCCCGTCTGGCCGCCTCGCCGGGCGCAGTTAGTGCGCTCAGCGCCGCAAGACTCGATCATCCTATGGAGGAGCAGCCCCGTCGAACGTGCGTCGCATCGCTTTGGCGAGGAGGCTTTCTAAACGGAGGCAGCACGCCTGCTATTGCGCATGCAATTCATGCGCGCGCTACAGCATGTGGCCGGCCCCGTCGCAGCATCACAACGCTGCAACGGACGCCGGGGGGCACGTCAGTACGGGCGCACATAGTGTGCTCACCTGACACCAGCCTAAATTTTTGGGTACATCCTGCTGACATACTCTGAACAATAACTTTTTATTATTTTTTTCCCCTTTTTTGGGTCATTTTACAATGGGTTAAGCTCAGAGGAGACTGTCGGCGTTATAAAAATGACGAGAATAATAGTAATGCAGATATAATAAATCACATCAAACGATAACAAGATTAAAAAATTGCTAAAACGAAAAAAGTCGCTTATTTTGAGCGATTTCCTGTTCTGTTTTTTTTCCCCCTTGCGTTTCGCTATTACGCACGTTTTAAGTGATTTGCATGTGTTTTTGGGAAAATAAATTAGTCATCAAATGGAATAAAATGCGCCGTAATACCGAGCCTGCGAAATGACCCGCTTTTATCCCTAATTTCCACCTGTCTCTTTTGATTTTAAGCCTGTTTGTTTTCGTCTCTGACGAATAAAGTTTATAGGACATTTCTGAGGTAATTTGTAATACTCCCCCCCCCCCCATGTTTAATATGTTTTTTTCTCCCCCGGTTTCTAATAAGTTGAGTTTCTTTGTGTTTTGATGATTTCTTATAAAAGGCGCATTATTCTGTCTGGAGAACAACGTCTGGCCGTGTGTGTCTACAATTTTCTGCCCTTATTTGTAATTTCTTCATTAAATGCTGTGTTTTCGGGTTGGAGTGTTTTGTTCACCCCCTGCAGCAGGCTGTTTGTATACGTTGCTGAGCGAGTCCAGGATCATCATGGCGTCCTGACCTCATGTCAGCCATGTTTTGTGTAGTAATCTGAGATACATCACCTGTAGAAAATATCCCATATTAACGGGGTGTCTTTTTAGGGGTTCCTCTATATTCAGGGGGTGTGGGTGTCTTTTTAGGGGCTCCTCCATATATTCAGGGTGTGCGGGTGTGTTTTTAGGGGCTCCTCCATATATTCAGGGTGTGTGGGGTGTATTTTTAGGGGCTCCTCCATATATTCAGGGTGTGCGGGAGTCTTTTTAGGGGCTCCTCCATATATTCAGGGTGTGCGGGTGGTTTTTTTAGGGGCTCCTCCATATATTCAGGCTGTACGGGTGTCTTTTTATGGGTTCCTCCATATATTCAGGGGGTGTGGGTGTCTTTTTAGGGGCTCCTCCATATATTCAGGGTGTGTGGGTGTGTTTTTAGGGGCTCCTCCATATATTCAGGGTGTGCGGGTGTGTTTTTAGGGGCTCCTCCATATATTCAGGGTGTGTGGGTGTGTTTTTAGGGGCTCCTCCATATATTCAGGGTGTGTGGGTGTCTTTTTATGGGCTCCTCCATATATTCAGGGTGTGCGGGTGTGCTTTTAGGGGCTCCTCCATATATTCAGGGTGTGCGGGTGTGTTTTTAGGGGTTCCTCCATATATTCAGGGGGTGTGGGTGTGCGGGTGTCTTTTTAGGGGTTCCTCCATATATTCAGGGTGTGCGGGTGTGTTTTTAGGGGTTCCTCCATATATTCAGGGTGTGCGGTTGTGTTTTTTAGGGGACTCCTCCATATATTCAGGGTGTGCGGGTGTGTTTTTAGGGGCTCCTCCATATATTCAGGGTGTGCGGTTGTGTTTTTAGAGGCTCCTCCATATATTCAGGCTGTGCGGGTGTCTTTTTAGGGGTTCCTCCATATATTTAGGGTGTGCGGGTGTCTTTTTAGGGGCTCCTCCATATATTCAGGGTGTGCGGGTGTCTTTTTAGAGGCTCCTCCATATATTCAGGCTGTGCGGGTGTCTTTTTAGGGGTTCCTCCATATATTTAGGGTGTGCGGGTGTCTTTTTAGGGGCTCCTCCATATAATCAGGGTGTGCGGGTGTGTTTTTAGGGGTTCCTCCATATATTCAGGATGTGCGGGTGTGTTTAGGGGTTCCACCATATATTCAGGGTGTGCGGGTGTCTTTTTAGGGGCTCCTCCATATATTCAGGGTGTGCGGGTTCTTTTTAGGGGTTCCTCCATATATTCAGGGTGTGTTTTTAGGGGCTCCTCCATATATTCAGGGTGTGTGGGTGTGTTTTTAGGGGCTCCTCCATATATTCAGGGTGTGTGGGTGTGTTTTTAGGGGTTCCTCCATATATTCAGGGTGTGTTTTTAGGGGCTCCTCCATATATTCAGGGTGTGTGGGGGTGTTTTTAGGGGCTCCTCCATATATTCAGGGTGTGTGGGTGTGTTTTTAGGGGTTCCTCCATATATTCAGGGTGTGGGTGTCTTTTTAGGGGTTCCTCCATATACTCAGGGTGTGCGGGTGTGTTTTTAGGGGCTCCTCCATATATTCAGGGTGTGCGGGTGTGTTTTTAGGGGCTCCTCCATATATTCAGGGTGTGCGGGTGTGTTTTTAGGGGCTCCTCCATATATTCAGGGGGGTGATTGTTTATTTTTAGGGGTTCCTCCATATATTCAGGGTGTGTTTTTAGGGGTTCCTCCATACATTCAGGGTGTGCGGGTATGTTTTTAGGGGCTCCTCCATATATTCAGGGTGTGTGGGTTTGTTTTTAGGGGCTCCTCCATATATTCAGGGTGTGCGGGTGTGTTTTTAGGGGCTCCTCCATATATTCAGTGTGTGTGGGTGTCTTTTTAGGGGCTCCTCCATATATTCAGGGTGTGCGGGTGTGTTTTTAGGGGCTCCTCCATATATTCAGGGGTGATTGTTTATTTTTAGGGGTTCCTCCATATATTCAGGGTGTGCGGGTTCTTTTTAGGGGTTCCTCCATACATTCAGGGTGTGCGGGTGTGTTTTTAGGGGTTCCTCCATATATTCAGGGTGTGCGGGTTCTTTTTAGGGGTTCCTCCATACATTCAGGGTGTGCGGGTGTGTTTTTAGGGGCTCCTCCATATATTCAGGGTGTGCGGGTGTCTTTTTAGGGGCTCCTCCTTATATTCAGGGTGTGTGGGTTTGTTTTTAGGGGCTCCTCCATATATTCAGGGTGTGTGGGTGTGTTTTTTAGGGGCTCCTCCATATATTCAGGGTGTGTGGGTGTGTTTTTTAGGGGCTCCTCCATATATTCAGGGTGTGTGGGTGTGTTTTTAGGGGTTCCTCCATATATTCAGGGTGTGTGGGTGTGTTTTTTAGGGGTTCCTCTATATATTCAGGGTGTGTGAGTGTCTTTTTAGGGGCTCCTCCATATATTCAGGGTGTGCGGGTGTCTTTTTAGGGGCTTCTCCATATATTCAGGGTGTTGGGGTGTGTTTTTTAGGGGCTCCTCCATATATTCAGGGTGTGTGGGTGTGTTTTTAGGGGTTCCTCTATATATTCAGGGTGTGTGAGTGTCTTTTTAGGGGCTCCTCCATATATTCAGGGTGTGCGGGTGTGTTTTTAGGGGCTCCTCCATATATTCAGGGTATGGGTGTGTTTTTTAGGTTCCTCCATATATTCAGGGTGTGCGGTGTCTTTTTAGCGGCTCCTCCATATATTCAGGGTGTGCGGGTGTCTTTTTAGGGGCTCCTCCATATATTCAGGGTTGCGGGTGTGTTTTTAGGGGCTCCTCCATATATTCAGGGTGTGGCGGGTGTGTATTTTTAGGGTTTCCTCCATATATTCAGGGTGTGCGGGTGTCTTTTTAGCGGCTCCTCCATATATTCAGGGTGTGCGAGTGTGTTTTTTAGGGGCTCCTCCATATATTCAGGGTGTGTGGGTGTCTTTTTAGGGGCTCCTCCATATATTCAGGGTGTGCGGGTGTGTTTTTTAGGGGCTCCTCCATATATTCAGGGTGTGTGGGTGTCTTTTTAGGGGCTCGCTCCATATTTCAGGTGTGCGTGTGTGTTTTTAGGGGCTCCTCCATATATTCAGGGTGTGGGTGTGTTTTTAGGGTTTCCTCCATATTTTCAGGGTGTGCGGGTGTCTTTTTAGCGGCTCCTCCATATATTCAGGGTGTGCGGGTGTGTTTTTAGGGGCTCCTCCATATATTCAGGGTGTGGGTGTGTTTTTAGGGGCTCCTCCATTTATTCAGGGTGTGGGTGTGTTTTTAGGGGTTCCTTCATATATTCAGGGTGTGGGTGTGTTTTTAGGGGTTCCTCCATATATTCAGGGTGTGTGGGTGTCTTTAGGGGTTCCTCCATATATTCAGGGTGTGTGGGTGTGTTTTTAGGGGTTCCTCTATATATTCAGGGTGTGCGGGTGTGTTTTTAGGGGTTCCTCTATATATTCAGGGTGTGCGGGTGTCTTTTTAGCGGCTCCTCCATATATTCAGGGTGTGCGGGTGTCTTTTTAGCGGCTCCTCCATATATTCAGGGTGTGCGGGTGTCTTTTTAGCGGCTCCTCCATATATTCAGGGTGTGCGGGTGTGTTTTTAGGGGCTCCTCCATATATTCAGGGTGTGGGTGTGTTTTTAGGGGCTCCTCCATATATTCAGGGTGTGCGGGTGTGTTTTTAGGGGCTCCTCCATATATTCAGGGTGTGCGGGTGTGTTTTTAGGGGCTCCTCCATATATTCAGGGTGTGTGGGTGTGTTTTTAGGGGCTCCTCCATATATTCAGGGTGTGGGTGTGTTTTTAGGGGTTCCTCCATATATTCAGGGTGTGCGGGTGTCTTTTTAGCGGCTCCTCCATATATTCAGGGTGTGCGGGTGTGTTTTTAGGGGTTCCTCTATATATTCAGGGTGTGCGGGTGTGTTTTTAGGGGTTCCTCTATATATTCAGGGTGTGCGGGTGTCTTTTTAGGGGCTCCTCCATATATTCAGTGTGTGTTTTTAGGGGCTCCTCCATATATTCAGGGTGTGCGGTGTGTTTTTTAGGGGCTCCTCACATATATTCAGGGTGTGGGTTTTTTAGGGGCTCCTCCATATATTCAGGGTGTGGGTGTGTTTTTTAGGGGCTCCTCCACATATTCAGGGTGTGGGGTGTGTTTTTAAGGGGTTCCTCCATATATTCAAGGGTGTGCGGGTGTGTTTTTAGGGGTTCCTCCATATATTCAGGGTGTGTGGGTGTTTTTTAGGGGTTCCTCCATATATTCAGGGTGTGTGGGTGTCGTTTTAGGGGTTCCTTCCATATATTCAGGGTGTGCGGGTGTGTTTTTAGGGGCTCCTCCATATATTCAGGTGTGTGAGTGTCTTTTTAGGGGCTCCTCCATATATTCAGGGTGTGTGGGTGTGTTTTTTAGGGGTTCCTCCATATATTCAGGGTGTGCGGGTGTGTTTTTTAGGGGCTCCTCCATATATTCAGGGTGTGGGTGTTTTTTAGCGGCTCCTCCATATATTCAGGGTGGTGCGGGTGTTTTTTTATGCGGCTCTCTATATATTCAGGGTGGTGCGGGTGGTATTTTTAGGGGTTCCTCCATATATTCAGGTGTGCGGGTGTGTTTTTAGGGGCTCCTCCATATATTCAGGGTGTGTGGTGTGTTTTTAGGGGTTCCTCCATATATTCCAGGGTGAGTGGGTGTGTTTTTAGGGGTTCCTCTATATATTCAGGGTGTGCGGGTGTCTTTTTAGGGGCTAATATGAAGAATAAAATGGGGCTAATGTCCTTTTTTCTGCGGTGTGTTGTCATTTTTCAGGGCTCCCGCGCAGCCCCCGTGGATCTCGGTAATATTTCACATCTCGCCTGAAACTGATATTCGTCCTTTTTTCCAGAGAATCTAATCAGAATGTGTCCTTGCCGGTGGCTGCGCGGCACGTTGTTCCGTTAGGTGAGAGGCCGGGCGTTCTGATATATATAAATATCCCCCGGGGACTGATAAAATAATCTGGCGTCCTGGACGTTCTTGCCGTTTCACCGCCACGTGCCTCGCGGGTTGTTGGCGCGGGCAGCCAGGTCTTATCTGCACCCATGAGGCCATTAAAGCCGGTGTGTGACGTGTCCAGATAATAACCCAGCGCTGGACTGATACATGTAACAACACGCAATGACTCACCTGTTACATGTGCAGCCCAGCAGCTATATCCACAGCTATACACCCCATCTATATCCACAGCTATACACCCCATCTATATCCACAGCTATACACCCCATCTATATCCACAGCTATACACCCCACCTACAGTTGTGTTCAAAATTATTCAACCCCCACTGAAATTGAGTGTTTTGGCCAGTTTGACATTGATTTTGATCATTCAGTCATCTTGCTTACAATTAAATCAAAGAGGCACGTGTAGGTCAGACAAATATAACATAACATTTATAATGAAATAAGCACAAATGTCTTTTCTGTGCTCACATCATTATCAGTTTTATTCAACCCCCAAGTGACATTCAATCTTAGTACTTAGTACAACATCCTTTTACAGTTATAACAGCTTTTAAACGTGAAGCATAGCTTGACACAAGTGTCTTGCAGCCATCTACGGGTATCTTCGCCCATTCGTCATGGACAAAAGCCTCCAGTTCAGTCACATTCTTAGGCTTGCGCACTGCAACTGCTTTCTGTAAATCCCACCAGAGAGGTTCTCAATTGGATTTAAGTCAGGTGACTGCGATGGCCACTCAAATGTTCCAGCCTTTAATCTGCAACCATGCTCTAGTGGACTTGGAGGTATGCTTGGGATCATTGTCCTGTGAAAGGTCCAACGTCTCCCAAGCCTCAGGTTTGTGACGGACTGCAGCACATTGTCATCCAATATCTCCTGGTACTGAAGAGAATTCATGGTACCTTGCACACGCTAGCTTCCCTGTACCTGCAGAAGCAAAACAGCCCCAAAGCATGATTGACCCCCCGCCATGCTTCACAGTAGGCAAGGTGTTCTTTTCTTCATAGGCCTTGTTCTTCCTCCTCCAAACATAGCGTTGATCCATGGGCCCAAACAGTTCTAATTTTTTCATCAGTCCACAGAACACTATCCCAAAACTTCTGTGGTTTGTCCACATGACTTTTGGCATACTGCAGTCGACTCTTATTCTTTGGAGACAGCAAGGGGGTGCGCCTGGGAGTTCTGGCATGGAGGCCTTCATTACGCAGTGTGCGCCGTATTGTCTGAGCTGAAACTTCAGTACCCACATCTGACAAATCTTTTCTCAGTTCCTCAGCAGTCACACGGGGACTTTTCTCCATTCTACGCTTCAGGTAGCGCACAGCAGTCGAAGTCAGCATCTTCTTTCTGCCACGACCAGGTAGCTTTTCAACAGTGCCCTTTGCCTTGAATTTGCGAATGATGCTTCCTATGGTCTCTCTTGGTATGTTTAACATCTTTGCAATCTTCTTATAGCCATTGCCCTTCCTGTGAAGAGTAATCACCTCTTCTCTTGTCTTCCTGGACCATTCTCTTGACTTCACCATGTTTGTAACCACACCAGTAAATGTCTAGAAGGAGCTGAGTATCACAGTAATTTTTAGGGTTGCACCGATACCGATACTAGTATCGATATCGGTGCCGATACCGGGTACTGCAGGAGTACTTGGTACTCGTGCAGTACCCCCGATATTTTTTTCCGATACCGGAAGCCGGCATTGAGCCGGCTTGCCGGTATCCGAGGGGCTGCGGCGGCTGTCCGAATGCTCTATCGGCATTCGGACAGCCGCCCCTGGAGCTCTGCGATACTTACCTTCCTTCAGCGCCGCCGAGAATGTCTTCGCGCGCGCGCGCTGGTTGGAAGGACCCAGCCGCGACCACGTGGGACCATGTGATCGCGGCTGGGGTCCTTCAACCAGCGCACGCGCGGAAACTTTCCCGGCGTCGCTGAAGGAAGGTAAGTATAAACACAGTGAGCAGCTGCAGGGCCTGTCCGAATGCAGGTAGAGCATTCAGACAGGCCCTGCAGCTGCTCTCCGCTCATACTTACCTTCCTTCAGCGACGCCGGGAAGTTTCCGCGCGTGCGCTGGTTGGAAGGACCCCAGCCGTGATCACATTGTCCCACGTGGTCGCGGCTGGGGTCCTTCCAACCAGCGCGCACGCGCGAAGACTTTCCCGGCGTCGCTGAAGGAAGGTAAGTATGAGCGGAGCGGAGGGGGGGGCATATCCATGAGCAATGGGCAATATCCATGAGCAATGGGGCAATATCCATGAGCAATGGGGCAATATCCATGAGCAATGGGGCAATATCCATGAGCAGGGGGGCATATCCATGAGCAGGGGGGCATATCCATGAGCAGGGGGGCATATCCATGAGCAAGGGGGCAATATCCGAGCAATGGGGCATATCCAATGAGCCAGGGGGGGCATATCCATGAGCAAGGGGCAATATCCATGAGCAAGGGGGCATATCCATGAGCAAGGGGGCATATCCATGAGCAAGGGGGCAATATCCATGAGCAAGGGGGCATATCCATGAGCAAGGGGGCAATATCCATGAGCAATGGGGCATATCCATGAGCTGGGGGGGCAATTATCCATGAGCTGGGGGGGCATATCCATGAGCTGGGGGGGCAATTATCCATGAGCAGGGGGCATATCTATGAGACCTGGGGGCTTTATAGGAGGTCTGTTCTTATTGGAAAGCGTCACATGGCATAAAATAAAAGTATCGGTAATTGGTATCGGTGAGTACTTGAACAAAAGTATCGGTACTCGTACTCGGTCTTAAAAAAGTGGTATCGGTGCATCCCTAGTAATTTTAAAGCTGCCTAATTGGTGCTTATTATGCTTTATTGCTGCTCCGTGACATCCACAGGTGTTTTCAATACCTGATTGAAAACACTTGAATGAACCTCTGTTCTTCAGAGTGGTAGTCTTTAAGGGGTTGAATAATTGTGTCAATGAAGAATTCACAAAAGAAACATTTACTACTGTATTACAAAACCAATTGATGTCATTTTAGTTGCATATGGTTCTTTAAAAAGTCCTTGTAGGATTTCATTCTGAATACAATTACAAATGTCACTAAATTCCCTAAAACCCTTTACAGCATTGGGGGTTGAATAATTTTGAACACAACTGTATATCCACAGCTATACACCCCATCTATATCCACAGCTATACACCCCACCTATATCCACAGCTATACACCCCATCTATATCCACAGCTATACACCCCATCTATATCCACAGCTATACACCCCATCTATATCCACAGCTATACACCCCACCTATATCCACAGCTATACACCCCACCTATATCCACAGCTATACACCCCATCTATATCCACAGCTATACACCCCACCTATATCCACAGCTATACACCCCACCTATATCCACAGCTATACACCCCATCTATATCCACTGCATTACCCCATCTATATCCACTGCTTACCCCATCTATATCCACTGCTTTACCCCATCTATATCCAATGCTTTATACCCCATCTATATCCACAGCTATACACTCCACCTCTATCCACTGCTTTATACTCCATCTATATCCACAGCTCTACACGCCACCTCTATCCCCTGTTTTATAGTACATCTATATCCACAGCTATACCCCATCTATATCCACAGCTATACACCCCACCTATATCCAGCTATACACCCCACTATATCCACAGCTATACACCCCATCTATATCCACAGCTATAACACCCACCTATATCCACAGCTATACACCCCACTATATCCACAGCTATACACCCCATCTATATCCACAGCTATACACCCCACCTATATCCACAGCTATACACCCCACCTATATCCACAGCTATACACCCCATCTATATCCACTGCTTTACTCCATCTATATCCACTGCTTTACCCCATCTATATCCACTGCTTTACCCCATCTATATCCAATGCTTTATACCCCATCTATATCCACAGCTATACACTCCACCTCTATCCACTGCTTTATACTCCATCTATATCCACAGCTCTACACGCCACCTCTATCCCCTGCTTTATATTACATCTATATCCACAGGTATACACCCCACCTCTATCCCCTGTTTTATAGTACATCTATATCCACAGGTATACACCCCACCTCTATCCCCTGTTTTATAGTACATCTATATCCACAGGTATACACCCCACCTCTATCCACTGCTTTATACCCCATCTATATCCACAGCTATACACCCCACCTCTATCCACTGCTTTATACCCCATCTATATCCACAACAACTATACACCCCACCTCTATCCACAGCTATACACCCCATCCTATAGCCACAGATATAGAATGCCTATTCTATTAAACTCCCTTTTAATCTCCCCGTCTCTCGTGTCTTATACTCGCAGGAAGCCGGAGCATGTCATTTCCTGGCGACAGGGCTCACACAACACAATATTCACCTAAACCTGCATTATTGTCCCCAAATCTGGTGAATCTGTTTACACTGGCAATAAATAAACACCCAGCCGGTGCAGTCACTTCAGCTTAGTATAACGACACTATACTATCACCTGGGTGTATCTCTCTATAACGTCACATGGGGTTATCTCTGTATAATATCACCTGGGTGTATCTCTCTATAATGTCACATTGTCATATGGGTGTATCTGTGTATAGAGGCGGGCGCTGTGTGCTGCAGGACGCTCTGGTGCTATATGGGTGTATCTGTGTATAGAGGCGGGCGCTGTGTGCTGTAGGACGCTCCGGTGCTATATGGGTGTATCTGTGTATAGAGGCGGGCGCTGTGTGCTGCAGGACGCTCTGGTGCTATATGGTGTATCTGTGTATAGAGGCGGGCGCTGTGTGCTGCAGGACGCTCCGGTGCTATATGGGTGTATCTGTGTATAGAGGCGGGCGCTGTGTGCTGCAGGACGCTTCGGTGCTATATGGGTGTATCTGTGTATAGAGGCGGGCGCTGTGTGCTGCAGGACGCTCCGGTGCTATATGGGTGTATCTGTGTATAGAGGCGGGCGCTGTGTGCTGCAGGACGCTTCGGTGCTATATGGGTGTATCTGTGTATAGAGGCGGGCGCTGTGTGCTGCAGGACGCTCCGGTGCTATATGGGTGTATCTGTGTATAGAGGCGGGCGCTGTGTGCTGCAGGACGCTTCGGTGCTATATGGGTGTATCTGTGTATAGAGGCAGGCGCTGTGTGCTGCAGGACGCTCCGGTGCTATATGGGTGTATCTGTGTATAGAGGCGGGCGCTGTGTGCTGCAGGACGCTTCGGTGCTATATGGGTGTATCTGTGTATAGAGGCAGGCGCTGTGTGCTGCAGGACGCTTCGGTGCTATATTGGTGTATCTGTGTATAGAGGCGGGCGCTGTGTGCTGCAGGACGCTCCGGTGCTATATGGGTGTATCTGTGTATAGAGGCGGGCGCTGTGTGCTGCAGGATGTTCCGGTGCTATATGGGTGTATCTGTGTATAGAGGCAGGCGCTGTGTGCTGCAGGACGCTTTGGTGCTATATGGGTGTATCTGTGTATAGAGGTGGGCGCTGTGTGCTGCAGGACGCTCCGGTGCTATATGGGTGTATCTGTGTATAGAGGCGGGCGCTGTGTGCTGCAGGACGCTCCGGTGCTATATGGGTGTATCTGTGTATAGAGGCGGCAGTGTGTGCTGCAGGACGCTTCGGTGCTATATTGGTGTATCTGTGTATAGAGGCGGGCGCTGTGTGCTGCAGGATGTTCGGTGCTATATGGGTGTATCTGTGTGTATAGAGGCGGCGCTGTGTGCTGCAGGACGCTCCGGTGCTATGGGTGTATCTGTGTATAGAGCGGGCGCTGTGTGCTGCAGGACGCTCCGGTGCTATATGGGTGTATCTGTGTATAGAGGCGGGCGCTGTGTGCTGCAGGACGCTTCGGTGCTATATGGTGTATCTGTGTATAGAGGCGGGCGCTGTGTGCTGCAGGACGCTTCGGTGCTATATGGGTGTATCTGTGTATAGAGGCGGCGCTGTGTGCTGCAGGACGCTTCGGTGCTATATGGGTGTATCTGTGTATAGAGGCGGGCGCTGTGTGCTGCAGGACGCTTCGGTGCTATATGGGTGTATCTGTGTATAGAGGCGGGCGCTGTGTGCTGCAGGACGCTTCGGTGCTATATGGGTGTATCTGTGTATAGAGGCGGGCACTGTGTGCTGCAGGACGCTTCGGTGCTATATGGTGTATCTGTGTATAGAGGCGGGCGCGTGTGCTGCAGGACGCTTCGGTGCTATATGGGTGTATCTGTGTATAGAGGCGGGCACTGTGTGCTGCAGGACGCTTCGGTGCTATATGGGTGTATCTGTGTATAGAGGCGGGCGCTGTGTGCTGCAGGACGCTTCGGTGCTATATGGGTGTATCTGTGTATAGAGGCGGGCGCTGTGTGCTGCAGGACGCTCCGGAGCCTTGTGAACGGTAACGTGAATGATTTGTTCTCCTCGTGATCTCGAGTCGGCGTCATTATATATAGATTTGATGAGCTGTTCCGGTGAATCGGCTCTGACTCGGTGAATGTTGACGGCCATGATAGCGAGGCAGGCGACATAATGTTATATTGACCCAGTTTTCGAGGTCGATGAGCAGGTACATTAATTGCTGAGTTAGAATGAATTTAACTTTCATTGCAATCTGTGTCAGGCGCTGAGAGATGCCACGTCCGCCGAACGCATAAATTATACAACATGACAGCGCTCTGATCCGGATCCCAATCACGCACCGCCCCGGTGTACAGTGTGTATATATATCACATTATGGCACTTATCTACACAAACATAAAGCTTGTGTAATGAAATATCAACCTCTGCATAAAACTCACAGTAATGTGCGGTGTGTGTGTGTGAGCGTATCACAGAATCCACAGCAATAAAACTCACAGTAATGTGCAGTGTGTATGAGCGTATCACAGAGCTCCACAGCAATAAAACGCACAGTAATGTGTGGTGTGTATGAGTGTATCACAGAATCCACAGCAATAAAACTCACAGTAATGTGCGGTGTGTATGAGCATATCACAGAGCTCCACAGCAATAAAACTCACAGTAATGTGTGGTGTGTATGAGTGTATCACAGAGCTCCACCGCAATAAAACTCACAGTAATGTGCAGTGTGTATGAGCGTATCACAGAATCCACAGCATTGAAACTCACAGTAATGTGCGGTGTGTATGAGCGTATCACAGAATCCACAGCATTGAAACTCACAGTAATGTGCGGTGTGTATGAGCGTATCACAGAATCAACAGCAATAAAACTCACAGTAATGTGCGGTGTGTGTGAGCGTATCACAGAATCCACAGCAATAAAACTCACAGTAATATGTGGTGTGTATGAGAGTATCACAGAATCCACAGCAATAAAACTCACAGCAATGTGCGGTGTGTGTGAGCCTATCACAGAATCCACAGCAATAAAACTCACAGCAATGTGCGATGTATATGAGGGTATCACAGAGCTCCACAGCAGTAAAACTCACACTCATACACACTGCACATTACTGTGAGTTTTATTGCTGTGGAGCTCTGTGATACACTCATACACACTGCACATTACTGTGAGTTTTATTGCTGTGGAGCTCTGTGAGACGCTCATACACACCGCACATTACTGTGCGTTTTATTGCTGTGAAGCTCTCTGATACTCTTATACACACCGCATATTACTGTGAGTTTTATTGCTGTGGAGCGCTGTGATACACTCATACACACTGCACATTACTGTATCACAGAGCTCCACAGCAATAAAACTCACAGTAATATGCGGTGTGTATGAGCGAATCACAGAGCTCCACAGCAAAAAAAAACTCACAGTAATGTGTGGTGTGTATGAGTGTATCACAGAGCTCCACAGCAATAAAACTCACACTCACAGTAATGTGCAGTGTGTATGAGTGTGAGTTTTATTGCTGTGGAGCTCTGTGATACGCTCATACACACCGCACATTACTGTGAGTTTTATTGCTGTGGAGCTCTGTGATACACTCATACACACCACACATTACTTTATCACAGCTCCACAGCAATAAAACTCACACTCATACACACCGCACATTACTGTGAGTTTTATTGCTGTGGAGCTGTGATAAAGTAATGTGTGGTGTGTATGAGTGTATCACAGAGCTCCACAGCAATAAAACTCACAGTAATGTGCAGTGTGTATGAGTGTGAGTTTTATTGCTGTGGAGCTCTGTGATACAGTAATGTGTGGTGTGTATGAGTGTATCACAGAGCTCCACAGCAATAAAACTCACACTCATACACACTGCACATTACTGTGAGTTTTATTGCTGTGGAGCTCTGTGATACGCTCATACACACTGCACATTACTGTGAGTTTTATTGCTGTGGAGCTCTGTGATACGCTCATACACACTGCACATTACTGTGAGTTTTATTGCTGTGGAGCTCTGTGATATGCTCACACACACTGCACATTACTGTATCACAGAATCCACAGCAATAAAACTCACAGTAATGTGCGATGTCTATGAGTTTATCACAGCGCTGCAAAGCCATAAAACACACGATAATGTGATCCTGGCATCGAACTGCAGACATGGACCTTGTGACTTCCTCTACCATGGAGAGCTCCTCCATCATCCCACCGTCTGGTACCAGCATGACGTTGTGTCCGCACATAGCATGAGGTCCTCTCACATCACCTTCTACCCAGACTCTGTGATGTTTAACCTCTCCCTCGTTCTATTCGCTGAAATGATTCCAGAAATCTCGCCATTATCCTGGGAAATCGGTAAAATCCCTCTGTGGCCGCAGAGGCCGCCGGATTAGTCAGGTCCTCAATCTCATAACCATTTCAAATTGTGTGAAGAACATAAAGGAAGTTTAGCTGTGTAATCCTGCATGTCCCTGCTCAGCGTGGAGCGGGCTGCGGCTCATGGAGCTCCGTTCGGCCACACGTCTCTTTTCCGGTATCGTTTTGTCTTGGTGCTCCACCCCTATGATTAAATATTTCTTAATTCTCCTGCTCCCACGCTCAGGGCAGGCGCAGAATCAAAACAAGAGACTGACATAACCCGCATGCATCGACGGAGCACCCGGCTGTGTCACCTCAGACTGGTGGCCGATATCTGAGGACCACTGTATGAGCTACAGTCCACGTCCGGTCATCGAGTCCTTCTGACCCATTCTGCGTGCTCACATATGACTGTTGAGGTGAGTGCGCTCTCATTTAAGTATGTACAGACCCGTAAATTGGATAGTGTCACTTTGGAGACCGGACAGCGAGTCCAAAACTTTGCTGAATCTCCGTTATGGACATATTTGACCAGTGGCTTTGGAAGGCCTTTTTGTGGACGATTTTGTTGGATTCCTCCCATCTCAATGTCTTCCTTTCAGCTCCACACATGGCATGTTGAGCAACAACAAACGCCTCCCCTCCCACGCGCCTGAAGGCCCGAGGTGCCATGTCAATGTCAGTGAGTTGTCTTTGGGTGGTGGCGTTTCGGCTGCCTCATGTCACCTCTCGTTAAAGCCACCAGACGTGATCGACTCAACATGACGAAAACTGCAGTGACATGTTCCCCTCAGAGCGGCAATGGATATACCCTGCCCTGGCTGGGTGAGGGTACAAACTAGGTCAAGGTTACTCCGGCATCAACATGTTACTTTATCCATGTGTAGCTGGAATATTTTCCTGTCTTGTAGAGGAGGTCCTCCTGCAGGTAATTACAGCGTCAGGTCTCCGATGTGGAGTCAACGGTCGGAGATGCCGCTTTCTTTACATTTTGGGCCTATTGGATTGTTAAAAACTACTACCGAAGGTGACAAACCAGACTCTCAGCTTGGTATGGGAGTGGACAGTCTAAGGCAGGAGGCTCCTCCAACGTAAATACAGAAGATGAGCTAATAGATGCATTATCTTGGTCAAACTGGTAGTGAGCAGGAGTGGATCAGACAATTGTTCCATGTATAGATGTCGGCCATTTTTAGGGTTCTTGCAGTGGTGGATACACCAAGGTGTTCATGATGACATAAGAGGAAAAAAGTGTAGCTCCACAGCTTGAGATACAAGCCATAGGAACATTGATGGTGGAGACATCAAGCCAACCCTGAGTCCATGCGGTAGGCTTGATGTCTCCACGATCAATGCTCATATGGCTTGTAGCTCAAGCTGTGGAACCCCATGCTTTGCCTCTTTTGCCTTCATGCACGCTTTGGTACCTTGGTGTATCCACCATCGTAAGAACCCTAAAAATGGCCGACATTATACGTGGACGTACTGTCAGATCTGCCCAGTCGATGGTCGTTTCTACTGAATTTCTTTGTAGAGAGCTGCTTAAAATGCCATGTGCTGAAAGTGAAGGAACCTGAACTCCTAGGTCATGCAGTCTCCATAAGATGACCACGCATTGTTGACAATGTCCTCAAAGTGTGGGGGTGGTTAGAGCCGGCTGATCGTATCCACATAATGCAGTTTTTCCTCATAAAAGTTCAAGACCTCTGTGATATTTGTTCGTCCATAATTTGGAGCATTTCTGGTGTCTGGGCGAGCAGGACCAAGTGACCGATGGAGCCGGCAACTTTCTGGCCACTTTGGTCTCCAGGAGAAAGTGTGTTTTTGGACTTTGTCAGAGTAGAGCGTTCACTCGGCGATGTCCGCCTTCTGTTACTTCTTTCTTCTCCTGATGTGTCTATCTTCTGTTGTCTTCAGAAACCAGCTCTTCCATAAAACCAAGATAAAGTCACGGAAGCGCTGTGCGGAGAGCCGGGTCCGCCGGGGAATCTGTTGTCTGTTCGTCGTACGGCCTGTATAATGACATCTATCTGTTTTGTCTCGTAACGTTTCTCATTGCTCGTTTGTATTCCCGCGGGTTGCGGATCACACGCTCTCGCTTATCGTCCTGCGCGCCGTGAGATCAGATTTCCCAAACAGTAATTAGTTTATTTGGATGTGCCGCGGCGGTTCTCGCGCTGGCTGAGACCAATTTATCCTGGAATTGGATTTGCCAGGAGTGCGGATTCCTTTGTCTAGACGGCAACGCTTCGCTATCGGAAAGGCTTTCTGTTTGTATTGTTCTCTTTTCACAAAGACTGCCTAACAGCGGGGCGATAAAATAAGGATGCCGGCTTTATTGTTGTGGCTCGGCAGCGATGCCATTTCTGGCGGTAATTGTGCCGTACAATTAAGAACACAAAGGGGTTTATTCAATAGAAAAAAAATAAAAATCCATTTATTACATTAACCCTTTCCCGCTGCAGGGCATACTATGCCGTCACTGTGGTGGGTGGGCCGTGAAGCAGTGTGGTGGCATAGTGCCCACCCCGCAGACTTCAATGCGCCTCCTTCGCCCCTTTTCAGCAGTCGGCACGCACTGAACGCAGGCCCTTCCTGTGCAGATAATGACACGTGCCCGGAGTGTCAGCTGTGTAGGCGGGCTGGAGGAGGGGCCTGCCGCAGCAGCCGGCAAGCCCGGCGGTCTAGTACTCTAAAGCCTTATCGCCGGGCACAACCCACCCAGCGGCAAAGGGTTAAACCTATTAGATTTGCCTGTTTAAACTTGTCGAATTGAAATCAGGTCAGGCTGCCAAAATTTAGGGACAATTCGACAACCGGACAATTTCGATGCTGCCAAATTGCGGCGAATTGCACTGTATTTCACTGTCAATTCGCCTGTATTTGGTGAAACTACAGCTTTGTAAATATACGAATTGCACTGAAATTACAGATATGGTGAAATTCACCGTTCGGCGCAGTCCAGTGGCAGTTTCGGAGGTTAGTGAAGTGTATGACGTCTTTCCTGGGTTGGCAGATTGCCGTCCATTAACCAGATAAATCAATTTACAACAACCAAAACAACATGGCCTTATTTGGTCTCTGTGTTCCACCTCTGCGCTCCCCATTACTTATTTATTAAGTAGGGATGCACTGATACTAGTATCGGTGCCGATACCGACATTTGCACGAGCACTTGGTACTCGTGCAAATGTCCTGATACCACCCCGATACCGGAAGCCAGTGCAGGGCCCGCTTGCCGGTATCTGAGAGGCTAGGGCTGCTAGCAGAATGCATAAAGAGCATTCCCTTCTGGCTGTCCGCATGGTCTGAGCGTGGGCTGGGCGTGTCACGTGGTCCGCCAAGCGGTTGCCGGCCTGTGACTCATGATCCAGCTGTGATCTTGTGGGGACCATGAGAGCTCATCACAAGCCTGCGACCGTTCTTTGGACAACGTGACGGGTACAGCCGGCGGGGAATGCTAGCGGAATGCTCTTAATGTATTCCGCTACCAGTGAGGTCTGGGTTTACATAAGGTCTGTAACTGGCTATTCGTGAGGTCTGTGTCTGGGTATACATGTATCTGAAGTCTGGGTATACATGTATCTGAGGTCTGGGTATACATGAGTTCTGTTTCTGGGTATTCATGAGGTCTGGGTATACATGAGGTCTGTGTCTAGGTATACATGTATCTGATCTGGGTATACATGAGGTCTATGGGAATTCATGAGGTCTATGTCTGGGTATTCATGGGTTCTGTGTCTGGGTATACATGAAGTCTGTGTCTGGGTATTCATGAGGTCTGTGTCTGGGTATACATGAGGTCTGTGTCTGGGTATACATGAGGTCTGTGTCTGGGTATACATGAGGTCTGTGTCTGGGTATACATGAGGTCTGTGTCTGGGTATTCATGAGGTCTGTGTCTGGGTATTCATGAGGTCTGTGTCTGGGTATACATGAGGTCTGTGTCTGGGTATACATGAGGTCTGTGTCTGGGTATACATGAGGTCTGTGTCTGGGTATTCATGAGGTCTGTGTCTGGGTATACATGAGGTCTGTGTCTGGGTATACATGAGGTCTGTGTCTGGGTATTCACGAGGTCTGTGTCTGGGTATTCACGAGGTCTGTGTCTGGGTATACATGTATCTGAGTCTGGGTATACATACACGTGTCTGAGGTCCTGTCTGTGCACATTTTGGAGAATATCTCCTATTTTTCTAAATATATGTATATTTTTCAGAGCTTAATAACTTCAGGAGCCTTTTACACACTTTTAGGAGCCCACTACGCGCTTTTAGGAGCCAGTCTACATAGATTCATGAAGAATAACTCAAACTTTTTGGAGTCAGAGCTGAAATTCCTCGAATATATAATATTGTGGTATGATTGCTCCTCGTTTATTGTTCAAACGGAATTCAGAGATTCAATGCTGCTCTACATAGGGTTAAGGCTGCGATCACACGAGTGCTTCCATGTGACCGCGCTTCCCTGCGTCCATCGCATCTTTGTGACGGATCGACGGGGAGAGGCACACGGGGTAGCGCTCTCAAGAATTGCGCCTGCTACCACCAGACGTCAAAAAGCCCTCCCCGTCAAAAACCTACAACAGACGCTGTCGGGGCTAAAAAGCGCGATCCTCCATAGGACGCCATGCAGGTTATTAAATAAGAGCAAACATATCACCGCAGCATACTGTATGCCCAACTTCGGCAGCTCCCACACACGAAACACCTAAAAAACACATAGACAGACATTATGTAATACTGAGTATGAACTGGAATGCTCTTTCACTCACGTGCTCAGGAGCCGGCACATACGCCGGCTTGGCAGGGTAGCAGCGTGCCAACTTCTGCAGGGTGGCACTGCCCGTCTCCGGTGACTCCTCAAAGGAATGTTTAAAAAAGCTGCAACCAAAATAGGGTGATGGTAAAAACAATCTGCTTTATTGGTAAACCTAGAAAAGAATACTCCAAATATGAGATAAAACCCCCAAAAAAGTGCATCTGGTGTCAAAGCAGAGATCTGATATATTGGACAAGATAAAAAAAAAAAAGGATATAAGCCGTGATTTTTAAAACCCATAAACCGGATAGGTAGTTACGTGCACTGTGTACATAAAATATGCAGTCAATAAAAACGTAACGTGCAACGTCTGAATAAAAAAATGCATAAAAACTTTAATATTTTTTCCATTGAATCCTATGGGCTTCGCGCACGGTGGATTTCCTATACAATCTATCTTTTCACGTTTCCCCTCACACGCCCGTTATACTATACAATGTATCTTTTACATGATTCCCCGAAGCGTGGAAGTTTAAGTATACAATGCATCTTTTTCATGTAAAATTGTACCAGATCGTCCCGGCACCGTCCGATAAAATCTATTGAAAGAATCGCACATCTGTTGTAGACACATAAAATCGTCCGTCGGTGGTCGGATGCAGCAGAAGAGGCCTGATTCACCTGCATGTTGTAGGATCGGTCGGACGACTTCAGACGAGTCGATAACTGATGATCGCACCATCGCAGGAATACGGACCCAGTGGAGGGCCAACCTTCTGTTGGAAAGGTGAAGGGTGCGTCTGGATTCCAGCGATGGCCAGTTTAGCTCTTTTAACATGTCACAATGGTGGGTCATGTAGTTACATTGTAGCACAAAGCGGCAGAATGAGTTATACAATGTAGTAAGTTTATGAAGGTGTGTTTGCGGGGCGGCTGCATACACTATATCTCCATAATCAATAGCCGGCATAAGCATTTGTTGTACAATCTGCTTTCTTACCGCGGGGCTCAGGCAAGATTTGTTTCTGTACAGGGTACCTAGTTTGGGGTAAAGTTTAGATGAGAGTTTTTCGATGTGGGGCCAAAGGATAGATTAGGGTCCAACCACATACCTAGATATTTGAGAGAAGTGACTGTGGTCAGCGTGTCATTTGATTTTGTCCCCACACATAGATGGGAAGGTTGTAGTTTATGTAGTTTACGTTCTGTTCCATTGCTGTCTGGTTTCAGTCTGGAAATGTTTATTTTTTTCACTGAAAGAAAAAGGACGGAGAGAAGATCTATCTTTGCCGCAGTCACCTGATTCTGTGTGTGTGATTGTTGTTAATTAGTTGTTTTTGCGTGTTTTCGTCGTCATCGTTGTAATGATGTTCTGGCGCCCGGGATCTCTGTGGTGCTCGTGTTTTGCTGCTCTGTCAATTTAATGCCGCGTGTCCCAAACAGGCAGGAACGTCAGCAATCCTCAGTTTACGTGCCGCTGGCTCGGAGCGAGAGTGATCGTTATGCGTCCCTCGGAGGTAATGGTGGGTTAGACGGGGCCCCGCGGAGAGCCCAGGCTCAGCACATCATTTAATCGCATTCCCTCACTGTACGGCAGACCCCCAACCTACCCACGAGCCAGCGGGGCCCTCGATACTATTCCAGCACCGCAGCAGGTTCTTTAATGTGTTTGCATTTGTTTTCATTCGCTCCCTGCACCAGAGTCTACGATTTGCAGTAAATGGCGCCTTGCCAAGCGCGGGATGCCCGGGTCATAAAGATCCTGGCAGATTAGGTGGGGATTTGTTTTCATTGAACCAGATTCACTGTTTGCTGATGCAAGCTTTCTGCACGTCCCCAGGGATGCTGGACAGACCTGGTGAAGGTGGCTGAAACCAGTGATGCTGGCTGGACCAGGTGATGCTGGCTGGACCAGGTGATGCTGGAAGGACCTGGGGATGTTGGCTGATAACATTGAAGCTTGATGTTGACTGACAGTATGAAGTTGGATAGCCCTGGTGATGTTATCTGAGATGATGCCGCCAGATGGCCCTGGTGATGTTGACCGAAGCGTTGATGCTGAATAGCTCTGGTGATCATGGATGACCATGGGAATGTTGGTTGATACAGTGCTGCTGGATGGTCCTGGTGATGTTGGTTGACACGATGATACTGAAGTGCCATGGGAATGTTGATTGACATGGCGATACTGGATGGTTCTTTTGATGCTGGATACCTATGAGGATGGGGGTTGACACAGTGATGGTTCTAGTTATGCTGGTGGGCCGTGTGGATGTTGGTTCTCACGGTGATTCCAGATGGTTCTGTTGATGCTGACACCAGTGAAGCTTGATGTTGATGTTGGCTGACACAATGATGTTGGATGACCCTGGTGATGCTGGCTAACATGAAGATTCTGGATGGTTTTGGTGATGGCGCATGACCGAGACAAACAACATCCCATGGACATGACAGATGGTGAGGTTGACAGAAGTGGTGATGCTGGATAGCCCTGGTGATGGCCATGGGGATGTTGGCTGACACGGTGATGCTGGAATATTCTGGTGATGCTGGATGGCCATGGGGATGTTGGTTGACACAGCAATGCTGGATGGTTCTGGTGATGCTGGGTGGCCTTGGAGATGATTCTGGATAATTCTGCTGATGACAGATAGCCATTGGGATGATGACTAATGCTGTGATGCTGGATGGCGATAGTGATGACAGAAGGTATGAGGATGTTGGCTGACACAGTGATTCTAATGGGTCCTGGTGTTGCTGGATACATCGTGTGATGATGGACGACCCTGGGGATGTTGGCTGGTGCCTGTGATCCTAGGTGGACCCTGGTGATGCTGGACAGTGTGGTGATGCCAGATAAACACAGTTATGCTTTATTATTTTATATACCATGATATGCCTTTATATCTGGATCAGACCTCAGACACATGTATATCCACACCAGATCTCCGATACAGGTATACCCACAGACCTCAGATACATATACACCCACAGACCTCAGATACCGGGGCAGCTGGCAGAATGCATTTACAACATACCACCAGCATTCCCCTCCGGCTGGCCGCTTTCCCTCGAGCGGCCACCGGCTTGTGAAGGCTGTGACACGCCCTCTTGCAGAGGTCATGAGATCTCAGCTGGAGGTTGCTTCACAGCTTTCACAGCCCGGCAGCCGCTCGGTGGACCGTGACCAGCCAGAGGGGAATTCTGGCAGAATGCTGTTAATGCATTCTGCCAGGCACCCCAGCCCCTCAGATACCAGCAAGCTAGCCCAGTATCGGTATCGGTGCGTCCCTAGTTCATTAGGTTCCAGTTAATGTACACCTCCTCTTGGTGGGGCACTTTGTAATTATGTGATTGCATTTCTCTCTCTGTACATGTCTTGGTGTCATTTGGACCTAGGGACTCGTTAAACGTCTGTGGAAACATCGTCTGGTCCACTTTGGTGGAATAACCTGCTCTACACGTTAAACCCTGGTGATGCTTGTCCACCATTTGTCTAACCCAGTGTTTCCCGCGCCTGTCCTCAGGACCCTCAGCCTCGCCAGGTTTGCAGGATACGTGAAGCACAGGTGATATGATTTGCTGCTCAGTGATTGCAGGATTCAGTCTGCATTTCCCCCAAGGTGATCTGCAAAAGCTGACCTGGCTGAGGGACCCGAGGACAGGTTTGGGAAACACTGAGTGGTCTAACCGGTCAGATCACTGGCATCCGTGTGAGCTCTGCACAGAGATAAGAAGTGCACAGTCAGCAGCATCACATGTACAAAGCGTCTCCGTGTGAAAGGAACTTAAATCCGATGGGAAATCCATGCAGATAGCAGAGCGCAGTGTCAGTCAGCAGCCGCACAGCCAGGAAGAAGCCGTCACGTGCGGACACGGACCAGTTACGCAGGGAACGAGGGATATTATAACCTCATACAAATATACCCAGGGCCAGGTCAACCGGATCTCTTGTGACCTGTGCACCAACCGGACAGAACAAAGAGCAAGAGGTCACCCACTGAAATTTGTAGAAAGGAGATTTCACCTACAGTGCAAAAAGAATAAAGCTGTGGAATTATGTCCTGCTCAGTTACATATGGGCTGCCAACGTCTTCACTGGGATTGGTGACGGTGTTTGTCTCTTCTTTGTAGACAAATTCCTGGAGGACAGCAGGAGGTGCTGATATCCGGCCGTCCCTCTGGACCCTGTAGCAGGGGGCTCTGATTTCCCACCTGGGTAACAGGTCAGAGCTTCAACCCCTCATAATAATGGCAGTAAGAAGCATGATATCATGTGTCGCCATTGTAGCCAATGGTACTCGCCTTTTCTCCCTCGCTACACGCTGCTCCTCCTCATCAGCTCAGGCTCCGGAAATCCCGCAAGTCCCTGAAGCTTTTCTGCGCAGATTGTGCTCCTTCACAACTCGTATTGTGTAGGAACCGCACATTGCACAGCGCTACGGGACTCGCACACTTTACGTACGCAAGTTCTGTAGCGCCTGCGTAGAGTGATGGGTCGGAGCTGCACGCGCATGCACAGAGCGATGGGTCAGAGCTGCACGCGCATGCACAGAGCGATGGGGCGGAGCTGCACGCGCATGCACAGAGTGATGGGTCGGAGCTGCACGCGCATGCACAGAGCGATGGGTCAGAGCTGCACGCGCATGCACAGAGCGATGGGTCGGAGCTGCAAGGGCATGCACAGAGCGATGGGTCGGAGCTGCAAGCGCATGCACAGAGCGATGGGTCGGAGCTACACGCGCATGCACAGAGCGATGGATCGGAGCTGCACGTGCATGCGCAGAGGGATGGGTCAGAACTGCAAGGGCATGCACAGAGCGATGGGTCGGAGCTGCAAGGGCATGCACAGAGCGATGGGTCGGAGCTGCAAGCGCATGCACAGAGCGATGGGTCGGAGCTGCACGCGCATGCATAGAGCGATGGGTCGGAGCTGCAAGCGCATGCACAGAGCTGCAAGCGCATGCACAGAGCGATGGGTCGGAGCTGCACGCGCATACACAGAGCGATGGGGCGGAGCTGCACGCGCATGCACAGAGCGATGGGTCGGAGCTGCACGCGCATGCACAGAGCGATGGGTCGGAGCTGCACGCGCATGCACATAGCGATGGGTCGGAGCTGCACGCGCATGCACAGAGTGATGGGTCGGAGCTGCACACGCATGCACAGAGCAATGGGCCGGAGCTGCACGTGCATGCACAGAGCGATGGGTCGGAGCTGCACGCGCATGCACAGAGCGATGGATGGGAGCTGCACGCGCATGCACAGAGCGATGGATGGGAGCTGCACGCGCATGCACAGAGCGATGGGTCGGAGCTGCACGCGCATGCACAGAGCGATGGATGGGAGCTGCACGCGCATGCACAGAGCGATGGGTCGGAGCTGCACGCGCATGCACAGAGCGATGGATGGGAGCTGCACGCGCATGCACAGAGGGATGGGTCAGAGCTGCACACGCATGCACAGAGCGATGGGTCGGAGCTGCAAGCGCATGCACAGAGCGATGGGTCGGAGCTGCACGCGCATGCACAGAGCGATGGGTCGGAGCTGCACGCGCATGCACAGAGGGATGGGTCAGAGCTGCAAGGGCATGCACAGAGCGATGGGTCGGAGCTGCACGCGCATGCATAGAGCAATGGGTCGGAGCTGCAAGCGCATGCACAGAGCGATGGGTCGGAGCTACACGCGCATGCACAGAGCGATGGGTCGGAGCTGCAAGCGCATGCACAGAGCGATGGTCGGAGCTGCATGTGCATGCACAGAGCGATGGATCGGAGCTGCACGCGCATGCACAGAGGGATGGGTCAGAGCTGCAAGGGCATGCACAGAGCGATGGGTCGGAGCTGCACGCGCATGCATAGAGCGATGGGTCGGAGCTGCAAGCGCATGCACAGAGCGATGGGTCGGAGCTGCACGCGCATACACAGAGCGATGGGTCGGAGCTGCACGCGCATGCATAGAGCGATGGGTCGGAGCTGCAAGCGCATGCACAGAGCGATGGGTCGGAGCTGCACGCGCATACACAGAGCGATGGGTCGGAGCTGCACGCGCATGCATAGAGCGATGGGTCGGAGCTGCAAGCGCATGCACAGAGCGATGGGTCGGAGCTGCACGCGCATACACAGAGCGATGGGTCGGAGCTGCACACGCATGCACAGAGCGATGGGTCGGAGCTGCACACGCATGCACAGAGCGATGGGTCGGAGCTGCACGCGCATGCACAGAGCGATGGGTCGGAGCTGCACGCGCATGCACAGAGCGATGGGTCGGAGCTGCACGCGCATGCACAGAGCGATGGATGGGAGCTGCACGCGCATGCACAGAGCGATGGGATGGAGCTGCACGCGCATGCACAGAGCGATGGGACAGAGCTGCACACACATGCACAGATCTGATCTATCGCTGCCTCTCTGAGAACGCTCGCTACAGCGATTGGTCTCACAGGGTGACATCGCCTGCTCTCTGTGTGTGACATCACTAGTGACCGATCTGGTGGCCGGCAGCCGGAAATTCAGAATCCCAGCTGCTGGTGACGCTGGGTGGGAGGAGGAAACTCCTTCACTTCACCCAGCAATTTCACCAGATCAGGAGAGCGGGGGGGGGGCACTCCTCACATCCTGACCACTTTATATCCTGACCTCCCTTCCTGGAAGGGAGTCGGCAATCACCATGCGGTTTGCCGCTTCCTGGTCCCTCGAGCTTGAGAAAGGTTACAGTACAAGCCGAAACGTTGTGTCCCAAGTAACGTGCCCTCGAGAAGATACATTGTGCCGTTTCCCACCTGCATCCTCGTCTTCCTTGGGTCTAACTCATGGCCATCAGTTACGATCCCTGAGTGATCCGTTCATGGCCAAAACACCGCCGGTGAACCTCTCAGCTCTGCCGCGCTCGGCTTTGGCATCTTTCTGCTAAATGGGACTTCAGACAAAAAAGATGCAAAACCAGGAATTCCTTGTAAAAGCCTTTGCATGATGTAACGCCGTCCCCCTGCGCTGTAATAACCGCGTCCGCTGCGGACATGATGTCACAGAGCACGCTGGATTACTCGTACCTGGATACTACGAGGAGATTCTCAGAGCCCGGCCGCCGAGCACGCCGCACCGATGACCGGGGCTTCGTAAAACTCTGTATGATCCGCTTCTCGGCGGCGTCTGGCGGTAATTTGCCGAGTCAGCGCTGATTTGTTTTAAAGCGAATTCCCCCCCAGGGACGGACCCTCCGGCTCAGCTCGCCGAACCGCTCATTACAAATCATGTGCTCGCGGGGAACATGTGTCAGCGCGACGCGTGCGCAAATGGAAAACGCTACAAGTATCTGCGTGCGCCCTGCAGCACCGCCGCCACCGCCGGATTCAGGACGCGACGCATCCCCAGCTTTAATTAAAAGGTTTCTGAGATTATTATTTTTTTATTTTTTTTAAATAAATGAATTTGTTCTCGTTAGAGGATTTTTATACAAAAGGAGGAAAAAACAAAGAATGGGGATTAAAGGATGGCGGCGCGGCTTCGCAAAGCAGTCAGTGGCGCAGAAATGCGTCGGAATCCATAGAGAATGTATAGAGAATGTTGCTGATTTCCCTGCACGCCGTGATACAAAACACAACATATTAAAGGCGTCCATACTGCCCGAGCGGCCTGTATCTGCCAGGACTGTCCTAGCTGAGGAGCGTGCTTCTGCTCGGCGCTTCTGCTCGGCGCGTGCACAGGATGACTCTGAGCATGCTCGGTGCTGACCTGACGCGGCGATTCCCGTTTTTGTCGTTGTTTGTATCTGTTACTTTGTAGCATTTTGATCTCGTCGCACTCTGCAGGGTCATTCACTTTGCCGCTGTGGCACCGGAGTTCGCCGTAGTTCACTGTGAGAAACAAATGTAAATTAAAGGAGAGTGAAATGCAGCAGGAGCTTTCAGCCGGGGATGATGGGACTTGGAGTTACCCATTGAACGCCCATTTTTAACCGTTGTATCGCACAGAAAGCGCTCTACCATGGGGGCTTTCTCCATCCTGCGCACGCCCCATGTGTCTCACCTTCATTATGCTTTATTTTGTAAAGGCCACTGACTGGCCATGTGGTGCATGCTGGGAGCTGTAGTCCTCAGTGTGCCAGGTCAGAGTTGTCGCCGTGTGACACTGTATTCGTTGTAGTTTTTCCTTCGCTGTGGGTGCCGCTGATTTCGTGCTGGCTGAGGTCCGGCGGCGGTGGCACAGGGGGAGGCGTACTGTCAGCAGGGAAGTCATTCTTATCACCGAGCCGGCCGCGGCCCCTGTGTCTGAAATCCCATTCTGATTAGGCTCAAAAACACAGGGAGCTCGACAGGAAATCCTGAATTTGTTTGGCCAAGTTGTCCCAGCGAGATGAGAAACGCGGCGGCCCCCGGGGGACACGCAGCCTTCCTGAACCCGGCCGCAACCTTTCTTTAAAGAAACGGACAATGTACTTGTTTACTCCTTCCAGAGATAAACCGCGCGCGTCACGTCATCCCGCCAAGACGCATTGTCCTGCTTCCTACTCACAACCCGGGGGTAAACCGGTTCATAAAGGAGTCATCATGAGCGTCTGGGGGTCCTGGGAGTTGCATTCTATCCATTGTCACTGTTGGGGTTTATTGTATCTGTAGAGGAGACACGTCCTGTTTAGCAGACCTTTATTGGTGTTTGTCGTGTTTGGTGTTGTGTTACTTTGTTGTCGTGTTTGGTGTTGTGTTACTTTGTTGTCGTGTTTGGTGTTGTGTTTGTTTTTGGTGTTGTGTTATTTGTTGTCATGTTTGGTGTTGTTTGTTTTTGGTATTGTGTTTGTAGTGTTTGGTGTTTGTTGTTGTGTTTGTTGTTGTGTTTGGTGTTTGTTGTTGTGTTTGGTGTTGTTGTGTTTGGTGTTTGTTATTGTGTTCGGTGTTGTGTTTGTTGTTGTGTTCGGTGTTGTGTTTGTTGTTGTGTTGTGTTCGGTGTTATGTTCATTGTTGTGTTCGGTGTTGTGTTTGTTGTGTTGTTGTGTTTGGTGTTGTGTTACTTTGTTGTTGTGTTTGGTGTTGTGTTACTTTGTTGTCGTGTTTGGTGTTGTGTTTGTTTTTGGTGTTGTGTTTGGTGTCTGTAGTGTTTGGTGTTTGTTGTTGTGTTTGGTGTCTGTAGTGTTTGGTGTTTGTTGTTGTGTTTGGTGTTGTATTTGTTGTTGTGTTTGTTGTTGTGTTGTGTTTGTTGTTGCGTTTGTTGTTGTGTGTGGTGTTTGTTGTTGTGTTTGGTATTTCCCTACATGCAGCAGCAGGTTCTTTTATGTTGAGACTGAAAGAGGCTACAAGTAGGACCCGCGCCCCCTTAAACCCAGGTGCACATTGGTCCTGGGCGGCCATAATCCTTAAACATACAGTAAAACCCAGGCCAGAGGAAGCCGCTCTGCGGCCGAAACGCTGTTAGTTTTGTATCCCTGTAAATCAGAGACGGGAAGACGAGACCCTAACAGGGTCTCCGAGAGACCGAAATGCCACCGTCCTTTCAGTGCTCTCTCGTTCCCCGCACTTTGGGAAATCAAATTCCCTGACCTGCGGTGAATTCAACATTCACCACCGGGTCCCCGAAGTGCGGGGAAAACCCGCCGACCACATCCGAAAATCTGCCGCAAAACCGCCGCATCGAACCAAAAAAACACAGCACGCATCCGAATAAAGCCAACCATTCGCCGCAAAACTACTGAACCCCCCCGCACGTATCCGAAAAAAGCCAATGATCCGCCGAACACAGCGCCGACCAGCTCCAGCTACCGGAAAAAGCCGACAAACAAACAAACAGGGTAAAAAAAAAAAAAACGTTTGAAAGTGTCAAAATTGAAACACTGTTTGGAAAAAACGACTGAACGAAAATGTCTGAAATTTACAAATAAAATCCAATGAATGATAATAAAAAGGTCTGTTACAGAAAAAAACACTTAAAATAAATCCGAAAAATGCCTAAAAGATCCAAAAAAATCAATAAAGAGACTTTTTGCTGCAGAATGAAATAATAAACGGTTTATTAGATATTGGATTAAAACGGGAATATTTTTAACATTGAAACCTATGGGATTCGCCTGAATAAACCTGCCGAATGAAACCACTGAACATCAGGGCATTTCACTGACATTTCTCTGCTGTTCAAAGTGAATAGATTAACCATTGCTTCTCTATGGGGGATTTCACTGCCGCCGAGCAGGCACTGTATTTCACTGCCGCCGAACAGGCACCGTATTTCACTGCTGCCGAACAGGCACCGTATTTCACTGCTGCCGAACAGGCACCGTATTTCACTGCCGCCGAACAGGCACCGTATTTCACTGCCGCCGAACAGGCACCGTATTTCACTGCTGCCGAACAGGCACCGTATTTCACTGCCGCCGAACAGGCACCGTATTTCACTGCCGCCGAACAGGCACCGTATTTCACTGGCAATTTGCTAATATTTGGCAAACTGCTTGCTCTGTGAATAGCCGAATGGCCCCTGAAATGGCACCGTACGGGGAATCTCACTGGTGCATTTTCGGGGCAGGTTCATCTCTCTCTGAATAACCCCTATAATCTCATTCTGATCACTATAAATCCCCATAATCACCATTTTATTATCTGTCTGCAGCACATTTACTGTATATGCCTGTATGCTGATAATGCAGATCCCGTGTAAGCAGGAGATCTCACCATTTTATTATCTGTCTGCAGCACATTTACTGTATCTGCCTGTATGCTGATAATGCAGATCCCGTGTAAGCAGGAGATCTCGCCATTTTATTATCTGTCTGCAGCACATTTACTGCATCTGCCTGTATGCTGATAATGTAGATCCCGTGTAAGCAGGAGATCTCACCATTTTATTATCTGTCTGCAGCACATTTACTGCATCTGCCTGTATGCTGATAATGCAGACCCCGTGTAAGCAGGAGATCTCACCATTTTATTATCTGTCTGCAGCACATTTACCGCATCTGCCTGTATGCTGATAATGCAGATCCCGTGTAAGCAGGAGATCTCACTATTTTATTATCTGTCTGCAGCACATTTACCGCATCTGCCTGTATGCTGATAATGCAGATCCCGTGTAAGCAGGAGATCTCGCCATTTTATTATCTGTCTGCAGCACATTTACCGCATCTGCCTGTATGATGATAATGCAGACTCCGTGTAAGCAGGAGAACTCACCATTTTATTATGTATTTTATCACAGTTACTGTATCTAACACAAAGGTCTTTTCTGCCTGTATGATAATAATGCAGACCCCGTGTGAGATTGTGTAAGATAAGAGACGCCGTCTAGAGCTCAGAATCTTACATTTCAGCAATATTTCTGTAAAGGAGAAACGAAACATGAGAAATTTAAAAAAAATTGCAAATTAACTTTTTTTTTTTAACTATCTCAGAATAACATTTTCTGTGCGAAACTTCTATTCTTCTATTTTCCAACGTATTTAATTGTTAACGTCACATGCCGTGTTTCAAATGTGATGATAATAATGTTTTTCCAGTGGAAATTGCTTGGTAGTGAAGGGGTTAAGCTCCTATTAGGAGAATGAGACTTAATATATATTTTTTTTCCATGAGGCAATTTGGCGCAATCCAGCGGTTATCGGGGCTTATCGGCAGTTTATGACATTGCACGATAATTGCTGCGGCGACTCCATTTTTAAGCAAAATACGGCGAACATCTGATAGTGAATTCAGCATATTTTCAACAAAATGTAATCGCTGAATTGAGCCTAACATGCAAAGCACCTCAATCTCTGTGCTCTGTGAGTCATTAGTGCCGGAGTATCGCTGTCCTGCCTGTAGATACAATGTAACCAAACATAGAGTGACTTCCCGGTGTCCGTCGTCCAGAGGATGATTGTTATAACTGAAGAGTATTGATACTGTCCACTTGCCGCGGCCGTTTCTCGGTGACCATCCACAAGATTAACCTTAGACCCGAACTGTGTGTCCAATTCGGGACAGTTTGTATCAACTTGTGACATTTGTGACCTAAATCACTCTGGACTCGGGGTGCAAGGACCTGGTGGCGTATTTGTGGGGTGCAAGGACCTGGTGGCGTATTTATGGGGTGCACGGACCTGGTGGCGTATTTGTGGGGTGCAAGGACCTGGTGGCGTATTTGTGGGGTGCAAGGACCTGGTGGCGTATTTGTGGGGTGCAAGGACCTGGTGGCGTATTTGTGGGGTGCAAGGACCTGGTGGCGTATTTATGGGGTGCACGGACCTGGTGGCGTATTTGGGGTGCAAGGACCTGGTGGCATATTTGTGGGGTGCAAGGACCTGGTGGCGTATTTTGGGGTGCAAGGACTGGTGGCGTATTTGTGGGGTGCAAGGACCTGGTGGCGTATTTATGGGGTGCACGGACCTGGTGGCGTATTTGTGGGGTGCAAGGACCTGGTGGCGTATTTATGGGGTGCACGGACCTGGTGGCGTATTTGTGGGGTGCAAGGACCTGGTGGCGTATTTATGGGGTGCACGGACCTGGTGGCGTATTTGTGGGGTGCAAGGACCTGGTGGCATATTTGTGGGGTGCAAGGACCTGGTGGCGTATTTGTGGGGTGCAAGGACCTGGTGGCGTATTTGTGGGGTGCACGGACCTGGTGGCGTATTTGTGGGGTGCAAGGACCTGGTGGCGTATTTGTGGGGTGCAAGGATCTGGTGGCGTATTTGTGGGGTGCACGGACCAGGTGGCATATTTGTGGGGTGCACGGACCTGGCGGCATATTTGTGGGGCGCAGGACTCATAATCCATATTATGTCATTGGCTTCTCTTGCGTGCAGAATGTTTGCGTATTCCTTGTTAAAACAGTATAATGCTATTGTCTATCTGTCTATTGTCTGGTCCATGTGTACCTTCTTATTTTGCTGAGCGGATTAGACTCCCAGGCTACTCTGTCTCAGGAATGTGTTGATATCTGTTTATATTTGAGTTTGTTATATTGAGTTGGGTTATCAGACAAACACTGCACCATTGTCTGCTGTCTGTAATCTTGTTTATCATCCCGATTACCATTGTCCTGCCTTGTTTAGAAACGTTACGTATTGTTTAATTTAGCTGTCTGTCCCTAAACTAATTATGTTTTCACATTCCAAGAAGCAGAAGGAACAGAAACCTGGGAATCCCTCAGAACATTTCTTAGGGGAGGTTTGTGTATGTAAATGACCCATGTGTGACCGTATAAATATCTGTGCCTGTCCCTGATTAAAAAGAGAGTTCCATTCTGACCCTACATGCAGTCACGACTCATGCTCTGGGTAGCAGCTATATACAGTGGTAGCTCCAACACTCTGACCCAGATCTACAGCTTCAGCTTATTTCTGGGGGACGTTAACAAGACTATCAGGGTTATTCAGAGAGCGGTGAAAAGCAGGAGAATGACTGGAGAATGAAAAATTCTAGCTCAAAATAGCCGATTTGGAAAGTGAGATGAAAGGCAGAATTTTTCTGGTTTGGCTATTTTGACCTAGAATTTTTCATTCTCCAGTCATTCTCCTGCTTTTCAGTATCTCTGAATAACCCTGTATGTGTAGCCATCTTTAAACTGCGGCTAAAGACTGGAGAAAGGCACGAGAGCCATGAGGGGAACACAGGGGTTCAGCAAGGAAGCTGCATTGGTAAATGTGACCCTGTCAGGGTACTGAGATCTGTCACAACATTTGTCGTATATCTTGATATTCGAGCTGGTGCAAGTGTCTCAGGCACCCTATGCAAAAAAAAAATGTTTTGCCCCTCCACCCTTTGTCTCCCCTTTATCCCCTATCACTAACACGTTCTGAATCTGATCGTCTAGCGATGTCTGACTAATGTTTAAACAGTCACACACAGACAGATTTACACAGTGACACAGAGGAAGCCAATGACAGACAACACACACACATTGGCAAAGGCAGAGACACACACATAGACAATGACACACAAAAAATGGCAAAAGCACTGACAAAGACACTGAAAGACACATGTAGAGACCAAAGGATGCAAAGATACTGACCCAGACACATAGACAATGACAGAGACACTCACAGAGACACTCACAGAGACGAACAATAGGAAAGAAAGAGGGTTTGCACGCAAAACAATAACAATGTGTTTTCTGTTTCTGACACCTGACAAAATTCAGTCAGAAACAAATATGCCTAGAGTTTTACAAACAGTGACAAAGACACTGGCAGAGAGTCAGAGAGAATAACATGCACACACAGAGAGACAGAGACTCTAACAGATGCACACAAAGACACTGACAAACAGGCAGAGACACTAATGGATGCACACACAAAGAGGCAGAGACACTAACAGATGCACACACAGAGACACTGACAGAGACACTGACATGGACACTAACAGATGCACACACAGAGACACTGACAGAGACACTGACATGGACACTAACAGATGCACACAAAGACACTGACAAAGAGGCAGAGACACTAACAGATGCACACACAGACACTGACAAAGAGGCAGAGACACTAACAGATGCACACACAGACACTGACAAAGACACTAACAGATACGCACACAGACACTGACAAAGACACTAACAGATACGCACACAGGCAATTGCAAAGACAGACACAATAACACTTTTGATGCAGCTGGAGGCACAAACGTGGATATAATGCACCTGCCAAGGTTCCAGCAGTCCTAGGTCACCGGTCAAAATATTGTACGTCCAATGAAGTAACATAAAGGTCTGGTCTGAGGAACGAAACGTCTCGGCCTCCGATAAAGCCCCTTTCCATTCGTGCCTTCTGTGACCGTCCCTTTCTTCATTGGACACGCAGAGACACTGACAGACGAACTCAGACTGACGGATTTATGCACACGGGGAGCCATGGGATCTCTGCAGCTGTCATGCAAGTGCCCCGGGCGACTGCCTAGTTTTCCTTGTGGTTACGCCAGCCCTGCCTGTACCGCGATCTTCAGTGCAATCCTGTTACACATCGTGTATTGTATTTGTCGAGGCATGTGACCTCACTGGCCCCAAATTGCAGTTTTTTCCGACTCGGCCCCCTGCGCTAGTGTCGGCTCGGAGGCGCTCTTTAAGTTCTTGCCGGTGAGATTTGGTGACGAGTCCACGCCGTGTTATTATAACACACCAATCCCTGCAGCTCCTGCATCCTGATCGGGGGCTGCGACCCTGAACGTACAGCTGTTTGGGGGTTCCTCACGTCCCCCCAGGAGCCGGAGTTGGCGTCTGTGCTGAAGACGGTGGAATATCCGCTCGGCACTCACTCTCCGAGACGCTTCTGCTGAGCTCGCGTTTGTGGATACAGTGAAATAAATCCTCTCGGCTTCCAGAACATCAAGCTCTTTTCTTACCGACGCGTTTTATCTGCCAGGCGTAAAGCCCGCTCTCTCCTCCTGATCCGCCGGCCGTCGCCTGGCAGTCGAGCGATGCGGCTGACATCTGCAGCAATAATCCTGGAGTGATCGCGCTGCGTCTTTACAGAGGGGTTTATTCATGGTGTCAGATTGGGGGACACTTTGCACCCTGGGCACCAATTCCATCCAGACATTAAGGTCAGACCTGTTCCGGATCACTGAGTCCGAGAACCCAAATCAATACATTAACCCGGCAGGAGAGGAACATGGATTCAACGAGGATCAAAAATCACAGGAAAGGGGTGGAATTATAGGGCCTACCCACAAAACGCCGACATTGCGTGCAATGTCAGTGCTTTGCTTTTCGCCGCATTTCGGCGACTCCGTTTTCCCTCAAAATATGGTTAATTCACTATTTAGCGGATGGTCACCGTATTTTGCCCAAACTGGAGTCGCCGAAGCAGTTATTGGACATCGGCGAGAAGCAACAAATCGGCCTCGGCGAAATCCGCGGAAGTGAAAGAAATACAAGGAAGTCTCCAATTCTCCTAACAGGAAGTTAAAACGATAAAAAAAAAACTATTAAAAATGCGTCGGAATAATAAAAAATTCTGTTACACAATAATTAAAAGTCTTTTAAGAAAAAAGTCGTCTAAAAATACAAAAAATAAAAAGAGTAAACGGTCTTTAAAATTATTAAGAGGAGATACTGCATTTTTTACATTGAAACCTATGGGATTCGCCTGTTTAAAAACATTTTGCCGCAATATCGCTACAGTTCTGTGAATCGACGAACTGATAGTCTTCTATAGGACAATTTCGGTGCAGCCGAATTGTGGTGAAATGCCATGTATTTTGCAAGTATTCGGCGAATTGACAGCTTTGCGAATACACGAACAGAGATGGCCGCTCTTTGCAAGACACGTCCATCTACTTGACCGACCTTTGACTCTGCAGTCAGTCGGCAAAGGTCATAAACGCCATGTAAGACGAGACGGCATGTGCCGAAACCCCTCGACCAATGAAACTGAATTGCAGAGACCAAAATGGCTTCTGGATCGTTGACCTCTCATAAAGAAGGCCACTCATTTGTTTAGAACGTTCCTGAGTGTGAGAACGTCAACGTTTACTGGACTCTGCAAAGCCACGTTCTTCATTTCGGTGCTTCTTCAAGTGGATCTTCTTAACATTGGAAGGAGAGGTCTGGGGTACGGAGAAGACGAGTGACGGGGTCTGACATTGTCGCATTGCTTGCCCATCACGCTACATACAAGGGGAAAGAGCCGGAGCCTGCCATGTATCTGGTAAGACAAGTGACAGCTCGATGATCATGGTCTTCTTGTTTGGAAGTGATGGGCCTCCATGACAGTCAGCCTCAGGTCGATATATATGACGTCTCCTGGAGTGCGTCGGCAGCTGATGGATAGGGTGGTGGAGAGATTTCATATTCCTCTTACGTCCGGATAATACTCAGAGATCTAGAGTTATGATGTTCCTCTGGACGTCTCAGCTGTTTATCTCCGACGAGGAATAACGAGTCGCTGGTGGATGCCGCAGCAAGCATTTGTCCCATTTGCTCCAGATCGGCTGCCGTCTGCCGGCTATTAGCATCCGCATCTGGCTAATGATAGTAATTAGGCCTGGACCCGGGCGATGCCGATCCAGCAGATCAGAATGTGATGGTTACGCTGTCTCAGGTTCTTGTACATTTACGATCCCCTACGCAGAAGCTTTGTCCTCTTACCCGACCCCCCGGATTGAGGGGGTCTGCAGATGCGAATCGCTGTTTGACTCCATTTACAGGGAAAAAGAGCTGAAAAGCGTCACACTGGTTCTTGAGGTTCTCTCCAAACTCCCAGACCTTCATCTTCTGCCCGTCTGCCCCAAAACATTGGGGGGGGGGCCATTTCAGCATATTGTGTTTTTTTGCGTTCTGCGTCGAGCGGATCTGGCATTTGTTTCTGGATTTAGAAGCCACCGCATACTCAAGCTGTCTGCTTCTGAGGAGAGTCGCGATGAGGTCACCGGTCACATGACTGCTGCCGCGTGAGGAGCCAGATACCCAGAATATTCGAAGTGCGAGCCCGTGATGTCTAGGCTCGCGTTGTTAAGTAACTCCAAAGATTGCCGTGTGACCCACTTTGTAAGATGTAGGCCAGAGCCTCGGCAGAAAAAAAGTAGTGAAACGCGTCATCGGATCCTTATGGGAGCCTCCGCGCACCTGGACCTCCTCGCCCGCGTCCCGCTGGTTTGTCATGAAGACGAATGTGGATAATACAAAACTATTGAAAGAAAAAACCATAGAAATAATCCTGAAGGTGATGTTAATCGAGACGTCGTGTCCACTTTGTAACTTGTCTGGTGGGTCTATAAAAACTCCCAGCCTTTATTGGTTCCCCTAGAAAAATCTAGAACAATGGAAAGGAGCATCTAGAGCAGAGCCGTCATTCTCACGACCCCCCCCACCCCCAGATGTTGGTGCCTATAATTCCTAGAATTCTTTCAAAGCAATTGTTGGCTACAGAATCATAGGGGTTGTGGTTCAGAAACATTTAGGGTGGCCAGAGTTTGACATCCCTGCTCTAGAACATCCATCACTCCCACCCATTTCTTTTCTGCCACACTCTAGTTGACTGTCTTCATCCTGTGAACTGGGGGGGGGGGGCTCAACCTCTTGGAAGCCAATGGACTATTTGAAAAAATCTTGGCATACGTGGCGGGTCATGAGATAGACTACTCTTTTATAAATATGCACCTCATTACGCCCCAGCATTATATCCCCCATTTCATTCTTCGCCCCCACATTTTATGCCCCCGTTTCACCCAGATCCCAGATCAGTTGTTTGGTTCTCAGACCAGACCCTTACTCACCCCAAGTCGAATGACGGATTCCTTTCCTCCCCGTTCCTCGCAGATATCCTGCTTACCACCAGCGCTTCACGAAGCTCCACCGTTACATCGGACACCCTGGCTCTCCGACACTTTCATCACTTGACTCCTCTGCTGCCCCCACAAACACAGGGCCCCATTTCCACTCAAGGCCAGAATTTCAATTTTTGATAACGGAGTTTGAGGGCCACATTGAAGGGTCAAGGGGGCCACAAGTGTCCGGTGGGACATGGGCTGAACACACCCACTGCAGATGGATCTTCTTGTTGAATGCCTGTTTACAGAGAGGCTCTCCGTGTCGCCCTTTCCTCTCCGCACAGGAACAAGCGGGGCTCGCATGGCATGGTGCCACGCCACGAAGAGCCGTGTACTCTGGGCACATTGCAGACTCAGTGAGCTACGTGCAATGTCTGGTGTGGCAAGACGGCAACTAAATACACTTCACGTGGATCTTTTTGGGAATCTACATTCCTAAAAATGGCAACAGGTTCCCTGCAGACACCCATAAGTAAAAGATTTGGCCGCTTTATGGATTCTTTTCCATTCCTTTGGTAGGGTGGTAGCCAGGGCCGGACTGGGGATAAAAACCAGCCCTGGAAATAATTTCATACCAGCCCCATAGCGTTATTATACCAGCCCAACGTCATTATTATCTTGTTCATAAAAGGGAAAACCATGTATTTTAAAGCACATTTGAAGAGTATTACATATAGATAAGACAGATGTGAAAGCACATAGAAATTCCGGTTAAAAAGTGGAGCAATTCCTATCTCTATCTCCTCGGCCTCCCTTTAACAGTACCTCCTCGGCCTCCCTTTAACAGTACCTTCCCTCTCGGCCTCCCTTTAACAGTCCCTCCTCGGCCTCCCTTTAACAGTCCCTCCTTGGCCTCCCTTTAACAGTCCCTCCTCGGCCTCCCTTTAACAGTCCCTCCTCAGCCTCCCTTTAACAGTCCCTCCTCAGCCTCCCTTTAACAGTCCCTCCACGGCCTCCCTTTAACAGTCCCTCCTCGGCCTCTCTTTAACAGTCCCTCCACGGCCTCCCTTTAACAGTCCCTCCTCAGCCTCCCTTTAACAGTACCTCCTCGGCCTCCCTTTAACAGTCCCTCCTCGGCCTCCCTTTAACAGTCCCTCCTCGGCCTCCCTTTAACAGTCCCTCCTCGGCCTCCCTTTAACAGTCCCTCCACGGCCTCCCTTTAACAGTCCCTCCACGGCCTCTCTTTAACAGTCCCTCCTCGGCCTCTCTTTAACAGTCCCTCCACGGCCTCCCTTTAACAGTCCCTCCTCGGCCTCCCTTTAACAGTCCCTCCTCGGCCTCCCTTTAACAGTCCCTCCTCGGCCTCCCTTTAACAGACCCTCCTCGGCCTCCCTTTAACAGTCCCTCCTCGGCCTCCCGTTATTAGGATCTCCCCAGCCTCCATTTATAGGGTTAGCCCCAGCCTCTGTCTGACTCTACCTCACACCCCATGCCTTATTAAATGTCAGCACAGCCCTTGGAGTACAACAAGCTGCTTACTTTAATGAGGGCGAGTGACTGGCAGCAGTGGGGGTAGAGACAGTGCGGAGGGTGAGCAGCAGTAATAGCTGGCAGAGGAGAGTGAGGATCAGAAGTGGGTATAGAGAGTGAGTGGCAGAAGGGGCTGAGGTTGAGTGGAGGTAGAGCGTGAGTGACAGCAGCTTTGTCCCACAGCCATGTGCTCTGTGCGGTTGGCAGTGGCTCTGCTGGTGGTGGTGCTGTTGGCACAGCTAGCCCAGGCGCAGCTCCCGCTGGTCTGTACGACGGTGGCCACACTGACTGACAAGCCGTGCTGCCCGGCGGTGGCCCAGTGACACATATAGAGGATAATATTACCTAAAAAAATAATAAAAAGCAATGCACATAAACCGTTACCCCCATCCCACCCACAGTACAACAACCCCCATCCCACCCAAGACACAGCACGTCAACCCCATCCCACCCAAGACACAGCACGTCAACCCCATCCCACCCAAGACACACCACGTCAACCCCATCCCACCCATGACACAGCACGTCAACCCCATCCCACCCAAGACACAGCACAACAACCCCCATGATGCCCTGCATCAGAGCCGCTCTGATCCCAGCAATGCGTGCGGCTCTATGCAGGGCAACGTGGATGACAGGTCATGAAGGCTCTGGAATCCAGTGTATACCTGTCAGTTTCTCCGGACTCCACCTGTATCCACAGTCCTTCCTCCTGTGACACTCGCCGGGACAGTGGTGGCTGAGCGAGCGGCTGGCTGCTGCTGGCCTGGCGCTGGGCAGCCTCCCTCACCAGTAACAGGGACCCATCTTCTGCGCGGCACCTGCGCAATGAGAGAAGGGCGGTGCCAATGCAGCGTGAGTGGCGCCATTTCCCAGCCTTGTGTTGGCCGGATGTCACACACGCTGCATCGCTGACAGCCCGACGGCCCCTCCTCACTCAATAGGCAGCCAACCGCAGCATCAACACACATTACGCGCACGCGGCAGCCAGCCAGTGTGTATCCCGCGGGCCGGCCCGGCCGCTAGTGTGTAACCCGCGGGCCGGCCCGGCCACCGCTGGCCGCTACCAGCCCGCGCTTTCTTGATGTGGGAGCCCAAAGATTGCAGCAGCCTACCGGGATTCCTCCCGGTATCCCGGTAGGCCAGTCCGGCCCTGGTGGTAGCTTCCCAGAAAAGCTCTTAGGCCCCTGGCACACGAGCGTATTTATGGCTCAAATTCCCTGCGTCCGTGGGTTTTTGACGGGGAAGGTCCTCCACCAGACGTGAAAAAGCCCTCCCCGTCAAAAAGCTAAACGGACGCTGAAAGGATACAAAGCGCGATTCTCCATAGGAGGATTGCGCTTTGTACACTGAGCGCAGAGAGTGGAAGGAACGTCTACTTTTACGGACGTTCCTTCCTCTGCTCGTGTGCCGCCGGCCTTAAACACCAGGTTGGAAAGGTGAAGGGTGCGTCTAGATTCCAGAGACGGCCAGTTTAGTTCTTTTAACATGTTACAATGGTGGGTCATGTAGTTACATTGTAATGCAAAGCGGCAGAATGAGTTATACAATGTAGTAAGTTTATAAAAATGTGTTTGCGGGGCGGCTGCATACACTACATCTCCGTATTCAATGGCCGGCATAAACATTTGTTGTACAATCTGCTTTGTTACCGCGGGGCTCAGGCAGGATTTGTTTCTGTACAGGGCACCTAGTTTGGGGTAAGGTTAGATGAGAGTTTTTTGATTTGGGTGTAACCACATACCGAGATATTTGACAGGAGTGACTGTGGACATATATGTCAAATTTACAAACAGGAAAAAATATTGAAAAAAATCCCATTGTTTACTGTCAGGTATCTTTCTGTAAGGAGCATCATGTGCCTGAAATCGCAAGCTGTCGGGTGTTATATTGCGACGCGATTCGTAAGCATGTGTTTTACCATCAGTTGATCTTTTGTGCAGTGAAGGGGTTAAACGGCAGGGCTGGCGGCCGGGGGATCATGTGTAGGAATGTGTTTTATACAGTCACAAGCCGGACGGTTATTTCCAGGTGTGGCGCACATGCCGGCGTGATTATCTATAAAAAGTGTATCTCCGAGCTGCTGTCATCACAGGACACGTCGCCCGGAGGAAGGGCGGTCTGCAGCGCGGGGGGGCGTGAATGACGCTCCCTGGAATGGCACGTTTTTATCGGCATCCATAAATAAAAGAGCGGAATAATGAGATAGCGAGTTAGTAAACAGCATTCCGCGGCGCACACGTTGCGTGGTTACGGCTCGGCGCGCGCTCTGAAATCTATGCGGCCATCTGTACCCGTGCCGCTGCCAAGCCGGGTAAAAATAGGCCGCAATTAGCCCGACGGCAGCTGCAGGGCCCGGACGCGTCCTCTCGGTGATTAACGGACAGGGCAGGTCTACCGGCTAAATATGTAACCCCGTGCACACAGGGGGCACTGAAAAGCTCCCCGAGCGTCCGCGGATCAGGGGTCTGATGACATTACTCGCGGAATTGGATACAATAAGCATTAGACTATGTCGAGGGTTACAGTATCACCATAAACACTTTATCAAGGGGCCGCCAGGTTGTCTACCTCGCATTCATGTTGAGTTCGGCTGTATTTCAGGGGACAGCCTGGGCGAGCGGACCTCTGGCGAATTAAGGAGATGTAAATGGGAGTATAGATATTTCACAGCGTAACCGTGACACACGGGACACAGCATTGATTAAAAAATAAATAGGTGACGGCGAACACAAATTGGGACATTATTTTTATTTTCCTTTACTTGTGCGCTTATAAATATTTTTTTAAAAAATAGGGAAAAAATAGACGTAAAACAATAACTAAAATAAAAAATTTACATTAAATAAAGATTATAAAATAAACCTAAAATTAACATAAATGAAAATATGAATATAAATGTAATTAAAATTAAGAAAACAAAAATAATAAAGTAATTAACATTAGAAAATAACATTCCAAATAATTTTAATAAAAAAATAGCAAAAAATAATTAACATTAAAAAAAACTAACATTAAAATAATTACAATAAATGATCATAAAAATGATTCACAATAAAAAACTAACATTAAAATAATTACAATAAATGATCATAAAAATGATTCACAATAAAAAACTAACATTAAAATAATTAGATCAAAATGAGCATAAAATAATTAACATTTAAAAAACAAATATAATTAAAAGTAAAAGAATGCACATACAAATATATATATATATAAAAAAAATTAGCATAAAAAAATAAAACTGTAACAATGAACATTAAAACCAATTATAAAAGCAGAGCAGGTCAGTTTTACTCTACAAGGTAACGTTTAAACGCAGAATGCGCAGCCATCACAAACAAACGAAGAGCCTGCCAACTCAAACATACATGACTCTTCCTCGCTCCGGCGCTGCCACAAACCGGAATTGAATTAGAGACGAAAATGATCAGGCTTTGCTTAAAGGCATCAATGGTGATTTAATTTGTAAGTCGATGTTTAAGTCCTTACAAGGATGTCATGATAACATAATCAAAGTCTGGTAAGGACTGAAACGTCGACTTACAAATTAAATGTATTTCTTTATAAAGTATTTCCCAGGACGGATACATTGAGATTTCTCTTGTTTTCTCGTTTGTCCTGGATTCAAGAACATTGAATTGTTACAGAAACACAAAGTAATAAAATGCAAGATATTAAAAACACAAATATACAGATTAACCCAGAAAATAAATATATAGCAAATATAGTCACTGTGTTACATGTTTACAGGTGCATTCTGTATATAGTCACTGTGTTACATGTTTACAGGTGCATTCTGTATATAGTCACTGTGTTACATGTTTACAGGTGCATTCTGTATATAGTCACTGTGTTACATGTTTACAGGTGCATTCTGTATATAGTCACTGTGTTACATGTTTACAGGTGCATTCTGTATATAGTCACTGTGTTACATGTTTACAGGTGCATTCTGTATATAGTCACTGTGTTACATGTTTACAGGTGCATTCTGTATATAGTCACTGTTACATGTTTACAGGTGCATTCTGTATATAGTCACTGTGTTACATATTTACAGGTGCATTCTGTATATAGTCACTGTGTTACATGTTTACAGGTGCATTCTGTATATAGTCACTGTTACATGTTTACAGGCGCATTCTGTATATAGTCACTATGTTACATGTTTACAGGTGCATTCTGTATATAGTCACTGTGTTACATGTTTACAGGTGCATTCTGTATATAGTCACTGTGTTACATGTTTACAGGTGCATTCCGTATTGAGGTATGTTAATAGGGCGCTCTTAAGTGACTTTAGACTGGGGGAGGATTTGATGGCGTCTGGGAGATTATTGCGTAATTGCGGTGCTCTGTAGGAAAATGAGGATCGAGCCATTTTCTTTTTGTATTGTGGTATTGCAAGTAAGGTGCTGGTCCTGGATCGGAGGTTATAGGATAAGGGAACTGTGGTGGATTAGATCTGTATTTCTATCTATAGAAGGGTCTGCCTGTGTATATGTGTCTAAGTGCCTGTTTATATATATCTCCTCCATATAGATTCATATTTGTGTCTGACCATTTGGGAAGCGTATCTCTGGGTCCACAGCTGTTAAGAGTGAGTGCTAAAATGTAATTAAAATGGTTAGTTTTCTCCCCTGGGGGAAGATATCACACGTGACTGTAAAATGGAATGTCTTTGAACTGCCATATCGTGTAGCCAGATAGTCGCACCTTGGGAGCCAAACCGGCACCAAGATTTAGGCCCTATCTTCAAAGACAGGAAACACATCCTTGATCCCTGGGGGGAAGATGGACACCTTTGGGCAATTAAAGATTAATGACAAGCGTACTGAGCATGCTCTGGAGAAGGGAACTGAGGGATATGTAGTGCAGAAGGCTGGGCCATTTGTAGGTGGGTTTTGGAAGGAGCAGGAAGTGTATAAATTCTGAAAACTGGCCATGTGCTTTGGCTGATCACTTGGGGTACATTCAAAAGATGACTGATCTGTCCATGCTCTATCTCCAGGCTCTAGGAGCCACAGATGCTAGCTTACTGAGTAGTTTGTCATAAGTAAGGCTCTGTGGTTAACTCTTTTCTTTTATTTGCTGTGTAGTATGTAATTGATTTATTCTAGCTATAATTTTTCCTGTAACAAATGCACTGTGATTATATATATCTTTGTTCTATATCATAAATAAACCTAACCTATTTAAGTTCTGATTCTGGCTGATGAGATCCACGCTAACTAAGAGATTGGAGTAATTGCTGATTGTTTTAAGCTCGGGTAGATAAGAAATTGTGAGTTGCGGGCGTCGAGGAAGGCAGGGATTGTGGGGTATGCAGTCACTGTCCAAGTCTAGGGTAGGCAGATAGTGCGGTTGCTTAGCCCTGTGTCTCCTGCTGCGACGCGCGTAGTGTCCATGATGACTGGTGGCAGTGTAACTAATAGAATAGGAAAGTGAGCTCAGGGATTGTGGGAGACGTAGTAATTACCCGATTCAAGAGAAGATTTGTACTGCGTTGCAATCTTGGGATCATTGCATTGCGCTCTACGTGCCTGTTGTGAGAGAAAGTGTGGCCGGGACGGTTAGATAAGCGCGCGTGATTATCTGTGTCTAGGATAGACAGATAGTGAGCGGCTTAACCCAGTGTCTTTCGCAGCAGCGCACGTAGTGGTCGTGACAGGACCTGCTGGGGGAAGCAGCCTATTCAGGTAGGGTGGCAGCTTCCCAGAAAAGCTCTTAAACACCAGGTTGGAAAGGTGAAGGGTGCGTCTAGATTCCAGGAACGGCCAGTTTAGTTCTTTTAACATGTCACAATGGTGGGTCATGTAGTTACCTTGTAGCACAAAGCGGCAGAATGAGTTATACAATGTAGTAAGTTTATGAAGGTGTGTTTGCGGGCGGCTGTATACACTACATCTCCGTATTCAATAGCCGGCATAAGCATTTGTTGTACAGTCTGCTTTCTTACAGCGGTGCTCAGGCCGGATCAATGCCTTTAAGCAAAGTCTCCTAAGTGTGCCTCATCTTGTTTGTCTATATATATATATATATATATATTTCAAATAAAAAGCCTATTCATTCATTAAAAAACTCTTCCCTTGCACTTTTTAGGGAAGGTTTTTATCCAAATGGCGAAGCTTGAAATGCAAACATACCATAACTGGCCTTGCTCCAAACATATTGGCTTCCATCCATAAAAAAACACTACAAATTGTGATTTTAATCATTATAAGAGTATAACAGATTACCTTCCTAGCTCTGGCGCGGTGCAGCCGGGGGAGCGCGGCTAAATGATCGTCCGTCGTTTATTTTATGGAGCAGCCAGAGTCCGGACAGTTTAATCGCTGGTATTTGCAATTTATTTCTGCCTTTAATGCCGGCGCGTTACGGTTTCACCTTGGCACACCTCCTCAGTTACATGATGAAAAGCACTGCGTCCTCCCCTCCCCAATGACAGTGAAAAATCTCAATCCCAGCCGTCTTATTGACTGGCGCGGCCTTAAGGATGTCAGCCGACGGGCTCCTTCACATCGTTGTGTTGACTCGGGAAGCGATCGATAAAAAAGCTGGATGTTTTCACAATAAATTGCCCGTCATCTTGACAAATCGGAGCTGCCTCTCCGCGCAATCCATTAAATCCGCCAACAGGATCTTCGTGCCGCCGTAAACAGACAGAAAGTTACTCTGTGTGACTGAGAATTCAGTCATCGGGGCAAAGCACGGCTCGACATGCAACACCGGTGAGATGGATAGAGTATCCAAAGGCCAACACGTTACTCTCCAGCTCTGGTGGAACTACATCTACACAATGCTTGACAATGCTAAGACAGTGATACTGTGACCCAAGGCGTGTCTCCAACAACTGCTGCCACGGAGCAAACAAATTAAGGCCAAATCCTTATTTCTTCTGAGGTCACCTCCATACTTCACTCAAAACACCACCATACAGCACTCCATACAAAGACCACCATATATCACTACATTCAAATACCACCATGCATCACTCCAGGCATAGAGGTAGACCACTATCCATCACACCAGACAAACATAGACCACCATATATCATTACGTGCCTACAAGTAGACCACTAAATGTCGCTACATGCATAAAGGTTTCATAGTCACTCCTGACAGATATGTAGACAACCATATCTCTCTCCAGACCTACGTGTAGACCATTAACTCTCACTCCAGACTTACGCAGACCACCATATATCACTCAATCCAAAGATGTAGACCACCACTTGTGGTAGACCACTAACCTTCACTCCAGACAAATGTAGACAACCATATCTCTCTCCAGGTCTTAAGGTAGACCACTAAACGTCACTCCAGAAAGACGTAGACTACCATATATCTCTCCATTCATGGACAGAGACCACTATACATCACTAACGGCATAGACATAGACCACTGTACATTACTCCATTGATGGAAGAAGACCACTGTACGTCACTCCAGATATATATCACTACAGGCATTGACCAACATACATCAATCCAGACATACTAGTAGACTACTAACCATCACTCCAGGCACTGACATATAGCATTATAAATCACTCCAGGCAATGAAACAGACCAATAACCATCACTCCAGACAGTCCTAGGCCACCGTATCTCACTCCAGACATAGACATAGACCACTGTACATTACTCGGGGAATAGTGGAAGACCACCATACGTTACTCCAGTCCAGATATAATTGTAAACCACCATATTTCACTCCAGACATAAAAGTAGATCACTAAAGTCACTCCAGTCAAAGATGTCAATCACCATATGTCACTCTGTACGTAGACCACCATTTGTCACTACTGTTACAGACCTAAATCACCTTTCCTCACTTCAATCACAGACCATCATTTGTCACTCCAGATATAGACCACCATACATCACTCCTGGCAGGTTGAATCTTGAGGCATGGTGATATTTTGTAATAGCTTTATTGAATTTATCAAAACATTTTATCATTAAGAGCTTGGCATTCAGTTGAACGACTCCTTACTTCACGGGTTTCTGCGAGTGTCTTTGACGAATGCAGTGTATGCCTCAGCCCTTGTACCTTCACAGAGAACATGTACTTACAGGGGCCTTATACCATCACTGAGACCTTGTGACGTCACATAGACCTTATACCATCACAGAACCTCTGTGTTTCACCAATAACCTCTACCTCCCATGAGCCCTCATACCTTCCCCCAACCTTTATACCTTCCCTGAGCCCTTGTTCCTTCCCTGAGCCTGTATGCCTTCCCTGAGCCGTTACACCTTCCCCGAGCCTGTATACCTTCCCCGAGCCGTTATACCTTCCCGAGCCTGTATACCTTCCCGAGCCGTTATACCTTCCCGAACCGATATACCTTCCCTGAGCCTTTATACCTTCCCCGAGCATGTATTCCTTCCCCGAGCTTGTATTCCTTCCCCGAGCCTGTTTACCTTCCCTGAGCCTGTATGCCTTCCCTGAGCCTGTATACTTTCCCTGAGCCTGTATACCTTCCCCGAGCCTATATACCTTCCCTGAGCCTGTTTACTTTCCCTGAGCCTTTATATCTTCCCTGAGCCTGTATACCTTCCCTGAGCCTTTATACCTTCCCTGAGCCTTTATAACTTTCCCCCGAGCCCGTATACCTTCCCCGAGCCCGTATACCTTCCCTGCGCCTTTATACCTTCCCTGAGCCTTCATACCTTCCCTGAGCCTTTATAACTTCCCCGAGCCTGTATACTTTCCCCGAGCCTTTATACTTTCCCCGAGCCTTTATACCTTCCCTGCGCCTTTATACATTCTCTGAGCCTGTATACCTTCCCTGAACCTTTTATACCTTCCCTGAACCTTTTATACCTTCCCTGAGCCTTTATACCTTCCCCGAACCTTTATACCTTCCCCGAACCTTTATACCTTCCCCGAGCCTTTATACCTTCCCTGAGCCTGTATACTTTCCCTGAGCCCGTATACCTTCCCCGAGCCCGTATACCTTCTGTGCCTTTATACCTTCCCTGAGCCTGTGTACCTTCCCTGAGCCTGTGTACCTTCTCTGAGCCTTTATACCTTCCTTGAGCCTGTATACCTTCCCCGAGCCTTTATACCTTCCCTGAGCCTGTATACCTTCCCCGAGCCTGTATACCTTCCTGAGCCTTTATACCTTCCCCGAGCCTTTATACCTTCCCCGAGCCTGTATACCTTCCCTGAGCCTTTATACCTACCCTGAGCCTGTATACCTTCCCCAAGCCTGTATACCTTCCCCGAGCCTTTATACCTTCCCCGAGCCTTTATACCTTCCCTGAACCCTTTATACCTTCCCGAGCCTTTATACCTTCCCTGAGCCTTTATACCTTCCCGAGTCTTTATACCTTCCCTGAGCCTTTATACCTTCCCCGAGCCTTTATACCTTCCCTGAACCCTTTATACCTTCCCGAGCCTTTATACCTTCCCTGAGCCTTTATACCTTCCCGAGTCTTTATACCTTCCCCGAGCCTTTATACCTTCCCCGAGCCTTTATACCTTCTCTGAGCTTGTGTACCTTCACCCTTGACATTGCTGAAGTTTTTTTTTCATTTTGTTTTGTGAGCTTGAGAGTTGATTCTTCCATTAACCTGCTTTCTGCGTGATGTGATGCTGACGTTAAGCTTGTGTTCCTTCCTGCCGGACCCGGAGAAGACTCACTGGACAAGGCCTGGGTGTATTCTACAGTGCATGTGTCTCCAGTGATTCTATGCGACTGGAGATACTGCTCTGTTGGAATAACAACCAGTGCCATGCTCTCCAACACCTCCTGGAGCGGCGTCTGCAGAGATCTCACCCCAGGGAATTGGGGTCAGAAGGCCTGGTGGGGCCCTCTATGTGTGACTGTGCGTTCCATCACAGTGTTTGTGCGTTTCTCATTATACATTGTCCTGTAAGAGATTCTGGTGTGATTGAATGATGTGGAGTTGTATCCTGTTATGTATACAGCAAATCATGAAACGTCAGGATTTAATCCTACAAACACCCGGCCATCCTCTGGTACAGCAATAATCCCCTATAATAATCTGTGCAATAATCCCCCTATAATATAATAATCTGTGCAATAACCCCCATAATAATAATAGTAATAATATGTGCAATAACCCCCATAATAATAATATGTGCAATAACCCCATAATAATAATAATATGTGCAATAACCCCATAATAATAGGAGTAATAATAATATGTGCAATAACCCCTATAATAATAATAGTAATAATATGTGCAATAACCCCATAATAATAATAGTAATAATATGTGCAATAATCCCCATAATAATAATAATATGTGCAGTACCCCATAATAATAATAGTAGTAATAATATGTGCAATAACCCCCATAATAATAATAGTAATAATATGTGCAATAATCCCCATAATAATAATAATATGTGCAGTACCCCATAATAATAATAGTAGTAATATGTGCAATAACCCCCTATAATAGTAATAATGTGCAATAACCCCACATAATAGTAGTAATAATATGTGCAATAACCCCACATAATAATAGTAGTAATAATATGTGCAATAACCCCACATAATAATAGTAGTAATAATATGTGCAATAACCCCACATGATAATAGTAGTAATAATAATATGTGCAATAACCCCACATAATAATAGTAGTAATAATAATATGTGCAATAACCCCACATAATAATAGTAGTAATAATATGTGCAATAACCCCACATAATAATAGTAGTAATAATATGTGCAATAACCCCACATAATAATAGTAGTAATAATATGTGCAATAACCCCACATGATAATAGTAGTAATAATATGTGCAATAATCCCACATAATAATAGTAGTAATAATAATATGTGCAATAATCCCACATGATAATAGTAGTAATAATATGTGCAATAATCCCACATGATAATAGTAGTAATAATAACATGTGCAATAATCCCACATGATAATAGTAGTAATAATATGTGCAATAACCCCACATAATAATAGTAGTAGTAATAATATGTGCAATAACCCCACATGATAATAGTAGTAGTAATAATATGTGCAATAACCCCACATGATAATAGTAGTAATAATATGTGCAATAATCCCACATGATAATAGTAGTAATAATAATATGTGCAATAATCCCACATGATAGTAGTAATAATATGTGCAATAATCCCACATGATAATAGTAGTAATAATAATATGTGCAATAATCCCACATGATAATAGTAGTAATAATAATATGTGCAATAACCCCACATAATAATAGTAGTAATAATAATATGTGCAATAACCCCACATGATAATAGTAGTAATAATATGTGCAATAACCCCACATGATAATAGTAGTAGTAATAATATGTGCAATAACCCCACATAATAATAGTAGTAATAATATGTGCAACAACCCCACATAATAATAGTAATAATAATATGTGCAATAACCCCACATAATAATAGTAGTAATAATATGTGCAATAACCCCACATAATAATAGTAGTAATAATATGTGCAATAACCCCACATAATAATAGTAATAATAATATGTGCAATAACCCCACATAATAATAGTAATAATAATATGTGCAATAACCCCACATAATAATAGTAATAATAATATGTGCAATAACCCCACATAATAATAGTAATAATAATATGTGCAATAACCCCACATAATAATAGTAGTAATAATATGTGCAATAACCCCACATAATAATAGTAATAATAATTTGTGCAATAACCCCACATAATAATAGTAGTAATAGTAATATGTGCAATAACCCCACATAATAATACTAGTAATAATAATTTGTGCAATAACCCCACATAATAATACTAGTAATAATAATTTGTGCAATAACCCCACATAATAATAGTAGTAATAATATGTGCAATAACCCCACATAATAATAGTAATAATAATTTGTGCAATAACCCCACATAATAATAGTAGTAATAGTAATATGTGCAATAACCCCACATAATAATACTAGTAATAATAATATGTGCAATAACCCCACATAATAATACTAGTAATAATAATTTGTGCAATAACCCCACATAATAATAGTAGTAATAATATGTGCAATAACCCCACATAATAATAGTAATAATAATTTGTGCAATAACCCCACATAATAATAGTAATAATAATTTGTGCAATAACCCCACATAATAATAGTAGTAATAGTAATATGTGCAATAACCCCACATAATAATAGTAATAATAATATGTGCAATAACCCACATAATAATAGTAGTAATAATATGTGCAATAACCCCACATAATAATAGTAATAATAATTGTGCAATAACCCACATAATAATAGTAGTAATAGTAATATGTGCAATAACCCCACATAATAATACTAGTAATAATAATTTGTGCAATAACCCCACATAATAATAGTAGTAATAATATGTGCAATAACCCCACATAATAATAGTAATAATAATTTGTGCAATAACCCCACATAATAATAGTAGTAATAGTAATATGTGCAATAACCCCACATAATAATACTAGTAATAATAATTTGTGCAATAACCCCACATAATAATAGTAGTAATAATATGTGCAATAACCCCACATAATAATAGTAGTAATAGTAATATGTGCAATAACCCCACATAATAATAGTAATAATAATTTGTGCAATAACCCCACATAATAATAGTAGTAATAATATGTGCAATAACCCCACATAATAATAGTAGTAATAGTAATATGTGCAATAACCCCACATAATAATAGTAGTAATAGTAATATGTGCAATAACCCCACATAATAATAGTAGTAATAATAATATATGCAATAAACCCTGTGACATAGTGCATGGATGGGTCTGCATAGTCCCTTGTATTTTTGTTTAAAGGTGATGGCATTAACCCCCAGGAGGGAAGGTGTTTTTGTTTGCTTCCTTGTCCCTGCAATTAAGGGATTAAATAGCTCCTGCTTGAGGCAGGGCATGAGATTAGAATGAGACATACACAGGCACAGGGGAAGGCACTAGAGAGACACAGAGACTGAGAAGTAGGGCTGCAACTAACGATTATTATTTTGATTAATCGATTCATCGGATAAAAAAAACAGAAAAAAATTGTTTACTTAAAAGAATTTTATGTAAAAAAAAAAAAAATAACCACAACCCCTCCCCATTTTTTCATAAGCAATTTGAGTAGTGTTGGTAACTTTCGAACGTACATACGCAAATTGCTTATCTTGTGTACTTTTCACAGAAGGTATGCAAGTGCTTGGTCAGAGGGATGGGTTAATGCTGCGAGTGCTTGGTCAGAGGGATGGGTTGATGCTGCAAGTGCTTGGTCAGAGGGATGGGTTGATGCTGCAAGTGCTTGGTCAGAGGGATGGGTTAATGCTGCGAGTGCTTGGTCAGAGGGATGGGTTGATGCTGCAAGTGCTTGGTCAGAGGGATGGGTTGATGCTGCGAGTGCTTGGTCAGAGGGATGGGTTGATGCTGCAAGTGCTTGGTCAGAGGGATGGGTTGATGCTGCGAGTGCTTGGTCAGAGGGATGGGTTGATGCTGCAAGTGCTTGGTCAGAGGGATGGGTTAATGCTGCGAGTGCTTGGTCAGAGGGATGGGTTGATGCTGCGAGCGCTTGGTCAGAGGGATGGGTTAATGCTGCGAGCGCTTGGTCAGAGGGATGGGTTGATGCTGCGAGAGCTTGGTCAGAGGGATGGGTTGATGCTGCGAGCGCTTGGTCAGAGGGATGGGTTGATGCTGCGAGCGCTTGGTCAGAGGGATGGGTTGATGCTGCGAGCGCTTGGTCAGAGGGATGGGTTGATGCTGCGAGAGCTTGGTCAGAGGGATGGGTTGATGCTGCGAGCGCTTGGTCAGAGGGATGGGTTGATGCTGCGAGCGCTTGGTCAGAGGATGGGTTGATGCTGCGAGCGCTTGGTCAGAGGGATGGGTTGATGCTGCGAGTGCTTGGTCAGAGGATGGGTTGATGCTGCGAGTGCTTGGTCAGAGGGATGGGTTGATGCTGCGAGCGCTTGTCAGAGGGATGGGTTGATGCTGCTAGCGCTTGGTCAGAGGGATGGGTTGATGCTGCGAGTGCTTGGTCAGAGGGATGGGTTATAATAATATGTGCAATACCCCATAATAATAGTAGTAATAATATGTGCAATAACCCCCTATAATAGTAATAATGTGAAATAACCCCACATAATAGTAGTAATAATATGTGCAATAACCCCACATAATAATAGTAGTAATAATATGTGCAATAACCCCCTATAATAGTAATAATGTGAAATAACCCCACATAATAGTAGTAATAATATGTGCAATAACCCCACATAATAATAGTAGTAATAATATGTGCAATAACCCCATAATAATAGTAATAATATGTGCAATAACCCCTATAATAATAATGTGCAATAACCCATAATAATAATAATATGTGCAATAACCCCAATAATAATAGTAATAATATGTGCAATAACCCCATAATAGTAATAATAATATGTGCAATAACCCCATAATAATAATAGTAATAATAATATGTGCAATAACCCCATAATAATAGTAATAATATGTGCAATAACCCATATAATAGTAATAATAATATGTGCAATAACCCATAATAATAGTAATAATATGTGCAATAACCCCATAATAATAGTAATAATAATATGTGCAATAACCCATAATAATAATAATAATATGTGCAATAACCCCCTATAATAATAATGTGCAATAACCCCCAATAATAATAATATGTGCAATAACCCCCTATAATAATAAGTCTGTGCAATAACCCCCTATAATATTGATAATAATAATAGTCTGCAATAACCCCCTATAATATTGATAATAATAATAAGTCTGCAATAACCCCCTATAATATTGATAATAAGTATGTGCAATAACCCCCCTATAATATTGATAATAAGTATGTGCAATAACCCCCCTATAATATTGATAATAAGTATGTGCAATAATCCCCCTATAATATTGATAATAAGTCTGTTCAATAACCCCCTATAATATTGATAATAATAATAGTCTGCAATAACCCCCTATAATATTGATGATAAGAATAATAATAATCTTCGCAATAATCCCCCTATAATAATAATCTGTGAAATAATCCCCCTATAATAATCTATACAATAATCCCCCCTGCTCTGTCCCAGTGTTTCTGGTTGTGCTTTGCATTGCGTATTTGCTGTAAACCCACACAATGAGCACAATATAGAGATTTCACAAAGTGGCAAAATGTCATGAAGTGCGGTTAGTGTTTGTAATGATGCCCCCTGTCTGCTGCATGGGGTCGCACAGCGTTGATTGTGTCCCTGCCATTATGTGACTGCTATTAGGGTTGGGTGGGCAATGCATGAAAAATGCACTTTGTCAGGCAAACACTGCCCCATTACCTGCTGTTTTAGACTGTTTTATGTCTACCGATAACAATTGTCGATGTTCTGTCTCATCTAGGAATGTTGAGCAAATGTTTATTCCATTATCTGTCCTAGTCTAATTATATCTCACAACATTTTCTAGGGGAGGTTTTTGTGTCTGTAAATGACCCATGTTTGACCGTATCAATATCTGTGCCTGTCCCCAATTAAACAAGTTCCATTCTGCCTCTGAAAACCTCCAGATATACACCCTCGTCTTACTTCTGGGGGATGCTAGCAAGACTAAGGGGTCATTCAAAGAGAGACGAAATTGCACCAAAGAGTGTTTCCCCATACGGTGTCATTTCGTGGTCATTTGGCCATTCAGAATCCTGGCAGTTTGCCAAATATTGGCGAATTGCCAGTGAAATACGATGCCTGTTCGGTGGCAGTGAAATACGGTGCTGTTTGACGGCAGTGAAATACCGTGCCTGTTCGGCGGCAGTGAAATACGGTGCTGTTCGGCGGCAGTGAAATCCCCCATAGAGAAGCAATGGTTAATATATTGACATTGAACAGCAGAGAAATGTCAGTGAAATGCCCTGATGTTCAGTGGTTTCATTCGGCAGGTTTATTCAGGCGAATCCCATAGGTTTTAATGTTAAAAATATTCCCGTTTTAATCCGATATCTAATAAACCGTTTATTATTTTAATCTGCAGCAAAAAGTCTCTTTATTTATTGATTTTTCTTTTTTTTAGGATTTTGTAGGCATTTTTCTGGATTTTTTTTGGCGAAGTTTTTTTCCCGCTCTTTTTTTATTAGTGTTTTTTTCAAACTGTTTTAAAGCCGCAGTGGGGGGGGGGGGTTTGCCCCGTTCGTCGGCTGCATGTTCCCCCATAGATCCAGGGGGGACGCAGCTGGGTGTAAGATCCCGTGAGGTGGGCAGCTCTCGAGGATCCCGTTTATCTTCCTCTCGCCGCGCCTCCGTAATGAATGCCGGAATATCTTCTCCTCTCCTCCACGTCATCCCCTGCTCTTATAAATAGACCTCGCCGCGCCGGCCGCGGACGGATTAATTGGCTGTTTACGGCTACATTCGCCTCCTCGTCACACGGCGTGCTCGACCCTCCCCGCGGCCCCTGGACTCTCCACGGTGTCTCAGCTCGCGGCTCATTGATCGCAGGAGATCCATTCATCCTCAACCGTGGAATCAATACTTCATTACCCCGAGAGTATATAATAAGCTGAGCCGCCGAACCCCCCGGCCGCCGCGCTCTCACCTTCCCACCGACGACCTCTCTCCTTATCGAACCCGTTCTCCGCCTCGTCTTATCTGTCCTTCAGCTCCTCGTCCTACATCTCCATCACCCCGCGTCGCCCCGCCATGATTTCTATTCCAGACACGGGCCTGCGGGCCCGGCCGCCATCAGATAGGCCTTTCATCTGCATCCATCATCCACCCGCACCAGAACCTTCCCCCCCTGGACATCCTCACACATGTCTGAACCCCCTCACACCCCGCTCCCACCCCCCAAACCGTATGAGCCCCGCCCGGGCGACACTTCATTCTACTCTTTCTATCCTTCAACGTCTCCGCGTTCTGCACCGAGAGCGAATCTGGGGCAAAGCTCTAAAAGTGGAGCAGTCGCCATGGAAACCGCTGCGATTTTTCCTGCTGATTGTTCTGGTTTTAGATCTTTTAACCCAGATTTGAGCTTCACGCCGGCCTCGATTTCCCCCCCCGGAGCCCGCAGCGGGGTGTCTGGACCTGAACGCACAAAATAAATCTGAAAACACAGAAAAATCCCGATGAAACGAGTCAATAAATAAAACACGACACAATAATAACGAGACCGAAACACACAACTACTGTATACAGTTGTGTTCAAAATGATTCAACTGAAATTGAGTGTTTTGGCCAGTTTGACATTGATTTTGATCATTCAGTCATCTTGCTTACAATTAAATCAAAGAGGCACGTGTAGGTCAGACAAATATAACATAACATTTATAATGAAATAAGCACAAATGTCTTTTCTGTGCTCACATCATTATCAGTTTTATTCAACCCCCAAGTGACATTCAATCTTAGTACTTAGTACAACATCCTTTTACAGTTATAACAGCTTTTAAACGTGAAGCATAGCTTGACACAAGTGTCTTGCAGCGATCTACGGTATCTTCGCCCATTCGTCATGGGCAAAAGCCTCCAGTTCAGTCACATTCTTAGGCTTGCACACTGCAACTGCTTTCTTTAAGTCCCACCAGAGGTTCTCAATCGGATTTAAGTCAGGTGACTGCGATGGCCACTCCAAAATGTTCCAGTCTTTAATCTGCAACCATGCTCTAGTGACTTGAAGGTATGCTTGGGATCATTGTCCTGTTGAAAGTCCAACGTCTCCCAAGCCTCAGGTTTGTGACGGACTGCATCACATTGTCATCCAATATCTCCTGGTACTGAAGAAAATTCATGGTACCTTGCACACGCTGAAGCTTCCCTGTACCTGCAGAAGCAAAACAGCCCCAAAGCATGATTGACCCCCCGCCATGCTTCACAGTAGGCAAGGTGTTCTTTTCTTCATAGGCCTTGTTCTTCCTCCTCCAAACATAGCGTTGATCCATGGGCCCAAACAGTTCTAATTTTGTTTCATCAGTCCACAGAACACTATCCCAAAACTTCTGTGGTTTGTCCACATGACTTTTGGCATACTGCAGTCGACTCTTCTTATTCTTTGGAGACAGCAAGTGGGTGCGCCTGGGAGTTCTGGCATGGAGGCCTTCATTACGCAGTGTGCGCCGTATTGTCTGAGCTGAAACTCAGTACCCACATCTGACAAATCTTTTCTCAGTTCCTCAGCAGTCACACGGGGACTTTTCTCCACTCTACGCTTAAGGTAGCGCACAGCAGTCAAAGTCAGCATCTTCTTTCTGCCACGACCAGGTAGCGTTTCAACAGTGCCCTTTGCCTTGAATTTGCGAATGATGCTTCCTATGGTCTCTCTTGGTATGTTTAACATCTTTGCAATCTTCTTATAGCCATTGCCCTTCCTGTGAAGAGTAATCACCTCTTCTCATGTCTTCCTGGACCATTCTCTTGACTTCACCATGTTTGTAACCACACCAGTAAATGTCTAGAAGGAGCTGAGTATCACAGTCATTTTAAAGCTGCCTAATTGGTGCTTATTATGCTTTATTGCTGCTCCGTGACATCCACAGGTGTTTTCAATACCTGATTGAAAACACTTGAATGAACCTCTGTTCTTCAGAGTGGTAGTCTTTAAGGGGTTGAATAATTGTGTCAATGAAGAATTCACAAAAGAAACATTTACTACTGTATTACAAAACCAATTGATGTCATTTTAGTTGCATATGGTTCTTTAAAAAGTCCTTGTAGGATTTCATTCTGAATACAATTACAAATGTCACTAAATTCCCTAAAACCCTTTACAGCATTGGGGGTTGAATAATTTTGAACACAACTGTATATACACACACATTACAACGGCCAGAGAAAGTATGTGAACCCTGTGGAATGAGAGGATTCTGCATGAACTGGTGATCCAATGACATCTCCGTCGCAGTCACACGTACAGACGTACAGTGTGTACAAACTGACAACACAGTCACACGTACAGACGCACAGTGTGCTCAGACTGACGACACAGTCACACGTACAGACGCACAGTGTGCTCAGACTGACAACAGACACACAGTGTGCTCAGACTGACAATACAGTCACAGGTACAGACGCACAGTGTGCTCAGACTGACAACAGTCACACGTACAGACGCACAGTGTGCTCAGACTGACAATACAGTCACAGGTACAGACGCACAGTGTGCTCAGACTGACAATACAGTCACAGGTACAGACGCACAGTGTGCTCAGACTGACAACAGTCACACGTACAGACGCACAGTGTGCTCAGACTGACAATACAGTCACAGGTACAGACGCACAGTGTGCTCAGACTGACGACACAGTCACACGTACAGACGCACAGTGTGCTCAGACTGACAATACAGTCACACGTACAGACGCAGTGTGCTCAGACTGACAATACAGTCACACGTACAGACGCACAGTGTGCTCAGACTGACGACACAGTCACACGTACAGACGCACAGTGTGCTCAGACTGACAACAGTCACACGTACAGACACACAGTGTGCTCAGACTGACAATACAGTCACAGGTACAGACGCACAGTGTGCTCAGACTGACAACAGTCACACGTACAGACGCACAGTGTGCTCAGACTGACCATACAGTCACAGGTACAGACGCACAGTGTGCTCACACTGACAATACAGTCACACGTACAGACACACAGTGAGCTCAGACTGACGACACAGTCACACGTACAGATGCACAGTGTGCTCAGACTGACAATACAGTCACACGTACAGACGCACAGTGTGCTCACACTGACAATACAGTCACACGTACAGACACACAGTGAGCTCAGACTGACGACACAGTCACACGTACAGACACACAGTGTGCTCAGACTGACAATACAGTCACACGTACAGACACACAGTGATATTTGCCATAAAAGGTGTATGGGGGTCCGGGTAGTGCCCTGGGGGACAAGAAACAAGGACAAAAAGTAAAAAAAAAATGTTTTTAAAGGAACAGTGAGTTTTCCATGAAATAAGGGTTAAAAATAAAAATGAAAAATTCCTTCAAATATCGTACCTAGGAGGTCCCCATAACCTGCCCGTGAAGTGGCGGATTTCTAGGATGTATAGAAACATTTAACCTCCCTGGCGGTATTCCCGAGTGTGACTCGGGGTTAAATTATGCTACCGCGCACGGTAACCCCGAGTCACACTCGGGCTGGATGTTTACTCACCTCCTCCTGGCTCCCTCGCCCCGCAGTGTGATTGTGGCGAGCTGCTTTCTGGAAGGCTCCCTGCGAGTCACATGGTGCAGGGGGCGGGGCTAGCATTAAAGAAATCTTTTTTACAGTTTACATTTTGGATTATACAGTGTAATGTTTATGAACGGCCACTAGGTGGCAGTACAGGATAACAAATAGACCATACATCGTCTCACCCTTGCTTGCTGACAGATTTCTGTGTTTTTTGTTGTATTTTATTGAATATCATTTATTTGCATTATTTTGGATAATTATTTTTGGGATAATAAATTATTATGTCGTGTTTCAAACTTTATCGGACTCCGTGTATTTACTATTTTTTATTTTTTTATTTATTTATTTATTTATAAAGGATTTTACCAGTAAGGACTCTTGATTGCACGGATTTCAGTGCGTGATTCCTAATTATTACAGGCTAACTATGTACAAAAACACGTTTCCTTTAAAAAAAAAATTGAGATGCTTTTAGACACAAAATTTTGAAAAAATTAGACACCCAGGGAAGTTAAAAAGAAAAAAATGACGTTTCAAATGACGGTAAATGGTTTTCCTTTAATCTATTCATAAACAACTGCTTGGGGCGGCAGCCTGTATGAAAAGAGGAGACATTATAGGATACGCAGAACAAGTTTAGTGATTTTTTGGCTAAATTATGGTGAAACTTATGCAGGCTTTGGATGAAAGTAACAATAGGTGCTTTAAAATTGGGCCTTTAGTGTCGGCAACAGTGCCGTCACACCGTAACCCCTCTGTGTTATTGTGGAAGAGTGCAGGGTTGGACCCTGCGGTCCAATATTAAAATGATATGAATCTGGTACAGGCGTCAGTGCACCCAAATATTGTGCCTTTGGTGGCAGCAAGTGCTTTCACACCATAACCCCTCTGTGGTATTGTGGAAGAGTACAGTGGTGGAGGTTTTGGTAATGCAGTAGAGATCCCCGATCTATTCAGTTACATCAGCAGCTATAACAAAACCGGGTCAGCAATGTTTAGGCACTTGTACTGCGCTACTGTATATGGTGAGAATCGGCGCACACCAGTAGCAACAGGAAGCAAACAACAGGCAGGGAATACACAGAGAGAATAGTCAAATGGCAGGCAAAGTCGGCAACAGATTGGGTCCTCAGAACAAATAGGGTCAGTAACAAGTATACAAACTGATTCGGTAAGCTAGCGATGCGGGAATAAAGGCTGAGACACACTGAGTGTGTAGCGACGCAGAGCGAAGCGAAGCAAACATTTTGCAGGCTTGACTTCACTCCCCTCCGCCTCGCAGCGTGTCTACACTACATTACATTTGCTTCTCACGGCACTGGACAGGAATCCACAAACTAAATTAAAATGTACACACAAAACCGTTTTATTTTCACAAAGCACATGTTATATAAGCAAAAAAAAGTTTCTACTGAATAATATACATAAAAAATTACTGTTAATTTAATAGGAATAGTATAAAAATATAGAAAAAGGTAACCCCTGATCATATATATTATAGGGACACGGAGCGCTGTTTATAGAGTAGGGATGCATTGATACCACACACAGACATATACGTATATATCAACACGCAGACCTATGTATACGTTTATATCAACACGCAGATATAAACAAGACTGCGGCAACCTTCTGTGTCCATGTAAAACTCAAAATGCCTGGGTGCAAAGTTCAATGAGGAATATGCAGATCAAACAAAAAGAGAAGGACGCACTCCAGGACTTAAGGAATAAAAATAAACGCAATGTTTTATTTAATTAAACATTAAAAAGTTGCCCAAATGCACCTGACCGACGTTTCGGCCCTCGCGAAGGCCGAAACATCGGTCAGGTGCATTAGGGCATCTTTTTTATGTTTAATTAAATAAGGAATAAAAATAAATGCAATGTTTTAAGTCCTGGAGTGCGTCCTTCTCTTTTTTTTTGAACACGTAGATATATATATACACCCACCCACAGACCTCAGACCATATATACACATACGCACATGGGGGGGTGGCATGTGGACAATCTCAACTAAATGTGCCCCCCTCCTATTTGGCTGATCCCTCCAGAAGAAATGTTGAACCCGACAGAGCAGAGAATATGTATATTATTCTCTGCTCTGTTGGGTTCAACATTTCTTCTGGAGGGATCAGCCAAATGCGGGGGGGGGGGGCAATTAGTTGCCAAAATGTGTGTGTAATACAAGTCTGGATATATATATTTGTAAGAATATACAGTTGTGTTCAAAATGATTCAACCCCCAATGCTGTAAAGGGTTTTAGGGAATTTAGTGACATTTGTAATTGTATTCAGAATGAAATCCTACAAGGACTTTTTAAAGAACCATATGCAACTAAAATGACATCAATTGGTTTTGTAATACAGTAGTAAATGTTTCTTTAGTGAATTCTTCATTGACACAATTATTCAACCCCTTAAAGACTACCACTCTGAAGAACAGAGGTTCATTCAAGTGTTTTCAATCAGGTATTGAAAACACCTGTGGATGTCACGGAGCAGCAATAAAGCATAATAAGCACCAATTAGGCAGCTTTAAAATGACTGTGATACTCAGCTCCTTCTAGACATTTACTGGTGTGGTTACAAACATGGTGAAGTCAAGAGAATGGTCCAGGAAGACAAGAGAAGAGGTGATTACTCTTCACAGGAAGGGCAATGGCTATAAGAAGATTGCAAATATGTTAAACAAACCAAGAGAGTCCATAGGAAGCATCATTCGCAAATTCAAGGCAAAGGGCACTGTTGAAACGCTACCTGGTCGTGGCAGAAAGAAGATGCTGACTTCGACTGCTGTGCGCTACCTGAAGCGTAGAGTGGAGAAAAGTCCCCGTGTGACTGCTGAGGAACTGAGAAAAGATTTGTCAGATGTGGGTACTGAAGTTTCAGCTCAGACAATACGGCGCACACTGCGTAATGAAGGCCTCCATGCCAGAACTCCCAGGCGCACCCCCTTGCTGTCTCCAAAGAATAAGAAGAGTCGACTGCAGTATACCAAAAGTCATGTGGACAAACCACAGAAGTTTTGGGATAGTGTTCTGTGGACTGATGAAACAAAATTAGAACTGTTTTTGGGTTCATTGATCAACGCTATGTTTGGAGGAGGAAGAACAAGGCCTATGAAGAAAAGAACACCTTGCCTACTGTGAAGCATGGCGGGGGGTCAATCATGCTTTGGGGCTGTTTTGCTTCTGCAGGTACAGGGAAGCTTCAGCGTGTGCAAGGTACCATGAATTCTCTTCAGTACCAGGAGATATTGGATGACAATGTGATGCAGTCCGTCACAAACCTGAGGCTTGGGAGACGTTGGACCTTTCAACAGGACAATGATCCAAGCATACCTCCAAGTCCACTAGAGCATGGTTGCAGATTAAAGGCTGGAACATTTTTGGAGTGGCCATCGCAGTCACCTGACTTAAATCCGATTGAGAACCTCTGGTGGGACTTGAAGAAAGCAGTTGCAGTGCGCAAGCCTAAGAATGTGACTGAACTGGAGGCTTTTGCCCATGACGAATGGGCGAAGATACCCGTAGATCACTGCAAGACACTTGTGTCAAGCTATGCTTCACATTTAAAAGCTGTTATAACTGTAAAGGATGTTGTACTAAGTACTAAGATTGAATGTCACTTGGGGGTTGAATAAAACTGATAATGATGTGAGCACAGAAAAGACATTTGTGGTTATTTCATTATAAATGTTATATTATATTTGTCTGACCTACACGTGCCTCTTTGATTTAATTGTAAGCAAGATGACTGAATGATCAAAATCAATGTCAAACTGGCCAAAACACTCAATTTCAGTTGAATCATTTTGAACACAACTGTATACAGTAGTTGTGTGTTTCGGTCTCGTTATTATTGTGTCGTGTTTTATTTATTGACTCGTTTTCATCGGGATTTTTCTGTGTTTTCAGATTTATTTTGTGCGTTCAGGTCCAGACACCCCGCTGCGGGCTCCGGGGGGGGAAATCGAGGCCGGCGTGAAGCTCAAATCTGGGTTAAAAGATCTAAAACCAGAACAATCAGCAGGAAAAATCGCAGCGGTTTCCATGGCGACTGCTCCACTTTTAGAGCTTTGCCCCAGATTCGCTCTCGGTGCAGAACGCGGAGACGTTGAAGGATAGAAAGAGTAGAATGAAGTGTCGCCCGGGCGGGGCTCATACGGTTTGGGGGGTGGGAGGGTGAATGATCAAAATCAATGTCAAACTGGCCAAAACACTCAATTTCAGTGGGGGTTGAATAATTTTGAACACAACTGTAGATATTAGACATGTGCACAGCACAAAATTTCGTTTTGAACTAATGCATTAGTACTAAAATGCAATTTATTTAGTTGCTAAAGAAATTCGTTTTCAGTTCTTTAGTATGAAAACTAATTTCATTCATCCGAAAACCAAGTGGATACAATTACTATTGTAGTGGCTCCTCAGAGGGCTGAGATCGCTGCTTGTTACGTATCTCTCACTCTCAGCACAATGTGGGCCATATTACATAGCTGGTGCTAACTTAACCAGAGCTGTTGTAAACTTCCCAGAGCCATTATAGCCTATGGAGGTTTTCAGTTACAACAGCTCTGGTTAAGTTAGCACCAACATTGCAATACTGCCCCCGTGTCAGGCAAAGCTGTTACAGTAACTGACTGCTGCTCACAGCGCTCAGAGTTTCAGTAAAACTAGTAAAATAATTTTTATATATAAGACGTTAGAACAATATTATTTCCTTGTTTTACTGAAACTGAGGCGCTGTGATGAGCAGCAGTCAGTTACTGTAACAGCTGAGCCTGATACATTGTACTGAGAGATAATGTAACAAGCAGCCGATCTCCGCGCTCACAGCCACTGGATTTTAAGGCTAAAAAAAAGGCTCTTCTCTGTATAATGTTTAGAACATCCTCCTGCATTAATTAATACCCCTCTCTGTATAATGTATACAACATCCACCTGCATTAATTAATACCCCTCTCTGTATAATATATAGAACATCTCTGCATTAATTAATGTCCCTCTCTGTATAGAACATCCTCCTGCATTGGCATGTGGAGGGTGCAGAACTTCGGATGTTGCGGATGTTGCGCTCTTCATTGCTGGTCTCCTTCACTCATCAATATAATATCACAAAAAGGACTGAAACTAAAATGTAGTGCATTTTATTTTAGTTTCTTTGTTTTTTGTACTGAGCAGTTTCGTTTCTCTTGAGTCATACTAAAAACTAAATTATCCCAAAATTCGGACTAAAATCGCTTTAGTACTAAAACGAATGCACATGTCTAGTAGATATATATCTTATCTATATATATATATATATATATATATCATACCTTCCCCTTACCTTCCCCTATAAATTTGCTAAAAATATACACACAAAAAAAACAAACCAGTGCCTGAGACCCCGCACAGCCCACATGCCACCCCCCTCTACCTGGCTGAATGTATCTAATATATATATAATTAAATACATTCAGCCAGGTAGAGAAAGAAAAAAAAAAAAGATTTTATTTTATGTTCCCGGGGACATTTAAAAATGTCCTCGTATTTTTTTTTTAGAAATGTGTCGCCTTACCTTAGCCTGATGGTCAGTGGGGACTCCCTTGATCCTGGTTGTGGGGGGTGTCTGCCGTGGCCGCAGGTGCAGTGGCTCCCTCCCTGCGCTGCCTGTCTCTGCCACATGCACCCGGGCGGCTAGCCTGCACAGTCGCAGCTCTGTCATCCGGTGGCCGCATGCTCCTCCAGGGGATCCTTGGGAGGCCCAGGCAGGCTGCCCTCTACAGTGCCTGATTAGAGGGCCGTGTCTGCCTGATGTTTTAGTAACAAGAATGTTTTATCCCATAGGCTTCAATGTTAAAAATATTCCCGTTTTAATTCAACATCTAATAAACCGTTGCTTATAATATTCTGCATTAAAGAGTCTCTTTATTTCTAGATTTTTTTAGTAGTTTTTTAAGCATTTTTTTATACTTTTTTCAAAAAAAAGTTTTTAAAAACTTTTGGCGAACGTCCCAAAAAATTCATAGTTTGCGAACTGTCGAACGGCTGATGTTTGATGCGAACGCCGAACAGATCGAACCGAACAGCTCATCCCTAGTACAGACGCACAGTGTGCTCACACTGACGACACAGTCACACGTACAGAGACGCACCGTGTGTGACAACACAGTCACACATACAGGCACACACAGTGTGCTCACACTGACAACGCGCGTTATAATGTTTCACCTGTTAATTGAACACACCCCATGAAAGGTTCACAGCCCTGGGGATAAAGTAAGTGAACCCTTTGATTTACCTAGTTGATCGTCCTTTGGCAGCAGTAATGTCGGTGAAGCATTTCTGGTGGCTGCGGCTTAGACCGGCGCAGCGTTCACGAGGGACTTGGGAGCAGAGGGACGTGGAGTGTGAAATTTACCCATATTAACCCTTTCTTTCGCGGGTCTCACCCTCTGCTTGGTGAATAAGCCGCTATTGATCCGGGGATGGAGTGGTCGCTGTTTTTTCGTCTTTTTCTGCAGATTTGGTAAATTCAGGGAGCTCCGGGAGGCGTCGGGTTGCGGGATTTTTTTGGGTTGTCTCTTTGTTTTATCTTCGGTAACCCTTGCTCACTTTTATTGTATCTGCTTTGTCGCCCCCCCCCCCCTAATTTTTCATGTGATTGACCTCACTGCTGCGAGAGTTTGCCATTGGCTGGCTGGGGATGATAGGAGTTGCGGTGCTGAGGCTTCTCAGCTGTGCGGCAGTCAGTGTCGCTGTCCCGGGTGCTGAATCCGATTCAATGTTAAAGTGTCACCTTTTGCCTCGATTTGTGTGTTTGTACTTCGGTTTGTGTGTTTTTATTTATTTCGGCTTGTGTGTCTGTTTTTATTTAGGTTTGTGTGTTTTTTTTTATTTAGGTTTGTGTGCGTGTGTGTGTTTAGTTTTGTTATTTAGGTTTGTGTGTGTTTTTATTTAGGTTTGTGTGTGTGTTTAGTTTTGTGTGTGTTTTATTTAGGTTTGTGTGTGTGTTTTTATTTAGGTTTGTGTGTGTTTTTATTTAGGTTTGTGTGTGTGTTTAGGTTTGTGTGAGTTTTTTTAGTTTTGTGTGTGTGTGTGTATTTAGTTTTGTGTGTGTGTTTTTAGGTTTGTGTGTGTTTGTTTTTATTTAGGTTTGTGTGTTTGTTTAGGTTTGTGTGTTTGTTTAGGTGTGTGTGTGTTTGTTTAGGTGTGTGTGTGTGTGAGGGGTCAGAGCTGCGTCTCCTTGTGTTTTCTGCTTAATAATGAAGCCTCAGCATATTCCGTGGCGCAGCACGGCGGGTCTCCCCGATAATGAGCTTATCCGCCGCCTGGTTCTGAGCTCGACCCATTAATCCTCCCAAATATATCCTAATAAATATCCCTGCAGAGGAGGGGGGGGTACAGACCAAGCGAGGATGATGGGAGTTGTAGTGCGCAGCTCCTGACCAGAACCCTCAGACTCCCTGTTACCCTTTAATGTTCCACGTTCAGATGTGAGGAAACAGTGCACCCCTCACCCAACCCACCATGCACCCCTCACCCAACCCACCATGCACCCCTCGCCCAACCCACCATGCACCCCTCACCCAACCCACCATGCACCCCTCACCCAACCCACCATGCACCCCTCACCCAACCCACCAATGCACCCCTCACCCAACCCACCATGCACCCCTCACCCAACCCACCATGCACCCCTCACCCAACCCACCATGCACACCTCACCCAACCCACAATGCACCCCTCACCCAACCCACCATGCACCCCTCACCCAACCCAACAATGCACCCCTCACCCAACCCACCATGCCCCCTCACCCAACCCACCATGCACCCCTCACCCAACCCACCATGGCACCCCTCGCCAACCCCATGCACACCTCACCCAACCCACAATGCACCCCTCACCCAACCCACAATGCACCCCTCACCCAACCCCAAATGCACCCCTCACCCAACCCACCATGCACCCTCACCCAACCCACCATGCACCCCTCACCCACCCACCATGCCCCCACCCAACCCACCATGCCCCTCACCCAACCCACAATGCACCCCTCACCCAACCCACCATGCACCCCTCACCCAACCACCATGCCCCCTCACCCAACCCACCATGCCCCCTCACCACCCACCATGCACCCCTCACCCAACCCACCATGCACCCCTCACCCAACCCACCATGCACCCCTCACCCAACCCACCATGCACCCCTCACCCAACCCACCATGCCCCCTCACCCAACCCACCATGCACCCCTCACCCAACCCACCATGCACCCCTCACCCAACCCACCATGCACCCCTCACCCAACCCCCATGCACCCTCACCCAACCCCATGCACCCCTCACCCAACCACAATGCACCCCTCACCCAACCCACCATGCACCTCACCCAACCCACATGCACCCCTCACCCCAAGCCATGCCCCCTCACCCAACCCACCATGCCCCCTCACCCAACCCACAATGCACCCTCACCCAACCCACCATGCACCCCTCACCCAACCACCATGCCCCCTCACCAACCCACCATGCACCCCTCACCCAACCCACCATGCACCCCTCACCCAACCCACCATGCACCCCTCACCCAACCCACCATGCACCCCTCACCCAACCCACCATGCACCCCTCACCCAACCCACAATGCACCCCTCACCCAACCCACAATGCACCCCTCACCCAACCCACCATGCACCCCTACCCAACCCACCATGCACCCCTACCAACCCACCATGCACCCCTCACCAACCCACCATGCACCCCTCACCAACCCACAATGCACCCTCACAACCCACCATGCACCCCTCACCCAACCCACCATGCACCTCTCACCCAACCCACAATGCACCTCTCACCCAACCCACAATGCACCTCTCTGGAATTTAGGGGAGATTTATCTCATTCTCCCCTCACTTTAACAAACCTGTTTTGGCTCCTGCCTCCTCACACTCGCCCCCTGCCTCCTCACACTCGCCCCCTGCCTCCTCACACTCGCCCCCCGTGCCACCCCGTCACCTCAAAATACAATCAGCAAAGGACTTATTCCCTTAATAAATCATTTATGGGATTATTTATAAACAATGTGTATGTTAATGTGCAGCTTTTCCAGCCCCAGCTTTAAGGAGGTGGGAAGTCCTGTTTCTCTCACCGTCACCCTGTTCCGTTTTTGATGTCCTAGTGGCCTTCTGGGGTCATTGATGGGTCCAGGTATGGCTGGGGTGTCCTGCACTTTCTAACCTGGGCTTTTTCTCGTGTCTCCCTCAGGACGCTCTGCTGACCCTCGGCTCCGTCATCGACATTCCACGTCTACAGGAAGCCATCAAAGATGCCATAGCGACCGTCCTGCCAAAAGTGGTAAGTGGCTTTCCGCGTGCCGCCTCACCGGCTCCTCCATCCCGCGGTAACCCCCTGTCTCTGCGTCAGTGTGAACACGTCTGTGTCAATAAACCTTTACTTTATGTTATATAAAGGCGCGGGGAGATTATAAAACCCGCTCAGGCTCCCTCACACCCGGCAGCTCAGGCTCCCTCACACCCGGCAGCTCAGGCTCCCTCACCCCCGGCAGCTCAGGCTCCCTCACCCCCGGCAGCTCAGGCTCCCTCACCCCCGGCAGCTCAGGCTCCCTCACCCCCGGCAGCTCAGGCTCCCTCACACCCGGCAGCTCAGGCTCCCTCACACCCGGCAGCTCAGGCTCCCTCACACCCGGCAGCTCAGGCTCCCTCACCCCCGGCAGCTCAGGCTCCCTCACCCCCGGCAGCTCAGGCTCCCTCACCCCGGCAGCTCAGGCTCCCTCACCCCGCAGCTCAGGCTCCCTCACACCCGGCAGCTCAGGCTCCCTCACACCGGCAGCTCAGGCTCCCTCACACCCGGCAGCTCAGGCTCCCTCACACCCGGCAGCTCAGGCTCCCTCACACCCGGCAGCTCAGGCTCCCTCACACCCGGCAGCTCAGGCTCCCTCACACCCGGCAGCTCAGGCTCCCTCACCCCCGGCAGCTCAGGCTCCCTCACCCCCGGCAGCTCAGGCTCCCTCACCCCCGGCAGCTCAGGCTCCCTCACACCCGGCAGCTCAGCTCCCTCACACCCGGCAGCTCAGGCTCCCTCACACCCGGCAGCTCAGGCTCCCTCACACCCGGCAGCTCAGGCTCCCTCACACCCGCAGCTCAGGCTCCCTCACCCCTGGCAGCTCAGGCTCCCTCACCCCCGGCAGCTCAGGCTCCCTCACCCCCGGCAGCTCAGGCTCCCTCACCCTCTGCAGCTCAGGCTCCCTCACACCCGGCAGCTCAGGCTCCCTCACACCCGGCAGCTCAGGCTCCCTCACCCTCTGCAGCTCAGGCTCCCTCACACCCGGCAGCTCAGGCTCCCTCACACCCGGCAGCTCAGGCTCCCTCACACCCGGCAGCTCAGGCTCCTTCTCACACCCCCGGCAGCTCAGGCTCCCTCACCCTCTGCAGCTCAGGCTCCCTCACCCCCTGCAGCTCAGGCTCCCTCACACCCGGCAGCTCAGGCTCCCTCACCCTCTGCAGCTCAGGCTCCCTCACCCCCTGCAGCTCAGGCTCCCTCACCCTCTGCAGCTAAGGCTCCCTCACACCCGGCAGCTCAGTCTCCCTCACCCTCTGCAGCTCAGGCTCCCTCACACCCGGCAGCTCAGGCTCCCTCACCCCCTGCAGCTCAGGCTCCCTCACACCCGGCAGCTCAGGCTCCCTCACACCCGGCAGCTCAGGCTCCCTCACCCTCTGCAGCTCAGGCTCCCTCACCCCCTGCAGCTCAGGCTCCCTCACCCTCTGCAGCTCAGGCTCCCTCACACCCGGCAGCTCAGGCTCCCTCACCCCCTGCAGCTCAGGCTCCCTCACCCCCTGCAGCTCAGGCTCCCTCACACCGGCAGCTCAGGCTCCCTCACACCCGCAGCTCAGGCTCCCTCACCCTCTGCAGCTCAGGCTCCCTCACACCCTGCAGCTCAGGCTCCCTCACACCCGGCAGCTCATGCTCCCTCACCCCCTGCAGCTCAGGCTCCCTCACCCCCTGCAGCTCAGGCTCCCTCACCCCCTGCAGCTCAGGCTCCCTCACCCCCTGCAGCTCAGGCTCCCTCACACCCGGCAGGTCAGGCTCCCTCACACCCGGCAGCTCATGCTCCCTCACCCCCTGCAGCTCAGGCTCCCTCACACCCGGCAGGTCAGGCTCCCTCACACCTGGCAGCTCATGCTCCCTCACCCCCTGCAGTTCAGGCTCCCTCACCCCCTGCAGCTCAGGCTCCCTCACACCCTGCAGCTCAGGCTCCCTCACACCCGGCAGGTCAGGCTCCCTCACACCCGGCAGCTCATGCTCCCTCACTCCCTGCAGCTCAGGCTCCCTCACACCCGGCAGGTCAGGCTCCCTCACACCCGGCAGCTCATGCTCCCTCACCCCCTGCAGCTCAGGCTCCCTCACACCCGGCAGCTCATGCTCCCTCACCCCCTGCAGTTCAGGCTCCCTCACCCCCTGCAGCTCAGGCTCCCTCACACCCGGCAGCTCATGCTCCCTCACCCCCTGCAGTTCAGGCTCCCTCACCCCCTGCAGCTCAGGCTCCCTCACACCCGGCAGGTCAGGCTCCCTCACACCCGGCAGGTCAGGCTCCTTCTCACACCCATTGAGTTTTCTTTATTCAATCTTGTAATCTATGGAGTGTCAGCTCTGTGGCTCAGGTCCCGTTGTTATCTGGGTGTTGCTGGCAGACACCGAGATATCAGCATTAAAGCCCGGCAGACAGTGGTAAGTACCTGTTTCTGCCCTCGTCACAGTCGTTTTGCTGCAGGATACGGCGTAGCGGCGAAGCTTTATTAAAGAGCAGTGATTGTATCCCTTGCAAGTCCTGTTTATTCGCCGCCGCCTGCCGGGCCTGGAAATGCTTCCTGCGTCTGAACGAGGACAGCAAATGAGGCCGGTGAAAAATGCATGAGTTTTGGGAATATTTGATGAAAGCAGAGCTATGTAAATGCGGAGTCGCCCGTGTCAAGAACCCTGGGGGGGGGGGGGCAGAGGAGCGCACGTCCTGCATCCCCAATTAGCCATGTGTTGCAGACATCATGAGGGGGCACATCTCCCCCTGCCCGCCTGCCCGCCTGCCTGCCTGCCCACCGCCTTGCCTGCCTGCCCACCTGCCTGCCTGCCCACCCGCCTTGCCTGCCCTACCCCGCCTGCCTGCCCGCCTGCCCACCGCCTGGCCTGCCGCCTGCCTGCCCACCCCGCCTGCCCACCCGCCTGCTGCCCGCCTGCTCTGCCACCGCCTGCCCGCCGCCTGCCTGCCTTGCCCGCCTACCTGCCCGCCTGCCTGCCTGCCTGCCCGCCTGCCTGCCTGCCCGCCCGCCTGCCTGCCTGCCCACCCGCCTGCCTCCCGCCCGCCTCCCTGCCTCACCGCCTGCCCGCCTGCCTGCCCATCTACAGGCTGATAGAACCTCTTTACAGGGAAAAGACAGATATTCAGGTATTGTTTGTCAGTAAATAAAGGGCTTGGCTGTTATTTAATATGTTTAAATGTACATAACCCCGACTTCACAGTGCGAACCCTTTCTATATCACTGTTACTGCTCCCACTGGGAGGCTATTCCATGTATCTACTACCCTTTCTATATCACTGTTACTGCTCCCACTGGGAGGCTATTCCATGTATCTACTACCCTTTCTATATCACTGTTACTGCTCCCACTGGGAGGCTATTCCATGTATCTACTACCCTTTCTATATCACTGTTACTGCTCCCACTGGGAGGCTATTCCATGTATCTACTACCCTTTCTATATCACTGTTACTGCCCCCACTGGGAGGCTATTCCATGTATCTACTACCCTTTCTATATCACTGTTACTGCCCCCACTGGGAGGCTATTCCATGTATCTACTACCCTTTCTATATCACTGTTACTGCCCCCACTGGGAGGCTATTCCATGTATCTACTACCCTTTCTATATCACTGTTACTGCTCCCACTGGGAGGCTATTCCATGTATCTACTACCCTTTCTATATCACTGTTACTGCCCCCACTGGGAGCTATTCCATGTATCTACTACCCTTTCTATATCACTGTTACTGCCCCCACTGGGAGGCTATTCCATGTATCTACTACCCTTTCTATATCACTGTTACTGCCCCCACTGGGAGGCTATTCCATGTATCTACTACCCTTTCTATATCACTGTTACTGCTCCCACTGGGAGGCTATTCCATGTATCTACTACCCTTTCTATATCACTGTTACTGCCCCCACTGGGAGGCTATTCCATGTATCTACTACCCTTTCTATATCACTGTTACTGCTCCCACTGGGAGGCTATTCCATGTATCTACTACCCTTTCTATATCACTGTTACTGCTCCCACTGGGAGGCTATTCCATGTATCTACTACCCTTTCTATATCACTGTTACTGCTCCCACTGGGAGGATATTCCATGTATCTACTACCCTTTCTATATCACTGTTACTGCCTCCACTGGGAGACTATTCCATGTATCTACTACCCTTTCTATATCACTGTTACTGCCCCCACTGGGAGACTATTCCATGTATCTACTACCCTTTCTATATCACTGTTACTGCTCCCACTGGGAGGCTATTCCATGTATCTACTACCCTTTCTATATCACTGTTACTGCTCCCACTGGGAGGCTATTCCATGTATCTACTACCCTTTCTATATCACTGTTACTGCTCCCACTGGGAGGCTATTCCATGTATCTACTACCCTTTCTATATCACTGTTACTGCTCCACTGGGAGGCTATTCCATGTATCTACTACCCTTTCTATATCACTGTTACTGCTCCCACTGGGAGGATATTCCATGTATCTACTACCCTTTCTATATCACTGTTACTGCCCCACTGGGAGGCTATTCCATGTATCTACTACCCTTTCTATATCACTGTTACTGCTCCCACTGGGAGGCTATTCCATGTATCTACTACCCTTTCTATATCACTGTTACTGCTCCCACTGGGAGGCTATTCCATGTATCTACTACCCTTTCTATATCACTGTTACTGCTCCCACTGGGAGGATATTCCATGTATCTACTACCCTTTCTATATCACTGTTACTGCTCCCACTGGGAGGCTATTCCATGTATCTACTACCCTTTCTATATCACTGTTACTGCTCCCACTGGGAGGCTATTCCATGTATCTACTACCCTTTCTATATCACTGTTACTGCTCCCACTGGGAGGCTATTCCATGTATCTACTACCCTTTCTATATCACTGTTACTGCCCCCACTGGGAGGATATTCCATGTATCTACTACCCTTTCTATATCACTGTTACTGCCCCACTGGGAGGCTATTCCATGTATCTACTACCCTTTCTATATCACTGTTACTGCCCCCACTGGGAGGCTATTCCATGTATCTACTACCCTTTCTATATCACTGTTACTGCTCCCACTGGGGAGCTATTCCATGTATCTACTACCCTTTCTATATCACTGTTACTGCCCCCACTGGGAGGCTATTCCATGTATCTACTACCCTTTCTATATCACTGTTACTGCTCCCACTGGGAGGCTATTCCATGTATCTACTACCCTTTCTATATCACTGTTACTGCTCCCACTGGGAGGCTATTCCATGTATCTACTACCCTTTCTATATCACTGTTACTGCTCCCACTGGGAGGATATTCCATGTATCTACTACCCTTTCTATATCACTGTTACTGCCCCCACTGGGAGGCTATTCCATGTATCTACTACCCTTTCTATATCACTGTTACTGCTCCCACTGGGAGGCTATTCCATGTATCTACTACCCTTTCTATATCACTGTTACTGCCCCACTGGGAGGCTATTCCATGTATCTACTACCCTTTCTATATCACTGTTACTGCTCCCACTGGGAGGCTATTCCATGTATCTACTACCCTTTCTATATCACTGTTACTGCTCCCACTGGGAGGCTATTCCATGTATCTACTACCCTTTCTATATCACTGTTACTGCCCCCACTGGGAGGCTATTCCATGTATCTACTACCCTTTCTATATCACTGTTACTGCTCCCACTGGGAGGCTATTCCATGTATCTACTACCCTTTCTATATCACTGTTACTGCTCCCACTGGGAGGCTATTCCATGTATCTACTACCCTTTCTATATCACTGTTACTGCTCCCACTGGGAGGCTATTCCATGTATCTACTACCCTTTCTATATCACTGTTACTGCCCCCACTGGGAGGCTATTCCATGTATCTACTACCCTTTCTATATCACTGTTACTGCCCCCACTGGGAGGCTATTCCATGTATCTACTACCCTTTCTATATCACTGTTACTGCCCCCACTGGGAGGCTATTCCATGTATCTACTACCCTTTCTATATCACTGTTACTGCTCCCACTGGGAGATATTCCATGTATCTACTACCCTTTCTATATCACTGTTACTGCCCCACTGGGAGGCTATTCCATGTATCTACTACCCTTTCTATATCACTGTTACTGCCCCCACTGGGAGGCTATTCCATGTATCTACTACCCTTTCTATATCACTGTTACTGCCCCCACTGGGAGGCTATTCCATGTATCTACTACCCTTTCTATATCACTGTTACTGCTCCCACTGGGAGGCTATTCCATGTATCTACTACCCTTTCTATATCACTGTTACTGCCCCCACTGGGAGGCTATTCCATGTATCTACTACCCTTTCTATATCACTGTTACTGCTCCCACTGGGAGGCTATTCCATGTATCTACTACCCTTTCTATATCACTGTTACTGCCCCACTGGGAGGACTATTCCATGTATCTACTACCCTTTCTATATCACTGTTACTGCCCCCACTGGGAGGCTATTCCATGTATCTACTACCCTTTCTATATCACTGTTACTGCTCCCACTGAGGACTATTCCATGTATCTACTACCCTTTCTATATCACTGTTACTGCCCACTGGGAGGCTATTCCATGTATCTACTACCCTTTCTATATCACTGTTACTGCTCCCACTGGGAGGATATTCCATGTATCTACTACCCTTTCTATATCACTGTTACTGCCTCCACTGGGAGGCTATTCCATGTATCTACTACCCTTTCTATATCACTGTTACTGCCCCCACTGGGAGGCTATTCCATGTATCTACTACCCTTTCTATATCACTGTTACTGCCCCACTGGGAGGCTATTCCATGTATCTACTACCCTTTCTATATCACTGTTACTGCCCCACTGGGAGGCTATTCCATGTATCTACTACCCTTTCTATATCACTGTTACTGCCCCCACTGGGAGGCTATTCCATGTATCTACTACCCTTTCTATATCACTGTTACTGCCCCACTGGAGGCTATTCCATGTATCTACTACCCTTTCTATATCACTGTTACTGCCCCCACTGGGAGGCTATTCCATGTATCTACTACCCTTTCTATATCACTGTTACTGCCCCCACTGGGAGGCTATTCCATGTATCTACTACCCTTTCTATATCACTGTTACTGCCCCCACTGGGAGGCTATTCCATGTATCTACTACCCTTTCTATATCACTGTTACTGCTCCCACTGGGAGGCTATTCCATGTATCTACTACCCTTTCTATATCACTGTTACTGCTCCCACTGGGAGGCTATTCCATGTATCTACTACCCTTTCTATATCACTGTTACTGCTCCCACTGGGAGGCTATTCCATGTATCTACTACCCTTTCTATATCACTGTTACTGCTCCCACTGGGAGGCTATTCCATGTATCTACTACCCTTTCTATATCACTGTTACTGCCCCACTGGGAGGCTATTCCATGTATCTACTACCCTTTCTATATCACTGTTACTGCCCCCACTGGGAGGCTATTCCATGTATCTACTACCCTTTCTATATCACTGTTACTGCTCCCACTGGGAGGCTATTCCATGTATCTACTACCCTTTCTATATCACTGTTACTGCTCCCACTGGGAGGCTATTCCATGTATCTACTACCCTTTCTATATCACTGTTACTGCTCCCACTGGGAGGCTATTCCATGTATCTACTACCCTTTCTATATCACTGTTACTGCTCCCACTGGGAGGCTATTCCATGTATCTACTACCCTTTCTATATCACTGTTACTGCTCCCACTGGGAGGCTATTCCATGTATCTACTACCCTTTCTATATCACTGTTACTGCTCCCACTGGGAGGCTATTCCATGTATCTACTACCCTTTCTATATCACTGTTACTGCCCCCACTGGGAGGCTATTCCATGTATCTACTACCCTTTCTATATCACTGTTACTGCTCCCACTGGGAGGCTATTCCATGTATCTACTACCCTTTCTATATCACTGTTACTGCTCCCACTGGGAGGCTATTCCATGTATCTACTACCCTTTCTATATCACTGTTACTGCTCCCACTGGGAGGCTATTCCATGTATCTACTACCCTTTCTATATCACTGTTACTGCTCCCACTGGGAGGCTATTCCATGTATCTACTACCCTTTCTATATCACTGTTACTGCCCCACTGGGAGGCTATTCCATGTATCTACTACCCTTTCTATATCACTGTTACTGCTCCCACTGGGAGGCTATTCCATGTATCTACTACCCTTTCTATATCACTGTTACTGCTCCCACTGGGAGGCTATTCCATGTATCTACTACCCTTTCTATATCACTGTTACTGCTCCCACTGGGAGGCTATTCCATGTATCTACTACCCTTTCTATATCACTGTTACTGCCCCCACTGGGAGGCTATTCCATGTATCTACTACCCTTTCTATATCACTGTTACTGCCCCACTGGGAGGCTATTCCATGTATCTACTACCCTTTCTATATCACTGTTACTGCCCCCACTGGGAGGATATTCCATGTATCTACTACCCTTTCTATATCACTGTTACTGCTCCCACTGGGAGGCTATTCCATGTATCTACTACCCTTTCTATATCACTGTTACTGCCCCCACTGGGAGGCTATTCCATGTATCTACTACCCTTTCTATATCACTGTTACTGTTCCCACTGGGAGGCTATTCCATGTATCTACTACCCTTTCTATATCACTGTTACTGCCTCCCACTGGGAGGCTATTCCATGTATCTACTACCCTTTCTATATCACTGTTACTGCTCCCACTGGGAGGTTATTCCATGTATCTACTACCCTTTCTATATCACTGTTACTGCCCCACTGGGAGGCTATTCCATGTATCTACTACCCTTTCTATATCACTGTTACTGCCCCCACTGGGAGGCTATTCCATGTATCTACTACCCTTTCTATATCACTGTTACTGCCCCCACTGGGAGGCTATTCCATGTATCTACTACCCTTTCTATATCACTGTTACTGCTCCCACTGGGAGGCTATTCCATGTATCTACTACCCTTTCTATATCACTGTTACTGCCCCCACTGGGAGGCTATTCCATGTATCTACTACCCTTTCTATATCACTGTTACTGCCCCACTGGGAGGCTATTCCATGTATCTACTACCCTTTCTATATCACTGTTACTGCCCCCACTGGGAGGCTATTCCATGTATCTACTACCCTTTCTATATCACTGTTACTGCTCCCACTGGGAGGCTATTCCATGTATCTACTACCCTTTCTATATCACTGTTACTGCCCCCACTGGGAGGCTATTCCATGTATCTACTACCCTTTCTATATCACTGTTACTGCTCCCACTGGGAGGCTATTCCATGTATCTACTACCCTTTCTATATCACTGTTACTGCCCCCACTGGGAGGCTATTCCATGTATCTACTACCCTTTCTATATCACTGTTACTGCTCCCACTGGGAGGCTATTCCATGTATCTACTACCCTTTCTATATCACTGTTACTGCTCCCACTGGGAGGCTATTCCATGTATCTACTACCCTTTCTATATCACTGTTACTGCCCCCACTGGGAGGTATTCCATGTATCTACTACCCTTTCTATATCACTGTTACTGCTCCCACTGGGAGGCTATTCCATGTATCTACTACCCTTTCTATATCACTGTTACTGCTCCCACTGGAGGCTATTCCATGTATCTACTACCCTTTCTATATCACTGTTACTGCTCCCACTGGGAGGATATTCCATGTATCTACTACCCTTTCTATATCACTGTTACTGCTCCACTGGGAGGCTATTCCATGTATCTACTACCCTTTCTATATCACTGTTACTGCTCCCACTGGGAGGCTATTCCATGTATCTACTACCCTTTCTATATCACTGTTACTGCCCCCACTGGGAGGCTATTCCATGTATCTACTACCCTTTCTATATCACTGTTACTGCCCCACTGGGAGGCTATTCCATGTATCTACTACCCTTTCTATATCACTGTTACTGCTCCCACTGGGAGGCTATTCCATGTATCTACTACCCTTTCTATATCACTGTTACTGCTCCCACTGGGAGGATATCCATGTATCTACTACCCTTTCTATATCACTGTTACTGCTCCCACTGGGAGGCTATTCCATGTATCTACTACCCTTTCTATATCACTGTTACTGCTCCCACTGGGAGGCTATTCCATGTATCTACTACCCTTTCTATATCACTGTTACTGCCCCCACTGGGAGGCTATTCCATGTATCTACTACCCTTTCTATATCACTGTTACTGCTCCCACTGGGAGGCTATTCCATGTATCTACTACCCTTTCTATATCACTGTTACTGCCCCCACTGGGAGGCTATTCCATGTATCTACTACCCTTTCTATATCACTGTTACTGCTCCCACTGGGAGGCTATTCCATGTATCTACTACCCTTTCTATATCACTGTTACTGCCCCACTGGGAGGCTATTCCATGTATCTACTACCCTTTCTATATCACTGTTACTGCTCCCACTGGGAGGCTATTCCATGTATCTACTACCCTTTCTATATCACTGTTACTGCCCCCACTGGGAGGCTATTCCATGTATCTACTACCCTTTCTATATCACTGTTACTGCTCCCACTGGGAGGCTATTCCATGTATCTACTACCCTTTCTATATCACTGTTACTGCTCCCACTGGGAGGCTATTCCATGTATCTACTACCCTTTCTATATCACTGTTACTGCTCCCACTGGGAGGCTATTCCATGTATCTACTACCCTTTCTATATCACTGTTACTGCCCCCACTGGGAGGCTATTCCATGTATCTACTACCCTTTCTATATCACTGTTACTGCCCCCACTGGGAGGCTATTCCATGTATCTACTACCCTTTCTATATCACTGTTACTGCCCCCACTGGGAGGCTATTCCATGTATCTACTACCCTTTCTATATCACTGTTACTGCCCCACTGGGAGGCTATTCCATGTATCTACTACCCTTTCTATATCACTGTTACTGCTCCCACTGGGAGGCTATTCCATGTATCTACTACCCTTTCTATATCACTGTTACTGCTCCCACTGGGAGGCTATTCCATGTATCTACTACCCTTTCTATATCACTGTTACTGCTCCCACTGGGAGGCTATTCCATGTATCTACTACCCTTTCTATATCACTGTTACTGCTCCCACTGGGAGGCTATTCCATGTATCTACTACCCTTTCTATATCACTGTTACTGCTCCCACTGGGAGGCTATTCCATGTATCTACTACCCTTTCTATATCACTGTTACTGCTCCCACTGGGAGGCTATTCCATGTATCTACTACCCTTTCTATATCACTGTTACTGCCCCCACTGGGAGGCTATTCCATGTATCTACTACCCTTTCTATATCACTGTTACTGCTCCCACTGGGAGGCTATTCCATGTATCTACTACCCTTTCTATATCACTGTTACTGCCCCCACTGGGAGGCTATTCCATGTATCTACTACCCTTTCTATATCACTGTTACTGCCCCACTGGGAGGCTATTCCATGTATCTACTACCCTTTCTATATCACTGTTACTGCTCCCACTGGGAGGCTATTCCATGTATCTACTACCCTTTCTATATCACTGTTACTGCCCCCACTGGGAGGCTATTCCATGTATCTACTACCCTTTCTATATCACTGTTACTGCTCCCACTGGGAGGCTATTCCATGTATCTACTACCCTTTCTATATCACTGTTACTGCCCCCACTGGGAGGCTATTCCATGTATCTACTACCCTTTCTATATCACTGTTACTGCTCCCACTGGGAGGCTATTCCATGTATCTACTACCCTTTCTATATCACTGTTACTGCCCCACTGGGAGGCTATTCCATGTATCTACTACCCTTTCTATATCACTGTTACTGCTCCCACTGGGAGGCTATTCCATGTATCTACTACCCTTTCTATATCACTGTTACTGCCCCCACTGGGAGGCTATTCCATGTATCTACTACCCTTTCTATATCACTGTTACTGCTCCCACTGGGAGGCTATTCCATGTATCTACTACCCTTTCTATATCACTGTTACTGCTCCCACTGGGAGGCTATTCCATGTATCTACTACCCTTTCTATATCACTGTTACTGCTCCCACTGGGAGGCTATTCCATGTATCTACTACCCTTTCTATATCACTGTTACTGCCCCACTGGGAGGCTATTCCATGTATCTACTACCCTTTCTATATCACTGTTACTGCCCCACTGGGAGGCTATTCCATGTATCTACTACCCTTTCTATATCACTGTTACTGCCCCCACTGGGAGGCTATTCCATGTATCTACTACCCTTTCTATATCACTGTTACTGCCCCCACTGGGAGGCTATTCCATGTATCTACTACCCTTTCTATATCACTGTTACTGCTCCCACTGGGAGGCTATTCCATGTATCTACTACCCTTTCTATATCACTGTTACTGCTCCCACTGGGAGGATATTCCATGTATCTACTACCCTTTCTATATCACTGTTACTGCCCCACTGGGAGGCTATTCCATGTATCTACTACCCTTTCTATATCACTGTTACTGCTCCCACTGGGAGGCTATTCCATGTATCTACTACCCTTTCTATATCACTGTTACTGCTCCCACTGGGAGGCTATTCCATGTATCTACTACCCTTTCTATATCACTGTTACTGCTCCCACTGGGAGGCTATTCCATGTATCTACTACCCTTTCTATATCACTGTTACTGCCCCCACTGGGAGGCTATTCCATGTATCTACTACCCTTTCTATATCACTGTTACTGCTCCCACTGGGAGGCTATTCCATGTATCTACTACCCTTTCTATATCACTGTTACTGCCCCCACTGGGAGGCTATTCCATGTATCTACTACCCTTTCTATATCACTGTTACTGCCCCCACTGGGAGGCTATTCCATGTATCTACTACCCTTTCTATATCACTGTTACTGCCCCCACTGGGAGGATATTCCATGTATCTACTACCCTTTCTATATCACTGTTACATTGCTCCCACTGGGAGGCTATTCCAGTATATAGAACCCTTTCTATATACACTGGAATACCTCCCACTGGGAGCATTCCATGTATCTAGAAACCCTTTCTATATACATGGACTGCCTCCCACTGGGGCAGTAACATGTATCTACTACCCTTCTATATACACTGTTACTGCCTCCCAGGAGGGATTCCATGTATCTACTACCCTTTCTATATCACTGTTACTGCCCCCACTGGGAGGCTATTCCATGTATCTACTACCCTTTCTATATCACTGTTACTGCTCCCACTGGGAGGCTATTCCATGTATCTACTACCCTTTCTATATCACTGTTACTGCCCCCACTGGGAGGCTATTCCATGTATCTACTACCCTTTCTATATCACTGTTACTGCCCCCACTGGGAGGCTATTCCATGTATCTACTACCCTTTCTATATCACTGTTACTGCTCCCACTGGGAGGCTATTCCATGTATCTACTACCCTTTCTATATCACTGTTACTGCTCCCACTGGGAGGCTATTCCATGTATCTACTACCCTTTCTATATCACTGTTACTGCCCCCACTGGGAGGCTATTCCATGTATCTACTACCCTTTCTATATCACTGTTACTGCTCCCACTGGGAGGCTATTCCATGTATCTACTACCCTTTCTATATCACTGTTACTGCCCCCACTGGGAGGCTATTCCATGTATCTACTACCCTTTCTATATCACTGTTACTGCTCCCACTGGGAGGCTATTCCATGTATCTACTACCCTTTCTATATCACTGTTACTGCTCCCACTGGGAGGCTATTCCATGTATCTACTACCCTTTCTATATCACTGTTACTGCCCCCACTGGGAGGCTATTCCATGTATCTACTACCCTTTCTATATCACTGTTACTGCCCCCACTGGGAGCTATTCCATGTATCTACTACCCTTTCTATATCACTGTTACTGCCCCCACTGGGAGGCTATTCCATGTATCTACTACCCTTTCTATATCACTGTTACTGCCCCCACTGGGAGGATATTCCATGTATCTACTACCCTTTCTATATCACTGTTACTGCCCCCACTGGGAGGCTATTCCATGTATCTACTACCCTTTCTATATCACTGTTACTGCTCCCACTGGGAGGCTATTCCATGTATCTACTACCCTTTCTATATCACTGTTACTGCTCCCACTGGGAGGCTATTCCATGTATCTACTACCCTTTCTATATCACTGTTACTGCTCCCACTGGGAGGCTATTCCATGTATCTACTACCCTTTCTATATCACTGTTACTGCTCCCACTGGGAGGCTATTCCATGTATCTACTACCCTTTCTATATCACTGTTACTGCTCCCCCACTGGGAGGCTATTCCATGTATCTACTACCCTTTCTATATCACTGTTACTGCCCCCACTGGGAGGCTATTCCATGTATCTACTACCCTTTCTATATCACTGTTACTGCCCCCACTGGGAGGCTATTCCATGTATCTACTACCCTTTCTATATCACTGTTACTGCTCCCACTGGGAGGCTATTCCATGTATCTACTACCCTTTCTATATCACTGTTACTGCCCCCACTGGGAGGCTATTCCATGTATCTACTACCCTTTCTATATCACTGTTACTGCTCCCACTGGGAGGCTATTCCATGTATCTACTACCCTTTCTATATCACTGTTACTGCCCCCACTGGGAGGCTATTCCATGTATCTACTACCCTTTCTATATCACTGTTACTGCTCCCACTGGGAGGCTATTCCATGTATCTACTACCCTTTCTATATCACTGTTACTGCCCCCACTGGGAGGCTATTCCATGTATCTACTACCCTTTCTATATCACTGTTACTGCCCCCACTGGGAGGCTATTCCATGTATCTACTACCCTTTCTATATCACTGTTACTGTCCCACACGGGGAATATGCACTACTGACATTTATATCACATTAGTTAACACAATCCGGTCCTGTATTTTAGGTAACATGTATGGATGTTTCCATGTATCTGACACCCTTTCTATATCACTGTTACTGCCCCACTGGGAGGTATTATGGTCTACCCTTTCTATATCACTGTTACTGCCACTGGGGCCTTTATGTAATCTTACCCTTTCTATATCTGTTCGTCCACTCGGGCGATGTGTGATCGATACGCGTCGCGTTCTCTATTCTCTGCCGTGGATTTGCAGACTCTTTAAATCCCCTGAAGTCCTTTGTGAGAAATCCACAGCGCTAATCCCCGCCCCGGCCGGGACCTAATCTACTCGGTGTCTTCTCCTCCACAATACAGAATAATTGTGTGTTTACTCTCCTGAGTATCCAGCGGAAAGTTCCGGCGACACAGGGGTCACCATTGTTAGTCTCACTAATTGACGCCATCGCAGTGAAGCTCAATGGACCTATTGAAAAATCATGTCACTGCCGGTCAGACGGCACCGGGCGCCGCAAGAGCCAGCCTTTCTGCAATCTGGGGCTGTTTAACACTTTCATAGCCGGCTATATACCAGCGGTTATTTCAGACAGAAAAGAGCCAACTACAACCCGTGACTCAATAACTGCCCCTTCATGCCCAGCGTTTTAGCCCACATCCACCTTTCATTCAGCCCACGTCCACCTTTCATTCAGCCCACGTCCACCTTTCAATCAGCCCACGTCCACCTTTCATTCAGCCCACATCCACCTTTCATTCAGCCCACGTCCACCTTTCATTCAGCCCACGTCCACCTTTCATTCAGCCCACGTCCACCTTTCAATCAGCCCACGTCCACCTTTTATTCAGCCCACGTCCACCTTTTATTCAGCCCACGTCCACCTTTCAGCCCACATCCACCTTTCATTCAGCCCACATCCACCTTTCATTCAGCCCACATCCACCTTTCATTCAGCCCACATCCACCTTTTATTCAGCCCACATCCACCTTTCATTCAGCCCATGTCCACCTTTCATTCAGCCCATGTCCACCTTTCATTCAGCCCACATCCACCTTTTATTCAGCCCACATCCACCTTTTATTCAGCCCACATCCACCTTTCATTCAGCCCATGTCCACCTTTCATTCAGCCCATGTCCACCTTTCATTCAGCCCACGTCCACCTTTCATTCAGCCCACGTCCACCTTTCATTCAGCCCACGTCCACCTTTTCAATCAGCCCATGTCCACCTTTTAATCAGCCCATGTCCACCTTTTCAATCAGCCCATGTCCACCTTTTTGGTTCAGCCCATGTCCACCTTTTCAATCAGCCCATGTCCACCTTTTTGGTTCAGCCCATGTCCACCTTTTCAATCAGCCCATGTCCACCTTTTCAATCAGCCCATGTCCACCTTTTCAATCAGCCCATGTCAACCTTTTCAATCAGCCCTATGTCACCTTTTCAATCACTGCCACTGTCCACCTTTCAATCATCCCATGTCCACCTTTTCAATCAGTTACTGTCCACCTTTTTGGTTCATTCCATGTATCTACACCTTTTCATCAGCCATGTCCACCTTTGGAGGTCATTCCATGTCTACTTTTCATATCACTGCCCATGCTCCACCTTTTCAATCAGCCCATGTCCACCTTTTCATATCATCCCACTGTCCACCTGGGAATCATTCCATGTCCACCTTTTTGGTTCAGCCCATGTCCACCTTTTCAATTCAGCCCATGTCCACCTTTTCAGCCCATGTCCACTATTCCAATCACCACCACCTTTTCATCATCCCATGTCAACCTTTCTAACAGCCCATGTCCCACCTTTTCAATCAGCCCATGTCCACCTTTTCAATCAGCCCATGTCCACCTTTTCAATCATCCCATGTCCACCTTTTCAATCAGCCCATGTCCACCTTTTTGGTTCAGCCCATGTCCACCTTTTCAATCAGCCCATGTCCACCTTTTTGGTTCAGCCCATGTCCACCTTTTCAATCAGCCCATGTCCACCTTTCAATTCAGCCCATGTCCACCTTTTCAATCAGCCCATGTCCACCTTTTCAATCAGCCCATGTCCACCTTTTCAATCATCCCATGTCCACCTTTTCAATCAGCCCATGTCCACCTTTTTGGTTCAGCCCATGTCCACCTTTTCAATCAGCCCATGTCCACCTTTTTGGTTCAGCCCATGTCCACCTTTTCAATCAGCCATGCTCCACCCTTTCAATATCATGCCATGTCCCACCTCTTTCAATCAGCCCATGTCCACCTTTTCAATCAGCCCATGTCCACCTTTTCAATCAGCCCATGTCCACCTTTTCAATCAGCCCATGTCCACCTTTTCAATCAGCCCAAGTCCACCTTTTCAATCAGCCCATGTCCACCTTTCCGCTCATACCCACCTTTCAATCCTCATCCATCTTTCAGCTCTTTAACCTCAACAAGCCCATATCATAACCATCATGTAATTCAGCAGGTTCATCTAATATCAAAGTTTCTAAGCAGAGTCCACCTAATATGCACATTTCATTGAATGCCTTCAACCCATTTTGACATTTCGTTCCGCGAGTCCAAATAATATCAACTTTCATTCAAGGAGCTTACCTGAAACCAGTGTTTTAATCAGCGGGTTCCGGGGATGTTTATATTTCATTTGGGTCCATCTGATATCACAGCCTCCTTCAATAAGATCAGCAAATGTCAAACTCCATTCATCTAGTCTATATGCTGTGAATGGTTCATTGAACGAGTCCGTCTGTTATACGTCCCAACACGTCCATCTAAAAACAACCTTTCATTCAAGCAGTCCACCGAATATCAACCTTCTCAAATTGAGCCTCACTAGTATCAACCTTCAACCCACATTCCATTAAGAAGAGCACAAGAAATCTGTCTAATATCCTGTTTCATCAAAGAGTCCATCCAGTATTAACCTCTCATTCAAGGAGTCCATCCAGTATTAACCTCTCATTCAAGGAGTCCATCCAGTATTAACCTCTCATTCAAGGAGTCCATCCAGTATTAACATCTCATTCAAAGAGTCCATCCAGTATTAACCTCTCATTCAAGGAGTCCATCCAGTATTAACATCTCATTCCAGGAGTCCGTCCAGTATTAACATCTCATTCAAGGAGTCCATCCAGTATTAACCTCTCATTCAAGGAGTCCATCCAGTATTAACCTCTCATTCAAGGAGTCCATCCAGTATTAACCTCTCATTCAAGGAGTCCATCCAGTATTAACCTCTCATTCAAGGAGTCCATCCAGTATTAACCTCTCATTCAAGGAGTCCATCCAGTATTAACCTCTCATTCAAGGAGTCCATCCAGTATTAACATCTCATTCCAGGAGTCCGTCCAGTATTAACATCTCATTCCAAGAGTCCGTCCAGTATTAACATCTCATTCCAAGAGTCCGTCCAGTATTAACCTCTCATTCAAGGAGTCCATCCAGTATTAACATCTCATTCCAGGAGTCCGTCCAGTATTAACATCTCATTCCAAGAGTCCGTCCAGTATTAACATCTCATTCCAAGAGTCCGTCCAGTATTAACATCTCATTCCAGGAGTCCGTCCAGTATTAACATCTCATTCCAAGAGTCCGTCCAGTATTAACATCTCATTCCATCTGGTTACATTTGTTAGGTACTCACTCTGTAAAGAGGTGCCGTGAAGTGGCGAGTGAGCTTACGTTGCAATGGCCATTGAAACAAACAAAAAGCTCAGTTTTGTTGTACATGGAACACATGGAAACGAGCGCAGATGACACCTTTTTTCCTTGTTATGTTTTGTACACTGACTGGGCTGTTACTCCTGGCGGTTGCTGCCGCTCTGGTGAGTATGGGCGCGACGCCATTTTTTCTGTATTTATGTATCTCATTCCAAGAGTCCGTCCAGTATTGGCAATCCATTGAACAAGTCTATTGAATATCAACAATCTGCTCCATCTGGTGGCAAGCACAGTATACAAAGGGTCCATCCAATATCAATGTTTCATTCAATGAGTCCACCGGATAGTAACATTTCATTCGACTCGTTCACCAAACATTAACACTTCATTTAGTGAGTCCACAAATATCGACATTTAGTTAGACGAGTCCACTCGATATCGACATTTAGTTAGTCCACCCAATATTAACATTTCATTCAACGAGTCTACCCATTATTGACATTCCTTTGAGCAAATCCATCTAATTTCTCTCTCTTGTTAAGCAATTCCATCTGATATTAGTGTTTCATTCAATGTAAGAGTCTGTCCAATAACAACATTTAATTAAACAAAGCCACCTAATAAGGAAATTTCATTGATTATGTGCATCTAATCTCAACCTTCATTCAACGAGTCCATAAATGCCAACATTTCTTCATTGAGCCCTTCTAACGCCAGCTTTCTTTCAAGAAGTCCATATAAATTCAACGTTTCTTCTTTCAAAATGTCCAATATCAGCTTTTGTTCAACATGTCCTCCTAATTAGGGATGAGCCGAACACCCCCGTGTTCGGTTCGCATTCGAACTCGAACAATTTCAAAAGTTCGAACGCGAACACGAACCGAACTCAATGCAAGTCAATGGGACTCAAAAGTTCGATTTTTAGAGTGCCCTCCAAGAGGGCATATATGCAAGATATTTGCCACAAAAGCTGTATGGGGGTCCGGGTAGTGCCCTGGGGGACAGGAAACAAGGACAAAACGTTTTAAAGGGACAGTGAGTTTTCCATGAAATAAGGGTTAAAAATAAAAACGAAAAATTCCTTCAAATATCGTGCCTAGGAGGTCCCCATAACCTGCCCATGAAGTGGCAGATTTGTAGGATGCATAGAAACATTTAAAAACAAAAAAATGACGTTTCAAATGACGGTAAATGGTTTTCCTTTAATCTATTCATAAACAACTGCTTGGGGCGGCAGCCTGTATGAAAAGAGGAGACATTTTAGGACACGCAGAACAAGTTTAGTGATTTTTTTTGGGCGAAAAAATTGGTGAAACTTATGCAGGCTTTGGATGAAAGTAACCAATAGGTGTTTTAAAATTGGGCCTTTAGTGTTGGCAACAGTGCCGTCACACCGTAACCCCTCTGTGGTATTGAGGAAGAGTGCAGGGGTGGACCATGAGGTCCAATATTAAAATGATATGAATGGTACAGGCGTCAGTGCACCCAAATATTGTGCCTTTGGTGGCAGCAAGTGCCTTCACACCGTAACCCTTTTGTGGTATTGTGGAAGAGTGCGGTCCAATATTAAATTGATAGGACCCCCACAATAGCTGCTGGCAGTGAGAACACACAGATTACAACAATTCCCAGATATTTTGTAGAAATGAGACGACCCCCCCCCCAATAGCTGCTGGCAGAACACACGCTAACAGAACAATCTCCTCTCAAAAAACACGTGCTGGGGCTGCAAGGGACGCCTTATATAGTGTGCTGTGGGATTTAGCTCTGTGAGCCCATGATTGGGCAAAATTTGCCCAATCAGGACTCTGAGCCGTGATTGGCATAGTCTTGAACCTGTCTTGCACCTAAACTGTGGTCAGGTGCAAGGCTGTAGCCAATTACAAGCTTCAGGCCAGTGGAAAAAGTGCATTGTGGTCCATTGTGGTTCATTGTTCGAACACGAGGAAATGTTCATAGTTCGCAAACAGGCGATGTTCGAATCGAACTCCGAACCGAACAGCTCATCCCTACTCCTAATACCTTAAATTCATTCAATGACTTCATCTAATCCCAACATTCATTCATTCAGTCCATATGATATACGTGTTTCCTTCAACAAATCCATCTATTATCAGTGTGTTACTCGGCAGCTTCTGATAAGGTCTTTCAGGATCTTGGACCTCGTGCCAAGTTCCTTCTACAAAGTCTTTGTGGGGCAAGCTCCCCAATTTAATATTCCCCCCGGTTCCCTCCAAGAGGCCCTGTGACTCCTGCTTGTTTCAGCAAATGATGGATGTGCCATGACCTCAGACAGGCTGAGATGAAGTTACACAGTTGGGGGGGTCATCAGGGAATGGACGTTCTCTCTGCATTTATTAGAATCTGGATTTTGTTTAACCCGCTCCATCCAATCACTGAATGAAGAAAATGGAGTATATTCTACCCGCATCAAAAGTCAGGTTTTTGGAAGCGTGGCGTAGAGCGTGGCGCTCCTCTCTCACGGCTCCCACAGGGCTGTGTTAAAGCTCTTGAACAAGTGAATTTGTTAATGATGTTTTCTATGACATCGCAGTATCCAGGGGAGCTTTATTGAGCGTGAAATTGGGATCAACCCTGTGTCATGGAATGGAAGAAAATAGGCAACATCTGCCATGGCTTGGAATCAAATCCCATTATACACGAGCACAGTCTGCCGGGAACATCACAATGTCATTGGCACCAGGTGGGAAGAGACCCCATCCTGCGGGGGTGGGAGCTCACGAGACGCAATGAGAAAAGATGAACAGACACCCAATAGATCTTACTGGATGGAACCTTCCGGCGCGGGATGTGTCAACGAGCGTCTCGTGTGCATGTATCCTTATTGTCACTCATCATGGGACGTCAGTACTGAAAAGTGACATTACTCAGTAAAATATTAAAATTGGGTGGACTCGTTGAATGGAATGTTAATATTGGGTGGACTCGTTGAATGGAATGTTAATATTGGGTGGACTCGTTGAATAAAATGTTAATATTGGGTGGACTTGTTGAATAAAATGTTAATATTGGGTGAACTCGTTGAATAAAATGTTAATATTGGGTGGACTCGTTGAAAAAAATGTTAATATTGGGTGGACTCGTTGAATGGAATGTTAATATTGGGTGGACTCGTTGAATGGAATGTTAATATTGGGTGGACTCGTTGAATGAAATGTTAATATTGGGTGGACTCGTTGAATGAAATGTTAATATTGGGTGGACTCGTTGAATGGAATGTTAATATTGGGTGGACTCGTTGAATGAAATGTTAATATTGGGTGGACTCGTTGAATGAAATGTTAATATTGGGTGGACTAGTTGAATGGAATGTTAATATTGGGTGGACTCGTTGAATGGAATGTTAATATTGGGTGGACTCGTTGAATGAAATGTTAATATTGGGTGGACTAGTTGAATGGAATGTTAATATTGGGTGGACTCGTTGAATGAAATGTTAATATTGGGTGGACTCGTTGAATGGAATGTTAATATTGGGTGGACTCGTTGAATGGAATGTTAATATTGGGTGGACTCGTTGAATGGATTGTTAGTATTGGGTGGACTCGTTGAATAAAATGTTAATATTGGGTGGACTCGTTGAATGGATTGTTAATATTGGGTGGACTCGTTGAATGGAATGTTAATATTGGGTGGACTCGTTGAATGAAATGTTAATATTGGGTGGGCTCGTTGAATGGAATGTTAATATTGGGTGGACTCGTTGAATGGAATGTTAATATTGGGTGGACTCGTTGAATGAAATGTTAATATTGGGTGGACTCGTTGAATGAAATGTTAATATTGGGTGGACTAGTTGAATGGAATGTTAATATTGGGTGGACTCGTTGAATGAAATGTTAATATTGGGTGGACTCGTTGAATGGAATGTTAATATTGGGTGGACTCGTTGAATGGAATGTTAATATTGGGTGGACTCGTTGAATGGATTGTTAGTATTGGGTGGACTCGTTGAATAAAATGTTAATATTGGGTGGACTCGTTGAATGGATTGTTAATATTGGGTGGACTCGTTGAATGGATTGTTAATATTGGGTGGACTCGTTGAATGGAATGTTAATATTGGGTGGACTCGTTGAATGAAATGTTAATATTGGGTGGGCTCGTTGAATGGAATGTTAATATTGGGTGGACTCGTTGAATGGAATGTTAGTATTGGGTGTACTCGTTGAATAAAATGTTAATATTGGGTGGACTCGTTGGATGGAATGTTAGTATTGGGTGGACTCGTTGAATGGAATGTTAATATTGGGTGGACTCGTTGAATGGAATGTTAATATTGGGTGGACTCGTTGAATGGAATGTTAATATTGGGTGGACTCGTTGAATGGATTGTTAATATTGGGTGGACTCGTTGAATGGAATGTTAATATTGGGTGGACTCGTTGGATGGAATGTTAGTATTGGGTGGACTCATTGAATAGAATGTTAATATTGGGTGAACTCGTTGAATGGAATGTTAATATTGGGTGGACTCGTTGAATGGAATGTTAATATTGGGTGGACTCGTTGAATGGAATGTTAATATTGGGTAGACATGTGCACAGCACAAAATTTCGTTTTGAACTAATGGATTAGTCCTAAAATGCAATTTATTTAGTTGCTAAATAAATTCGTATCAGTTCTTTAGTATGAAAACTAATTTCATTCATCCGAAAACCAGTGGATACAATTACTTATTGTAGTGGCTCCTCAGAGGGCTGAGATCGCTGCTTGTTACAGTATCACTCTCAGCACAATGTGCCAGGCAAAGCTGTTACAGTAACAGACTGCTGCTCATCACAGCGCTCAGAGTTTCAGTAAAACTAGTGCAGCGCTGGTTTTAAATCCCCTGCCGTGTAGTACTTATTTTTGGCCACATGAGGGAGACAAGCGCGATGTGAGACACTGGACATTGGGGAGCGGACACAGGAAGTGGGTGGGACACAGACGCTGACATCCTGAGCCTCGTGGAGAGAGCTGGCAGAGCGCGCCAGGGAGTGAGAGAAGCAAGACACAGTGCTGCAGAACGTGACAGTGACCAGGCCGGAGCGCAGCTGGGGCCTGACAGAGATAAAGACCGGGTTATTCAGCCTTACAAGAGGAAGACCCAGTGATTCACCAGAATACCCACGCTGATATCGAGTGAGCTGGAAGACCCCGAGTTAGGAGTACCGCAGATCGATCGGACAGGGAGTGCAGGCGGTGAGCTGGACATCTTGTGGCAGCTACAGAAAAGCAAGACAGCGGATCCGGTAACCCATAAAATCCCAGTCAAAATCGAGCGGAGAGACGTCCTGGGTCGAGCAGAGCACCAAGTATCGGGCGGATGGGTGAGAGGCCTTCCAGGCCATTGTGAAAATAGAAAGCACGCTGCTGTTTGTTTCAAAACCCACAGGGCCCCAACTTGACTAGTCGAAGATACCTCATAAATAATTCACTGGCCAGTTGAATATTGTACCCGGGTACCATCACACACACACACCTACATTCTTGGGACATAACCTGTACGGGACTCACTCCCCAACCACAAAGGGGGTTAAAGATATATTTTTCCTTTCTTTTCCGCTGCGCGTTTCTCGAATTACGAAGCCTTGTATTTCTTTTCCGCTACGCGTTTCCCGCATTACGAAGTACTGTAAATATATCTACGTATACCGTGTTATTCATTATATGCCATTTATTCTAGTAAACTATATAATTTATAAAATCCACGACGGTGCTGGAGTATATTTATTCCCTAGTGCGGGGAGACTGACCCGAGGTTCAATTTCAGCGGCTCCTCCGGGAGTGAGCGCTACACTAGTAAAGAATATTTTTATATATAAGAGGTTAGAACAATATTATTTCCTTGTTTTGCTGAAACTCTGAGCGCTGATACAGTCAGTTACTATAACAGCTGAGCCTGATACATTGTACTGAGAGATAATATAACAAGCAGCCGATCTCAGTGCTCACAGCCACTAAATTTAAAGGGCTAAAAAAAAAAAAGGCTCCGCTCTGTATAATGTATAGAACATCCTCCTGCATTAATTAATACCCCTCTCTGTATAATGTATACAACATCCACCTGCATTAATTAATGCCCCTCTCTGTATAGAACATCCTACTGCATTGGCATGTGGAGGGTGCAGAACTTCTGAATGCAATGCTTATCCAGCACAGGAGAGGGAACTTTTACTTAAACTTTGTATCTCTGTGGGGGAGACACAGGAATATAAAAGCAGGGGAGAGGGAAAATATTAACGTAAATCGGTCTGAAAGCTCAGAGAAGAGATGACTGGTGCAAATTGATTTTTATAATAAAATAAAGCACTTTAAATACAGGGAAAACTTTCAAATAAATCACACTGAAGGCTCATAATGACAGAGTAACTGTGAGAGCTGGATACTAAATTTATCAGACTTAAAAAAATCCTTTATAACAAGCAGCACTGGGAGAGGAGAGGGACTTTATATAAAACGTGTATTATAGATGAGGAAAGGGGGATAGTGCTCCTGGATAATATAAAATGTATCAGACCTAAGCCCCTATTATGCAGAGCGGGAGGGGAGATAACACACGTTTTATAAAGTCCCTCTCTTCTCCCAGCGCTGCTTGTTATAAAGGGGTTTTTACTATCCAGCCCTCCTCTGTCATTAGCTTTCAGTGTGATTTATTTGAATGTTTTCCTTCTCCAGCTGCTTTTATCATCTTGTCTGCCTTATAGACATGCAAGGGTTAAGTAAAGGTTTCCTCTCCTGTGCTGGCTGTGAGTGAGTATTCTGGAGCTCTCACTGTCAGATTTTCGGGTAGGGGGTCGGGAAGGATTACACATTCAAACCTTTTCTGTAGCTTTGCGATGTTGCGCTCTTCATTACTGGTCTCCTTCTCTCATCAATGTAATATCACAAAAAGGACTGAAACTAAAATGTAGTGCATTTTATTTTAGTTTTTCGTTTTTTGTACTGAGCAGTTTCGTATCGCTTGAGTCATACTAAAACTAAATTAGCCCAAAATTCGGACTAAATAGTTTTAGTACTAAAATGAATGCACATGTCTAATATTGGGTGGACTCGTTGGATGGAATGTTAGTATTGGGTGGACTCATTGAATGGAATGTTAATATTGGGTGAACTCGTTGAATGGAATGTTAATATTGGGTGAACTCGTTGAATGGAATGTTAATATTGGGTGGACTCGTTGAATGGAATGTTAATATTGGGTGGACTCGTTGAATGGAATGTTAATATTGGGTGGACTCGTTGGATGGAATGTTAGTATTGGGTGGACTCATTGAATGGAATGTTAATATTGGGTGAACTCGTTGAATGGAATGTTAGTATTGGGTGGACTCGTTGAATGGAATGTTAATATTGGGTGGACTCGTTGAATGGAATGTTAATATTGGGTGGACTCGTTGAATGGAATGTTAATATTGGGTGGACTCGTTGAATGGAATGTTAATATTGGGTGGACTCGTTGAATGGAATGTTAATATTGGGTGGACTCGTTGGATGGAATGTTAATATTGGGTGGACTTGTCACGTAAATTATACTCGTTATAGTAGATGTACTAGTTATAATTGCATTGGCAATTAGTTGTGCTAGGACAGATACTAGGGATTCGTGGGTGGGTACTAATTATGGTGGGACTAATACTAGTGACGGTGGGGTTTGTACTATAGCGAATATGTACTAGTTAGGGTGTGACAGAAACTAGTTATTGTAGAATGGGTACTAGTTGTCCTGGGATGGATACAAACTATAGTGGGAATGGTACTTGTTATAATAGAATTCGTTTTAGTTCTTCTGGAATAGATTCTATTGATGGTGGATGGTGACAATTATGATAGAAAGGCTAATATTTATGGTTGGATTGTTACTAGTTACAGTGGAAGGATACTAGTTATTGTTGGATTCTTACTAGTTACAGTAGAAGGATACTAGTTATTGTTGGATTGTTACTAGTTACAGTGGAAGGATACTAGTTATTGTTGGATTCTTACTAGTTACAGTATAATGATACTAGTTATGGTTGGATTCTTACTAGTTACAGTGGAAGGATACTAGTTATTGTTGGATTCATACTAGTTACAGTGGAAGGATACTAGTTATTGTTGAATTCTTACTAGTTACAGTATAAAGATACTAGTTATGGTTGGATTGTTACTAGTTACAGTATAAGGATACTAGTTATGGTTGAATTGTTACAGTGGAAAGATACTAGTTATGGTTGGATTTTTACTAGTTGCAGTATAAGGATACTAGTTATGGTTGAATTGTTACAGTTAGAAGGATACTAGTTATGGTTGGATTGTTACTAGTTACAGTGGAAGAATACTAGTTATGGTTGGATTGTTACTAGTTACAGTATAAGGATACTAGTTATGGTTGAATTGTTACAGTGGAAGGATACTAGTTATGTTTGGATTGTTACTAGTTACAGTGGAAGGATACTAGTTATGGTTGGATTGTTACTAGTTACAGTAGGAGGATACTAGTTATTGTTGGATTGTTACTAGTTACAGTGGAAGGATACTAGTTGTTGGATTCTTACTAGTTACAGTATAAGGATACTAGTTATGGTTGGATTCTTACTAGTTACAGTGGAAGGATACTAGTTATTGTTGGATTCTTACTAGTTACAGTATAAGAATACTAGTTATGGTTGGATTCTTACTAGTTACAGTGGAAGGATACTAGTTATTGTTGGATTCATACTAGTTACAGTGGAAGGATACTAGTTATTGTTGGATTGTTACTAGTTACAGTAGAATAATACTAGTTATTGTTGGATTGTTACTAGTTACAGTATAAGGATACTAGTTATGGGTGGATTCTTACTAGTTACAGTGGAAGGATACTAGTTATTGTTGGATTCATACTAGTTACAGTGGAAGGATATTGGTTATTGTTGAATTTTTACTAGTTACATAGTTACATAGTTACATAGGCTGAAAAAAGACATGCGTCCATCGGGTTCAGCCTCTCCCACATAACCTACTGCTGTTGATCCAAAAGAAGGCAAAAAACCCAGTCTGAAATATGCATCATACTGGGAAAAAATTCCTTCTTGACCCTAGAATGGCGTCAGATTTCTCCTTGGATCAAGAAGCTTTTACCCACATATTAAATATTATAACCCTTAATATTCTGTGTCTGCAGGAAGTCATCCAGTCGTTTTTTAAAAGTCTGTACAGACTCTGACCCAACCACCTCAACAGGCAGAGAATTCCACAGCTTTATTGTTCTCACCGTAAAATAACCCTTCCTATGCTTTAAGCTAAATTTTCTTTCTTCCAGTCTAAATGGATGACCCCTTGTCCTATGTATAGTCCTGTTAATGAATAGGTTATCAGACAATGGTTGATAATGGCCCCGTATATATTTATATAAGGTTATCAGATCCCCTCTAAGGCGCCTTTTCTCTAAACTAAACAGGTTAAGCTTGTTAGTCTTTCCTCATAACTTAACCCTTCCATTCCCTTATTAATTTAGTTGCCCGTCTCTGCTCTTTTTTCTAGCGCTATAATATCTTTTTTTAAGACAGGTGCCCAAAATTGCACGGCATATTCAAGGTGCGGCCTGACCATTGATTTATACAGAGGCAAAATTATGTTTTCATCCCGTGAGTGAACTCCCCTTTTAATGCATGCCAATACTTGCTGGCCTTGGCGGCTGCTGTTTGACATTGCACATTGTTACTTAGTTTGAAGTCTATGATTATTCCCAAATCCTTCTCCTGCTTGGATTTCCCTAACTCCGTACCATTTAGGGTATAAATTACTTGTGTGTCTTCACTCCAAAGTGCATAACTTTGCATTTATCTACATTAAATTTCATCTGCCATTTAAGTGCCCAGTCCCCCAATCTATCTAAATCCCTCTGCAGCGAAGTAACATCCTGCTCACATTGTATTACTTTTCCTAGTTTTGTGTCATCTGCAAACACTGATACATGACTTTCAATGCCTATCTCAAGGTCATTTATAAATAAATTGAATAGTATTGGTCCTATAACAGACCCCTGAGGGACACCACTTACCACTGGTGTCCATCTTGAAAATGTACCATTTATGACCACTCTCTGTACCCTATCTTTTAGCCAGTTTTCTATCCAAGAACAAGTATTTTCATCTAGACCAATTTTTCTTAATTTAAATAGTAACCTTTTGTGTGGAACTGTGTCGAAAGCTTTGGCAAAATCTAAGTAAATCACATCCACTGCGACCCCCTGATCTATACTTCTACTTACTTCCCCATAGAACGTAATTAGGTTAGTCTGACATGATCTGTGTTTCATGAAACCATGCTGATTTTTGCCAATTACATTATACCTCCCAATAAATTCCTGAATATTATCCCTTAGTAACCCCTCAAATACTTTCCCAGCCACAGATGTTAAGCTCACAGGTCTATAATTCCCAGGCACAAATTTTAAACCTTTCTTAAATATAGGGACCACGTCAGCTTTCCTCCAATCCTCTGGTACGATTCCTGAAAGAAAAGAATCTCGAAAGATTAAGAACAGAGGTTTACATATTTCAACACATAGCTCCCTCATTACTCGCGGGTGAATTCCATCTGGCCCTGGGGCTTTATTCACATTCACATTGTTTAATTTTGAGTCGACCAGTCACTTTGTATTAGTAAGTTTTTATTAATGAATTTCATGTCTCCTGTTATAGGTTTCTCTTTGATAAATACTGAAGAAAAATAATCATTTAAAATTTCTGCCTTATCCTGATCTTCAGTTAACAATAACCCTGACTCAGATTTTAGTGAACCTACATTTTCACAGTTACAGTATAAAGATACTAGTTATGGTTGGATTGTTACTAGTTACAGTATAATGATACTAGTTATGTTTGGATTCTTACTAGTTACAGTGGAAGAATACTAGTTATGGTTGGAGTGTTACTAGTTACAGTATAAGGATACTAGTTATGGTTGAATTGTTACAGTAGAAGGATACTAGTTATGGTTGGATTGTTACTAGTTACAGTGGAAGGATATTAGTTATTGTTGAATATTTACTAGTTACAGTATAAAGATACTAGTTATGGTTGGATTGTTACTAGTTACAGTAAAATGATACTAGTTATGTTTGGATTCTTACTAGTTACAGTGGAAGAATACTAGTTATGGTTGGATTTTTAGTAGTTGCAGTATAAGGATACTAGTTATGGTTGAATTGTTACAGTAGAATGATACTAGTTATGGTTGGATTGTTACAAGTGGAAGGATACTAGTTACGGTTGGATTGTTACTAGTTACAGTGGAAGAATACTAGTTATGGTTGGATTGTTACTAGTTACAGTATAAGGATACTAGTTATGGTTGAATTGTTACAGTGGAAGGATACTAGTTATGTTTGGATTGTTACTAGTTACAGTAGAAGGATACTAGTTATGGTTGGATTGTTACTAGTTACAGTGGAATGATACTAGTTATGGTTGGATTGTTTCTAGTTACAGTGGAAGGATACTAGTTATGTTTGGATTCTTACTAGTTACAGTGGAAGAATACTAGTTATGGTTGGATTGTTACTAGTTACAGTATAATGATACTAGTTATGTTTGGATTCTTACTAGTTACAGTGGAAGAATACTAGTTATGGTTGGATTGTTACTAGGTACAGTATAAGGATACTAGTTATGGTTGAATTGTTACAGTGGAAAGATACTAGTTATGGTTGGATTTTTACTAGTTGCAGTATAAGGATACTAGTTATGGTTGAATTGTTACAGTAGAAGGATACTAGTTATGGTTCGATTGTTACTAGTTACAGTGGAAGGATACTAGTTACGGTTGGATTGTTACTAGTTACAGTGGAAGAATACTAGTTATGGTTGGATTGTTTCTAGTTACAGTGGAAGGATACTAGTTATGGTGGCATCTTAGGAGTTGGGTACTTATTCAGTAAGATTAATATAACGTTTATTCTTCACAGTCACAGGCCTGCCTGCTCAAGGGGTTAAAATGGGCCTTCGAGCTCGAGGGGGTTAAACCAGGCCGGCGTCTGTAAGGGGTTAAATCCCCTGTGCATAAATACATTATATGAAACTCACAGTAAAGCGTCTCGGCTGGATCGATAGAAGAGATAAAGACCCCATTAATCCCACCGGGGAATAAATATGTGACCAATTAAACGAGACAATAATCAAGCAGTAAATTGTCGTCATTATGCGAGTCCCATCCGCTCGTTATCACCGCCTGTCCTCTATGGAAACAGGATTTAATCCCTCGCCCAGTGCACCAGGCAAATCCCAAAGCCACGCACCGGGCATTTCATTTCCTTACACCCTTAATTAATGTCCCGCTGATCAGTGAAAGTGAGGAGCGGCATAGGAGGCGGCGTGTCTCAATGCCGGCTCCGCCATGTGTACCGGGACATGTATAATACATGCTGCGGCGTGTCTCAATGCCGGCTCCGCCATGTGTACCGGGACACGTATAGTACATTCTGCGGCGTGTCTCAATGCCGGCTCCGCCATGTGTACCGGGACACGTATAATACATGCTGCGGCGTGTCTCAATGCCGGCTCCGCCATGTGTACCGGGACATGTATAATACATGCTGCGGCGTGTCTCAATGCCGGCTCCGCCATGTGTACCGGGACACGTATAGTACATTCTGCGGCGTGTCTCAATGCCGGCTCCGCCATGTGTACCGGGACACGTATAATACATGCTGCGGCGTGTCTCAATGACGGCTCCGCCATGTGTACCGGGACACGTATAATACATGCTGCGGTGTGTCTCAATGCCAGCTCCGCCATGTGTACCGGGACACGTATAATACATGCTGCGGCGTGTCTCAATGCCTGCTCCGCCATGTGTACCAGAACATGTATAGTACATTCTGCGGCGTGTCTCAATGCCGGCTCCGCCATGTGTACCGGGACACTAGACATGTGCACAGCACAAAATTTTGTTTTGAACTAATGGATTAGTCCTAAAATGCAATTTATTTAGTTGCTAAAGAAATTCGTTTTCAGTTCTTTAGTATGAAAACGAATTTCATTCATCTGAAAACCAGTTGATACAATTACTATTGTAGTGGCTCCTCAGAGGGCTGAGATCGCTGCTTGTTACAGTATCTCTCACTCTCAGCACAATGTGTCAGGCAAAGCTGTTACAGTAACTGACTGTTCGCTGCTCATCACAGCGCTCAGAGTTTCAGTAAACCTAGTAAATAATTTTTTTATATATAAGAGGTTAGAACAATATTATTTCCTTGTTTTACTGAAACTCTGAGCGCTGTTAGTCAGTTACTGTAACAGCTGAGCCTGATACATTGTACTGAAAGATAATATAACAAGCAGCCGATCTCAGCGCTCACAGCCACTGGATTTAAAGGGCTGAAAAAAAAGGATCCTCTCTGTATAATGTTTAAAACATCCTCCTGCATTAATTAATACCCCTCTCTGTATAATGTATACAACATCCTCCTGCATTAATTAATACCCCTCTCTGTATAATGTATAGAACATCCTCCTGAATTAATGTCCCTCTCTGTATAGAACATCCTCCTCAATTTATACTTTTCTCTGTATAATGTATACAACATCCTCCTGCATTAATACCCCTCTCTGTATAATTTATAGAACATCCTCCTGCATTAATTAATGCCCCTCTCTGTATAGAACATCCTACTGCATTGGCATGTGGAGGGTGCAGAACTTCGGATGTTGCGCTCTTCATTGCTGGTCTCCTTCACTCAATGTAATATCACAAAAAGGACTGAAACTAAAATGTAGTGCGTTTTATTTTAGTTTCTTTTGTTTTTTGTACTGAGCAGTTTCGTATCGCGTGAGTCATACTAAAACTAAATTATCCCAAAATTTGGACTAAATCGTTTTACTACTAAAACGAATGCACATGTCTACGGGACACGTATAATACATGCTGCGGCGTGTCTCAATGCCAGCTCCGCCATGTGTACCGGAACACGTATAATACATGCTGCGGCGTGTCTCAATGCCAGCTCCGCCATGTGTACCGGAACACGTATAATACATGCTGCGGCGTGTCTCAATGCCGGCTCCGCCATGTGTACCGGAACACGTATAATACATGCTGCGGCGTGTCTCAATGCCGGCTCCGCCATGTGTACCGGAACACGTATAATACATGCTGCGGCGTGTCTCAATGCCGGCTCCGCCATGTGTACCGGAACACGTATAATACATGCTCCGGCGTGTCTCAATGCCGGCTCCGCCATGTGTACCGGGACATGTATAATACATGCTGCGGTGTGTCTCAATGCCGGCTCCGCCATGTGTACCGGGACATGTATAATACATGCTGCGGCGTGTCTCAATGCCGGCTCCGCCATGTGTACCGGAACACGTATAATACATGCTGCGGCGTGTCTCAATGCCGGCTCCGCCATGTGTACCGGAACACGTATAATACATGCTCCGGCGTGTCTCAATGCCGGCTCCGCCATGTGTACCGGGACATGTATAATACATGCTGCGGTGTGTCTCAATGCCGGCTCCGCCATGTGTACCGGGACATGTATAATACATGCTGTGGGGGGGGCATTTTTCATGCACTGCCCATCAGCATGAATACATTATAGGGGTTCAGGAAAACATGGCGGATCTGGCAGCTCTAACAGCCAATGGGCAGACATATTGTAATTGGTTTGTTGTAAGGGTCGCCCCGAACGCCCCATTGTATGAGCTCGTAGTGATCTCTGTGTATATGTGATAAGGTCGTGCATGTTCCTCTCTCGTTCCTCAGCTTTGTGTCTGTTCTCTTGCAGGACAATGCCTTTATCTACCTGTTACATGCAGAGGGCCGGCTGGTGTGCGGGGACCCCCTGCATGAGCTTCCTCAGGAAGGGAAACTCAGGTAACTCTCAGCCGGCAATTTCTGTATCACCGAATGAATACAATGTGTCATGACTGGCTGCTCGTAAATCTGTCCGTGTAACCCCGAGACCAGGACACCACATGCAGACCCCCCAATCATTATATATAACCCCGAGACCAGGACCCCACACAGAGACCCCCAATCATATATATAACCCCGAGACCAGGACCCCACACGCAGACCCCCCAATCATTATATATAACCCCGAGACCAGGACCCCACACGCAGACCCCCCAATCATATATATAACCCCAAGACCAGGACCCCACACGCAGACCCCCAATCATATATATAACCCGAGACCAGGACCCCACACGCAGACCCCCCATCATCATATATATAACCCGAGACCAGGACCCCACACGCAGACCCCCCAATCATATATATAACCCGAGACCAGGACACCACACACAGACCCCAATCATATATATAACCCGAGACCAGGACATCACACGCAGACCCCCAATCATATATATAACCCCGAGACCAGGACATCACACGCAGACCCCCAAATAATATATATAACCCCGAGACCAGGACCCCACACGCAGACCCCCAATCATATATATAACCCCGAGACCAGGACACCACACGCAGACCCCCAAATCATATATATAACCCCGAGACCAGGACATCACACGCAGACCCCCCAATCATATATATAACCCCGAGACCAGGACACCACACGCAGACCCCCAAATCATATATAACCCGAGACCAGGATATCACACGCAGACCCCCCAATCATATATATAACCCCGAGACCAGGACACCACACGCAGACCCCCCAATCATATAACCCCAAGACCAGGACATCACACGCAGACCCCCCAATCATATATATAACCCCAAGACCAGGACATCACACGCAGACCCCCCAATCATATATATAACCAAAGACCAGGACATCACACGCAGACCCCCCAATCATATATATAACCCCAAGACCAGGACATCACACGCAGACCCCCCAATCATATATATAACCCCGAGACCAGGACATCACACGCAGATCCCCCAATCATTATATATAACCCCGAGACCAGGACATCACACGCAGACCCCCCAATCATATATATAACCCCAAGACCAGGACATCACACGCAGACCCCCCAATCATATATATAACCCCAAGACCAGGACATCACACGCAGACCCCCCAATCATATATATAACCCAAAGACCAGGACATCACACGCAGACCCCCCAATCATATATATAACCCAAAGACCAGGACATCACACGCAGACCCCCCAATCCTTATATAACCCCGAGACCAGGACATCACACGCAGATCCCCCAATCATATATATAACCCAAAGACCAGGACATCACACGCAGACCCCCCAATCATATATATAACCCCAAGACCAGTACACCACACGCAGACCCCCCAATCATATATATAACCCCGAGACCAGGACACCACACGCAGACCCCCCAATCATATATATAACCCGAGACCAGGACATCACACGCAGACCCCCCAATCATATAACCCCAAGACCAGGACACCACACGCAGACCCCCCGATCATATATATATAACACCAAGACCAGGACACCACACGCAGACCCCCCAATCATATATATAACCCCGAGACCAGGACATCACACGCAGACCCCCCAATCATATATATATAACCCCAAGACCAGGACATCACACGCAGACCCCCCAATCATATATATAACCCCGAGACCAGGACATCACACGCAGACCCCCCAATCATATATATAACCCCGAGACCAGGACATCACACGCAGACCCCCCAATCCTTATATACAGTTGTGTTCAAAATGATTCAACCCCCAATGCTGTAAAGGGTTTTAGGGAATTTAGTGACATTTGTAATTGTATTCAGAATGAAATCCTACAAGGACTTTTTAAAGAACCATATGCAACTAAAATGACATCAATTGGTTTTGTAATACAGTAGTAAATGTTTCTTTTGTGAATTCTTCATTGACACAATTATTCAACCCCTTAAAGACTACCACTCTGAAGAACAGAGGTTCATTCAAGTGTTTTCAATCAGGTATTGAAAACACCTGTGGATGTCACGGAGCAGCAATAAAGCATAATAAGCACCAATTAGGCAGCTTTAAAATGACTGTGATACTCAGCTCCTTCTAGACATTTACTGGTGTGGTTACAAACATGGTGAAGTCAAGAGAATGGTCCAGGAAGACAAGAGAAGAGGTGATTACTCTTCACAGGAAGGGCAATGGCTATAAGAAGATTGCAAAGATGTTAAACATACCAAGAGAGACCATAGGAAGCATCATTCGCAAATTCAAGGCAAAGGGCACTGTTGAAACGCTACCTGGTCGTGGCAGAAAGAAGATGCTGACTTCGACTGCTGTGCGCTACCTGAAGCGTAGAGTGGAGAAAAGTCCCCGTGTGACTGCTGAGGAACTGAGAAAAGATTTGTCAGATGTGGGTACTGAAGTTTCAGCTCAGACAATACGGCGCACACTGCGTAATGAAGGCCTCCATGCCAGAACTCCCAGGCGCACCCCCTTGCTGTCTCCAAAGAATAAGAAGAGTCGACTGCAGTATGCCAAAAGTCATGTGGACAAACCACAGAAGTTTTGGATAGTGTTCTGTGGACTGATGAAACAAAATTAGAACTGTTTGGGCCCATGGATCAACGCTATGTTTGGAGGAGGAAGAACAAGGCCTGTGAAGAAAAGAACACCTTGCCTACTGTGAAGCATGGCGGGGGGTCAATCATGCTTTGGGGCTGTTTTGCTTCTGCAGGTACAGGGAAGCTTCAGCGTGTGCAAGGTACCATGAATTCTCTTCAGTACCAGGAGATATTGGATGACAATGTGATGCAGTCCGTTACAAACCTGAGGCTTGGGAGACGTTGGACCTTTCAACAGGACAATGATCCCAAGCATACCTCCAAGTCCACTAGAGCATGGTTGCAGATTAAAGGCTGGAACATTTTGGAGTGGCCATCACAGTCACCTGACTTAAATCCGATTGAGAACCTCTGGTGGGACTTAAAGAAAGCAGTTGCAGTGCGCAAGCCTAAGAATGTGACTGAACTGGAGGCTTTTGCCCATGACGAATGGGTGAAGATACCCGTAGATGGCTGCAAGACACTTGTGTCAAGCTATGCTTCACGTTTAAAAGCTGTGATAACTGTAAAAGGATGTTGTACTAAGTACTAAGATTGAATGTCACTTGGGGGTTGAATAAAACTGATAATGATGTGAGCACAGAAAAGACATTTGTGCTTATTTCATTATAAATGTTATGTTATATTTGTCTGACCTACACGTGCCTCTTTGATTTAATTGTAAGCAAGATGACTGAATGATCAAAATCAATGTCAAACTGGCCAAAACACTCAATTTCAGTGGGGGTTGAATAATTTTGAACACATCTGTATAACCCCAAGATCAGGACACCTGACCCTATAATGACCCCCCCCCCCATCATTCTGTCTATGTGTAACCCCTAGGTCAGGAAAGCCGTTACAGATCATTGTGTCTTGGGGTTACTACGATCTGGACTCATAGAAAGACCCCACAGCCCCATCATACTAGTTATATAAGGTGATGGTCGTACCCCCCCCCCATCCGACTCCATGTCTGCTGGATATCACTCTATGTGGAGGGACAACAGCGACACCACATTGAGCAGGATGCCAACGGTATAACACCGGATCTATGTGCAGGGGGAGACTGGCAAAACATCAGTTAAATACCCCAGGATGATCTATTCTTAGGGCAGTATTCAATGTTGGTGCTAACTTAACCAGAGCTGTTGTAAACTGAAAACCTCCATAGGCTGTAATAGCTCTGGGAAGTTTACAACAGCTCTGGTTAAGTTAGCACCAACTATATAATATGGCCCCATATGTTTTGTGAAATATAAAGGAAGAAAAGGAGATAATAATAAATCCAAATGCTCTATTAAAATCTTCCTGATGGCTTTTAACATTTAAAGGGCCAGTACCACCAAAAAATGCAATGTCCTTATCGTGTTTATTTCATGTTGCTGATATCTTACATGTGATTTGTTTTTCTCTTATATATTTAGTTAAGAAAATATTTTCCTCTATATGTGTCACTGGGCGCATCCATTGTGTGATATTTTGTGTTGTAACCTGCTCCCTCCCTGTGTATTCACATCACTCACCGCGCCGCACTGTGTGGCTTTGGCCATAGAATGGAGTCTGTGGGTCAGAAATCCAGAAAACCGACTTATTGACTCGCAGTATGTGGGATGCATGTAAATGACATCACCAAGGGGTAGGTTACAGTGTTACTAGCCCTCTATCAGATCGCATCTTATCTTGGGTAGCCTGGATAGCACAATAGATCCCGTGCAGCCTTGTCTAAACATCCCCACTGCATTGCCTCTTCACTGCTGCTTTATCCCATACCACAGCTGTAATGCTGAAAAAATACATCTTTTAGCACAAAGACTTGATTTAGGGAACGTTTCAACTCCGCCAGGTTGTCCCTGTGACACATTTTTGGAGTGTGGAGCATTCCACCTGAGCGTAGAAGCTCTGCACGCGCTCGGCAACCATCAAGCCCGGCTAATTATCTCCCCTGATAAAACCACCATCCTTCAGATAACGTCCCCTCCGGTGCTCGACCGCAATCAGTGCAGTGATGGGGTCTCGCCGCCCCTGCTTGGCGCCTACTAGAGCTTTTGTGTAATGAGCGGACCCCCGTAACCTGACCCCCAGCTCTGTGTTAACTGAGCGCTCCAATATGGAGATGAGAGGACGCCTCAACCCCAGCCTAGTGTCCTCACGTGTCATGGATTTAATTGAGTTCACAAGCTCCAGAAAATCAGCAATTTAACAATGATATCACTGTATCCTTGTAATGATCCCAGCGGCATCGCCGCGGCATCCGGCCTGGTGTGTGTGTGTGCAGGAAGCCATGTGTCCTGCCCTGCGATGGGCTGGTATGAGTTGCCCACTGATGCTTTGTCACTCAGCCCAATAAATTCACACCCACTCTTATTTCAGCATAACCGCATGTAAACAATAACAATGCTGTAACAATTGTATTCATACACACATATCTATAAACATAAACAATAACAATGCTGTAACAATTGTGTTCATACACACATATCTATAAACATAAACAATAACAATGCTGTAACAATTGTGTTCATACACACATATCTATAAACATAAACAATAACAATGCTGTAACAATTGTGTTCATACACACATATCTATAAACATAAACAATAACAATGCTGTAACAATTGTATTCATACACACATATCTATAAACATAAACAACAATGCTGAACACTATTCTTAACTATTTAACTGTTAAACCCGACCCTTTCCCAGCACTGTCTCCCACCCCTGCTGTGACGAGGGGGTAAGCCACCACGACAACCCCTAGCCAAGTCTCCGACATCACCGAACCTGCTTTAAATTATGGGCGGGTGGACGGGCTTCTTCTCCGGTTTCTGCCACGCTGGCTACTGAGCCTAGGAGCCCTATGTTTCACCTTAAGTTGAGCCCCCTGCCCCCTCCTTAACCCAGCCACCTCCCCCCTTTTCCCGGGCTAAGTCCCTTGGTAGGTCTATTGCCACGAGTTAACCCCTACTGAGCTGGGCAGCGAGGGTCATCTCATGGGCTCTTCCACCTCATTTGCTCCAGGCCTGTATTACATTGATTAAATGAAGACGCAGCGGTCTATTCACAAAGCACCAGCACTGAGTTCTGAGTGCTTTTCATTTCGGCACATTTCGGCGATTCCATTTCGTCCAAAATTCGGTAAATTCACTATTTATCAAATTGTCACCTTATTTTGCCTAAAATAGTCGCAGAGGCCGTTATGAGGCGTCGGCAAAAAGCACCGAACTTCCAACGTACTGAAAAGAAAGCAATAAAAAGTCACCTGTTCTCCTAATAGGTTAAATCAATAAAAATTTAGCACAACTGTGTCTAAATAATAAAATAAGGTCCTTTAACCCCTTTGCTGCTGAGCCTTTTAACCCCTGTGTGCTGAGCTCGTTGTTACTGTTTAAACGCGTTTTGAAGTCACGTTTTATTGTATGCCCTATATAACAGCTAGGACTGGCTCCAGTGAGCCTTGGCTCTTGTGGCATCCCTAAGTGGCATTCTTAAGTGGACGTTTAGAGTTGATTTCCTGGAGGAAGGAACTGCAAGGCCCACTTTTTACTCCGGGTAAACGCACGTCTATATTATGCTTTCTCTCACGCTTCTACTCTTTACTTCTACCTTTCTCCTTAAATGGAACTCCTGCCCCTCTACCACCGACCCCTACACTATCTGCATCTCTCCCTCCCTCCTCTCGTCCCACATGATGGCCTCACATGAGCTCCTCCGTTTCCTCAGAACATGGTCTCCCTCTAACTCTCGTGCTGCCAGTCACTCCCACTCCCACAAATCCCATTCCCACCTTCTCTTTCTCACCCTCCTGCTGTTACTCTATTCAGGTGACATATCCCCTAACCCTGGCCCCGCAACACATCCAATACTTCCCTCTCATCCTATCTCCATCGCACATAAATCACCTCCCTGCAAGCCCAGCAACCTCATTCCCATAATCCCTCAGCGCCTGTCCTCTTTCTCCTGCGCCCTCTGGAACGCTCGCTCTGTGTGCAACAAACTCACAGCAATCCATGACCTCTTCCTTTCAAACTCCTTCAACCTCCTAGCTTTAACTGAAACCTGGCTAACTCCCTCTGACACGGCCTCCGTTGCTGCTCTCTCACATGGCGGTCTACACTTGAGCCATACCCCCAGACCGGGTGAGAGAAATGGTGGCGGGGTCGGAATCCTGCTCTCTCCCACCTGCACCTACCAGCATCTCCCTCCACCCCCATCCCTCTCCTTCTCCTCCTTCGAGACACACTGCATCCGCCTGTTCTCTCCTCTGGCTCTCAGGGTGGCAGTCATCTACCGCCCACCGGGACCAACCTCCCAGTTCTTTGACCACTTTGCTACCTGGCTTTCTCACTTCCTGTCTTCTAATCTTCCATGCCTAATTCTCGGGGACTTCAACATTCCCATCGATGATCCTTCCGCCCCTGCTGCCTCCAAACTTCTTTCACTCACGTCCTCCCTTGGACTCACACAATCCTCCCTCCTCCCTACCCACCGCGATGGTCATGCTATTGACCTTGTCTTTTCCAACCTCTGCTCCATTTCTGAGTTCAACTGTCGCCCTTCCCCATCTCTGACCACCACCTTCTCTCTTTCAACCTATCTGGACTTCCTAAACACCCTGCTCCCCACCCCGCACACACACTCCCAGAAATCTACATGCTGTGGACCCCCATCAATTCTCCAACCTACTTCACCACCTCCCTCACACCTCATCCTTCACCTGCCCTGATGCTGCCGCTAATCACTACAACACTACGCTTATCTCTGCTCTAGACACTCTTGCTCCTCTTCGACTCTGTAAGGCCCCACGCCGCCAGCTTCAGCCCTGGCACACCCTCCAGACACGCTACCTGCAAAGATGCTCCCGCACCGCAGAGCGTGGCTGGAGGAAATCCCGCTCTGAAGCTGATTTTGTTCACTTCAAGTTTATTCTCCCGTCATACACCTCTGCCCTCCACTTGGCCAAACAATCCTTCTCATCTCTTATATCTACGCTGTCCTCCAACCCTAAACGGCTCTGGTCCACCTTCAACACCCTCCTCTACCCACCTGCACCTCCCCCCACAGCTGCCTTCAGCGCTCAAGACCTGGCAGACTACTTCCTTAGTAAAACTTTAACTATCAGAAGCAACATCCCAACACAAGATAGTTATCTGCCACCTCCACTCCCACAGGTCCCCTCTGCCACCCTCTGCCGCTTCCTCCCAGCCACTGAGGAGGAAGTCAATTCCTTATTGTCCTCCTCACATCTCACCACGTGCCCGCTCGACCCCATTCCCTCACATCTAATTCCTCCCCTCTCCTCCTCCCTCACCCCTGCTCTCACACACATCTTCAACCTATCTCTCTCCACTGGCTCCTTTCCATCCGCCTTCAAACACACGCTAGTTCTATTCTCATCCTGCTTGACCTCTCGGCTGCTTTTGACACTGTTGACCACCCCCTCCTTCTACAGACCCTCAACTCTCTGGGTCTCGGTGACACTGCACTTGCTTGGGTTGACTCCTATTTATCCAACAGGTCCTTCTGTGTGTCCTTTGCTGGTAACTCCTCCTCCTCATTGCCTCTATCTGTTGGTGTACCTCAAGGCTCTGTCCTTGGTCCTCTGCTCTTTTCCATCTACACCTCCTCCCTGGGCAAAATCATCAACAGCTTTGGCTTTAATTACCACCTCTACGCTGATGACACTCAGATCTACCTCTCTACCCCTGATCTCTCTCCCCCTGTCCTTTCAAAAGTCAGTGACTGTTTATCTGGCATCTCCTCCTGGATGGCCTCCCACCACCTAAAGATCAACATGTCAAAGACTGAGCTCCTACTTATTCCTCCCTCCAATGCCTCCCCACCTCCTGACTTCTCTATCACGGTGGAGGGTATCACCATCTCCCCATCAAACCACGTTCGCTGTCTTGGAGTTACACTTGACTCTGCTCTTTCCTTCATCCCCACATCCAGTCTCTTTCCTCCTCCTGCCGATACCAACTGCGTAATATTTCCAGAATTCGGCCATTTCTTACCGCTGTCACCACAAAACAACTCATACACGCCCTGGTAATCTCCTGACTCGACTATTGCAATAATCTCTTATCTGGCCTCCCTCTGTCCCGCCTCTCCCCCCTACAATCCATCCTGAACGCCTCCGCCAGGCTAATTCACCTCACCCGCCGCTCTGTCTCTGCCGCTCCCCTCTGCGAGTCCCTTCACTGGCTCCCCATCCACTGCAGAATTAAGTTCAAAATCCTTATCCTTACCTACAAAACCCTCACTAACTCAGCCCCCACTACCTGTCCTCACTAATCACCAAATACAGCCCAGCCCGCTCCCTAAGGTCAAACAGTGACCTGCGCCTAGCTTCTCCCCGCATCACCTCTTCCCATGATAGACTGCAGGATTTCTCACGCGCAGCCCCCACTCTCTGGAACGCTCTCCCTCGTACTGTCAGACTTTCCCCTAACTTATCTTCCTTCAAACGCTCCCTTAAAACGTTCCTATTTAGGGAAGCCTACCCCCCAACTCACTGACGCAACCATCAATCACTCTCACCTTACAGTCCTCTCCTCCTGTGTCCAACCCCAACCCTCCTAGATTGTGAGTTCCTACGGGAATAGGGCCCTCATCTCCTCCTGTACTGTTTGTCAAATGTTGTTCAATGTATTGTAACCCTGTCTATACTGTGCTTATTGTACAGCGCTGCGGAATATGCTGGCGCTTTATAAATAAAGAATAATAATAATAATTGTATGACCCAGACATATTATATAGCATTTTTTTCCAGCAAAGTCGTCAGATTCAGAATATATCATTATTATATGTATATGTCATGTCCTTCCAGAATGCTATAACAAAAAATGGAAAAAAAATGTAAATTTCCAATCATCTACTGCGTGTGAAATGATTTTTCCTCATTTTATCATCCGAGCCTTTGTGGTTATATATTCTATGGGGTGCGCTTGTTAAAAAAAAAATAGAAATCGGAAACAATTATAGTATTTTTCTGAGAAAAGATGCAGTTTTAAGCAAAACTGAAAAATACTAGGGATGCACCGATACCACTTTTTTAAGACCGAGTACCGATACTTTTTATGTCATGTGACCGCTTTCCAATAAGAACAGACCTCATATAAAGCCCCCAGGTCTCATGGATTTGCCCCCCATCTCATGGATAATGCCCCCAGCTCATGGATATGCCCCCCAGCTCATGGATACTGCCCCAGCTCATGGATACTGCCCCCAGCTCATGGATTTGCCCACAACTCATGGATAATGCCCCCCCCAGCTCATGGATACTGCCCCCCAGCTCATGGATAATGCCCCCAGCTCATGGATACTGCCCCCCAGCTCATGGATTTGCCCCCAACTCATGGATAATGCCCCCCAGCTCATGGATACTGCCCCCAGCTCATGGATACTGCCCCCCAGCTCATGGATATTGCCCCAGCTCCATGGATAATGCCCCCAGCTCATGGATATTGCCCGCAGCACATGGATAATGCCCCCAGCTCATGGATATGATGCCCCCCAGCTCATGGATATGCCCCCCAGCTCATGGAAATGCCCCAGCTCATGGAAATGCCCCCCAGCTCATGGATTTGCCCCAGCTCATGGATAATGCCCCCCCAGCTCACCTGGAGCTCTCCGCTCATACTTACCTTCCTTTAGCGACGCCGGGAAAGTCTTTGCGCGCGCGCGCTCCTTGGAAGGTCCCCAGTCGCGACCACGTGGGACCATGTGATCGCGGCTGGGGTCCTTCCAACGAGCGCACGCGGGGAAACTTTCCTGGCGTCGCTCAGGAAGGTAAGTATGAGCGGAGAGCAGCTGCAGGGCCTGTCTGAATGCTCTATCGGCATTCGGACAGGCCCTGCAGCTGCTCACTTTGTTTATACTTACCTTTCTTTAGCGACGCCGGGAAAGTTTCCGCTCGTGCGCTCGTTGGAAGGACCCCAGCCGCGATCACATGGTCCCACGTGGTCGCGGCTGGGGACCTTCCAAGGAGCGAGCGAGCGCGCGTGAAGACTTTCCCGGCGTCGCTCAGGAAGGTAAGTATAAACACAGTGAGGAGAGCAGCTGCAGGGCCTGTCTGAATGCCAATAGAGCATTCGGACAGCCGCCCCAGCCCCTCGGATGCCGGCAAGCAGGCTCAATGCCGGCTTCCGGTATCGGAAAAAAATATCGGGGGTACTGCACAAGTACCAAGTACTCCTGCAGTACCCGGTATCGGCACCGATATCGATACTAGTATCGGTATCGGTGCAACCCTAAAAAATACATATTTTTTTTTATTCTAAACTTTATGACCAGAACTATTGAGATTCTCAGGGTTATTCAGAGAGAGATGATACATGTGAATTTCCATTAAAATTTCAATCATACACAGCACGTAAAATTATTTATTGACATTTTTGTCATCCGAGCCTTTGCGGTTATATATCCTATGGGGTGCGCTTGTTAAAAATAATTAGAAATGGGAACCCGTTACTGTATTTTTCTGAGAAATTACGTGATTTTAGCTAAAAGTTGCCGAAACAAAATTTTTTGTTTATGCTGCATCAGTATGTCACATTATAATCGAAAAGTGAACAATATTGCTGCATTAATAAATTAAAGGTAATTTTTTTTTCTATTTATATATTTTTTATAAACTTTTGTTTTAAACATAACCTATGATGTTTAGTATCATCGGAAATATGCGATGATGTCATTGGAAGGGGAGAGGCCCTGGAGGCATGGCTGACATCCAAGATGTCAACCACCTCCGGGAGACGTCCGCGATATGCTGCCGGTTCGTGGACTGGCACCTAAGGGGTTAAAGAGAAGTATCACTGGAAAGGTCACACTGTGACCTTTCCAGTGGTGCCTCTCTTGTCTCAGTAGCCCTTACCAATGGTGAGATAGAGGGGTCCAAAGGACCCCAACCCTTCAGGCACTCACGAGGCATGCTGTGGAGGGGCGTCTGAAAACGACGTGTGACGATGACGCACGTGGCTGGGGCAAATCCGCAGCGAGGGCTGACAGGCAACATGTCAGCCTGCTGTAGTTGAAGCTCAGGTTTGGCGCCTCGGAGCAACACGAGGCCGCGCAGGGAACATCATCTGCGTACGGGAGTGAAACGGGAGGACACTCCCTGCATGTCCTTCGCATTCAAAGGGTAAACTTATAGGATTCACCTGTTTAAACCTGTCAAATTGCAATCACTGAAATCAGGTCATTTTGCAGCCCTTTCGGTGTAATTTAGTGTTCTGTGAATAGTCAAATCAGTAGTTCTCTATAGGGCAGTTTCTCTGCCGCTGAATTTCTGTCAAATGCTGTGAGATGCCTTGAAATGCTCTGAAATGCAGTGAATTGCTGTGAAATGCCGTGAATTGCTGTGAAATGCCGTGAATTGCTGTGAAATGCTTTGAATTGCTGTGGAATGCAGCGTATTCGCTGTCACTTTGTATTTGGGGAATTGACAGCTTTGTGAATAGACAAATTTCCCCGAGCTTGCTGATCCAGTGAAATTCACCGTTCGGTGTTATTTAGTGGTAAATTGGGAGCTTAGTGAATGACCCTCTAATTTTGTGGTTCTGCATACGACGGACAGGGGGGGGGACACGATTCGGTCGAAGGGAAAGGTTTCTGCTGGAAGTACAATATATCTAAATTAGGGCTGAAACAACTAATCGATTAATCGACAACTAATCGATGATTAAAATAGTTGTCAGCTATTTCCATTATGGATTAATCGCCTTGTGTGCCGCACACACTGTTTAGAGTCAGACTGAGTTAAACGTAAATAACCTCAGACTCGGAGCTGATTGGAGAAGACGCGCCGCTGCTTTACTAGGTATTATTTAGTTTTAGGGTTATATCAGACACAACCAGTTTGATTTTATTCCGTTAACAACAGTAGCAAAACTAGAACACAAAACATAGGATACTGCCACTGGGTGAAGGAGCTGTATGCCTGTGTTTAATCCTTACTTGAAGCTGGAGTCCTGTGCCACCACCCCACCCTCCCTGCCACACCCTCTTTGGTCAGGAACTGTCATTCCCTCCCTTTGGTCTGGTCCCTTTCCCCAAACTCACTCCCACACTCAGATCCGGTCTTTTGTCCATACCCACTCCCTCTCACACTCAAAGTCACACCCTTCCACCTCCAGTCCCTCCTCCCACCCCCGGGTCCCCCCTCGGTGCCTGATGTCATCACGCATAGCGTGATGATGTCAGATAGCCGGGGAACCCCTAGCTGCCTGGGGATTTCCCAAGAATTAAGAGGAGCCCTGGAGCTGCAGGAAGAAAAGAGGAGCCCTGTACCCGCAGGAAGAGAAGAGGAGCCCTGTACCCGCAGGTAGAGAAGAGGAGCCCTGTACCCGCAGGTAGAGAAGAGGAGCCCTGTACCCGCAGGTAGAGAAGAGGAGCCCTGTACCCGCAGGAAGAGAAGAGGAGCCCTGTACCCGCAGGAAGAGAAGAGGAGCCCTGTACCTGCAGGTAGAGAAGAGGAGCCCTGTACCTGCAGGTAGAGAAGAGGAGCCCTGTACCTGCAGGAAGAGAAGAGGAGCCCTGTACCCGCAGGTAGAGAAGAGGAGCCCTGTACCCGCAGGAAGAGAAGAGGAGCCCTGTACCCGCAGGAAGAGAAGAGGAGCCCTGTACCCGCAGGAAGAGAAGAGGAGCCCTGTACCCGCAGGAAGAGAAGAGGAGCCCTGTACCCGCAGAAGAGAAGAGGAGCCCTGTACCCGCAGGTAGAGAAGAGGAGCCCTGTACCTGCAGGAAGAGAAGAGGAGCCCTGTACCCGCAGGAAGAGAAGAGGAGTCCTGTACCCGCAGGAAGAGAAGAGGAGCCCTGTACCCGCAGGAAGAGAAGAGGTGCCCTGGAGCTGCAGGAAGAGAAGAGGAACCCTGGAGCTGCAGGAAGAGAAGAGGAGCCCTGTACCCGCAGGAAGAGAAGAAGAGCCCTGTACCCGCAGGAAGAGAAGAGGTGCCCTGTACCCGCAGGAAGAGAAGAGGAGCCCTGTACCCGCAGGAAGAGAAGAGGAGCCCGTACCCGCAGGAAGAGAAGAGGAGCCCTGTACCGCAGGAAGAGAAGAGAGAGGTTTAGGAAGAGAGTGCCATGTACCCGCAGGAAGAGAAGAGGAGCCCTGGAGCTGCAGGAAGAGAAGAGGAGCCCTGGAGCTGCAGAAGAGAAGAGGAGCCCTGGAGCTGCAGAAGAGAAGAGGAACCCTGTACCCGCAGGAAGAGAAGAGGAGCCCTGTACCCGCAGGAAGAGAAGAGGTGCCCTGGAGCTGCAGGAAGAGAAGAGGAACCCTGGAGCTGCAGGAAGAGAAGAGGAGCCCTGTACCCGCAGGAAGAGAAGAGGAGCCCTGTACCCGCAGGAAGAGAAGAGGAGCCCTGTACCCGCAGGAAGAGAAGAGGAGCCCTGTACCCGCAGGAAGAGAAGAGGTGCCCTGTACCCGCAGGAAGAGAAGAGGAGCCATGTACCCGCAGGAAGAGAAGAGGAGCCCTGTACCCGCAGGAAGAGAAGAGGAGCCCTGGAGCTTTAGGAAGAGAAGAGGTGCCATGTACCCGCAGGAAGAGAAGAGGAGCCATGTACCCGCAGGAAGAGAAGAGGAGCCCTGTACCCGCAGGAAGAGAAGAGGAGCCCTGTACCCGCAGGAAGAGAAGAGGAGCCCTGTACCCGCAGGAAGAGAAGAGGAGCCCTGTACCCGCAGGAAGAGAAGAGGAGCCCTGTACCGGTAGCAGGTGTTTGTGTCTCCTCCGCGGCAGAGAAGAGCCCTCAAGTAGTGATTCTGGCAATTGTTCACAGGCTGCGTTCTCCGTACGCTCTGAGAAAGCACCGGGGGAGCGCGTTTAATGGGATCCTGCGCATTCCGCCTGTGAAACATCCCACACGCCATTTCAATTTGCTGGTGACCTGATAATAACATATAAAAAGCCGATACACTTAAATCTTCCCGTTTTAAGAGGCAGGAGGCGAGATCATCCATATAAATCAGACTCTCACCGCGCAGAGCGGCGTGCCAGGGAATGCGCCTCAGGGTTAACCCACAGTACACTGAAATCCTGATTGAAAAAATGTATCGGCAGCAATATGGCGCTGGGACTCCATGTCTGGATCTAAAACCAACGTATCTGCTGTATAAGAGGACTTTGAGAGCCGCACCCTGACCCTGCGCCCGGGGTGTTATCCGGTACTGGATCACCCTGTTTCCTATAGAGCAAATCCTCATGCTTTCACAACAAATATTCTAACGCCCGCCTAAGGTCTTTTAGGTCTTTGTTCCTGTTGTGTAGAACCTGACTTGGTCCAGGATATGGTCCTGCCCTCCAGTGTGCCATTCTCCTGGTTTAGGGACACAGGTTAGTGTTTACATCAGGAGTTTGGTTAGGGTTAAGGGTTTGGGTTAGGGTCACATAGGTTAGGGTTTGGGTCACCATTAAGAGTTGCTGCTAGGATTTAGTTTAGGGTTAAGGATTATGGTTTGGGTTAGGGTCAGGAATTGTGGCTAGGATTTGGGATAGGGTCAGGATTTGGGATATGGTCAGGGGTTAGGAACATAGGTTAGGGTTTGGTTTAGCATCGGGAGCTGGGACTAGGATTTGGGTTAAGGGTTAGGATTTGGGTTAAGGTTAAGTATTAGGGGTTTGAGTTTGGGACACGGTTTAGGAGTTAGGTTTTTGGTTATGGTTACATGATTTGCTGAAGCAAAGCTGACAAGTGGATCTCACTGTGTAGGGCTTGTTGGCGGCAGCATGACGTTTAAACCCAGTGCTCTGTGCCAGATATGTGGCTGAGTGTGATGGGAGCAGATGACATGTCCCTGGTAAATGAGACCTGGCAAAGCAGGTATAGGTGATTGATTGAGTATACTTTGCCCGTCTCGCGATGTTGGTCGTGACGCCATTACCTCCAGCAGGTGACGATGGCGTCTGGGTGATGTTCTGTGTATCTTAATATAATGTACATGTCTGCGTCTCCGGTAAAGCCTTCGCTGCTCTCACATATTAAAAGGGGATCATTAATCTTCCGGCGCACCGGGTGCAGGCGGCGGCGGCGTTTTTAATAAGTGTCATTAATCTTTCTCCTGCGACATTCGTTAAACAAAGTGTCATTAGGAAAGCAGGAGACGGCTCCCTGTCGACAGAAAGTGTGATCTAGAACAAGCACTCGTGCTTTATGGTGACATTTACTAATATCTAATTATTTTTCATCTTGTCTAGCGCGGCGTGAGTGAATTATGTGATGTCACAGCGAGGGATTCACTCAGACAGTCAAGATCGGGTGTCACCTAACCGGGATAATCACCTGACATAGCCAATCCCAGAGCTCCACAGCAGTAAAACTCGTAGTAATGTGCTGTGTGTGAATGTATCAGAGCTCCATAGCAATAAAACTCACATTCATACACACCGCACATTACTGTATCACAGAGCTCCACAGCAGTAAAACTCGCAGTAATGTGCGGTGTGTATGAGCGTATCACAGAGCTTCACAGCAATAAAACTCCCAGTAATGTGTGGTGTGTATGAGCGTATGACAGAGCTCCACAGCAATAAAACTCACAGTAATGTGCAGTGTGTATGAGCATATCACAGAGCTCCACAGCAATAAAACTCACAGTAATGTGCAGTGTATATGAGCGTATCACAGAGCTCCACAGCAATAAAAAATTGTCAACGCACGCTTATTTGTGTCCCTGTCTCTCCGCGGCTAACGTCCCGCCCAGTATCCGCGTATTTAGCGCTCAGTCATTCGCCGGGATCACTGTCACATTCTTGTTTCTCCATCTGGATATTCTTGTGGAAACTCTTGACCCTTGTGACATGTTGTCTTGATCCCCCAATGGTTTCCTCCCAGACATAGGTCTGTGTAATGAACTCAGACGTCTCGCGGAGCGCGTTACGCACTTGTTACCGCTCTAGCCAGCAGAGGCTTTTTCTCTCCAGCCCTAAAGTGGTAGCTGTGTTTTACATGTCACAGTGAGACGAGGCTGCTTCCTCGCCATGCCTGATGTGTCATGTCGAATCAAGGATCCTGAGGGCTCAGCAAGAGGAACAAGAAGCTGATGATTCAATGGAACGAGACGGGGAGGGAGCCGGCGCTGTCAGCTGGGAGCCTTTAAACAACACATTTAGCTGTCAGGGCCGTTCACAGCAAACACGCGTTTACAGAAATTCGCTTTATTCCGCATGGATCGAGTGAGGACGCTGTATTAATGGGCAATTAACGAGCTATAGAAAGAGCCGCCATCTTCCAAACCCATTGATCTACTCTGATACATGACTTGTCTCGCTGGCCAATAATCCATCACTGTCCATACAGGACTGATTTTTGGGTTGTGCAGGTCAAAGGCCTCGATTCGGTAGTGGGCCAATCTGTGCTAGATCTTGGTTCTTTCTGTTTAGGTGTAGCTCCTGTCTCGTCCGTTTTGATACTTTTCCACTGGGCTTTCTTTCAGATTGTTCTGCTTTGGATACTGTGTCAACAGTGTTTCGTATGGTGTGTGTGGCCAACCGGTTTTCAGTATTGAATCCAAAAATTCAGCTCTCATAATGGTTGGATGTGTTCATGAGATCTCTCATCACCTCGAGAACCCTCCACGAGGTATACGTTGGCCTAATGATAGACCCCAGTTTCTCAGACAACGGAGTTGGACCTCGTGCAGGGGTTGGCAACCTTGGTGGAACCACATCCACCATGTTGCTCAACCAATAATCGGGTTCCTGAGCCACATGGAAAATGTAGTTCCACAACATCTGGTGAGCTTAGGTTGCTGACCCCTGACCTGGCAGATGTGGGATTTGCTTGAACTTCAACAACTTGTTGCCATGAGTTCTGTGAGATCGAAAGTGCTCATAGCTCCCTGCCCCATGGCATATCCAAGACTGGACACTGCATTCTTGTGCCGACTGGTGATATGGGTCACATTGTGGTCATCACTTCCTGCATGATGAGGTAATCTCCAAGACCTTCCGAAATTCAATATTGCAACCCCCGTGTCCTGTGTGAATCCTGTTGTAACCCAATCGGGAGTTCAAAACATCTGGCCAAGAGCCGTCCTACTGGCTAAATATGGCCAGTCTCTCTGCTAGAGTAAGCACCGGTCAGGCTCCTCTCTCTGTACAAGTGGTTCTTATGGTATATACTAGCACTTTGTTTCTATTTTCGGTTTCTCTGTTTGCCCACCAGCTCCTGGTTTCGATGGACACCCACTGGTGGAATGGTCTGCCGTTCTTTTTGCGAAATAGACCCCGGCAGCCTCTGATTCCTCTTTCACGGGTCTTTAGACATATCCATCTCTCTGAACGTAAATATTGTTTAGGGAACGCACTGTGGAAATAATCGATGGTCGACACCACTTCCAGCCAGCTTGGAAAGCAGAAGAAGACTCTTCCCTTATCTTCCTCACCTCTTGGTCGCATTTTCACCATGAAATTAGCTTTTTACCTTCCACGCAAATAATTCCAGAGTAATATGAGGTAGGTGTATGGCTGCGCGCTCCGAACACGGCCTGGTTGACATGATAGGATTAATCGAGAGGTTTCTACTCGTCCCGCCTGTCTTCATCCAGTACAAGCGTCGGCCCTTTATCACAGGCTCCCAGCTGCCAAACACACAACCACCGAAAGACCGTGATCCAGCTTAATTCAGCAAATCTGCTTCTTCCTCCGTGCCGGAGACGTGAAGTGAGGCACGAGACCCATTTCCAAAATTACACAACCGTAAAGCCTTAAAGGGCCACTGTAATATCAGGGCTGGAGGAGGATTATGGTACGTCCTTATTGACCGCTTTGGGAGACGTGACACGTCAGGGCTCAATGGATTACGAAGCCTCTGATCCTGCAGGAATTCACCGGCGTCTCTTGTAGTGTTTGTTCGTTGTACGATGACCGGTGGATGAAGAAGGCTCCGCCACATTTTATACAGGTGTAGTGACCCTTGTCCGAAACGCTCAGGCCCAGAAGTGTTGTGGATTTGGTATTTGGGTGGAGGATTTTGGGATATTTGCATATAATAATAATGAGACATCTCTGGGACCCGAGTCTAAACATGACGCTCATTTCCGTTTCACACATACCTTATACACTAGGGTCACCAAGTCGGCCATGTTTTCCTGGACATGCGTTACTATTTCTTGCAGAGGGGGAGCACAGGGGAAAGTGCTGAGAAAAGCAATGTACACAACCAGAGCACAATCACAAACCTTACTCGTCTTATTACACAATATACATCAATTAGGTGATATTATTATTATTATTCTTTATTTATAAAGCGCCAGCATATTCCGCAGCGCTGTACAATAAGCACAGTATAGACAGGGTTACAATACATTGAACAACATCCGACAAACAGTACAGGAGGAGATGAGGGCCCTATTCTCATAGGAACTCACAATCTGATAGTTGTGACATACAGTTTATTCATGTAGTGATGACTATGACACCACTTCAAACGTGACTGTATCAATATATAGCGGGCTATTCATAGAGCACTGAAATGTCGCCAACATTTCGGTGCTCTCTCGTTCCCCGCGCTTACCTGCACTTCGAGGAATCAAAGTTCCCCACCCTGCGCTGAATTCAGCAGGGTCCCTGGAGTGCAGGACAAACCTGCCGAAAACCCACGTCGGAAAAAAACGACGAGCCGCCGATCACAGCGCAGACCAGCTGCCGGAAAAATCTGACAAGCTGACGAAGGGGGTAAAAATAAAAAACAATACGATTGAAAGTGTCAAATTTGAAACGCTGTTCGCAAAAAAAAAAATACTGCTGAATGAAAACGTCTGGAATTTACATATAAGATCTTATGAATGATAATAAAAAGGTTACAGGACAAAGAAGAAACGATTTTAAAAAACAAATCGGAAAAAAATCAGGAAAAATGCCTAAAATATCCTAAAAAATCAATGCACTTTTGCTGCAGATTAAAATAATAAACGGTTTATAATAAATGTGTGTTTTTTTTTTGCTGCGGTTCGTGTGATCCGATACTTCGGAAGTGGTTTCCGGCTAATTTTCAGGTTGTTTTCAGCGGTTTTGCGGCAGATTTTCAAGTAACTTCCCTGCACTTCGGGGACCCTGCGGTAAATAGTGAATTCACCGCAGGGTCCCCGGCGGCAACATTTTGGTGCTCTGTGAATAACCCTGTTGGTGTTTGTAATCCCATTCACATTTATGAGAGCCAAAATATAGTGGCTCTCCTCATGACACAGTTGATCAACTTTTCTGGGAGGGATCTAATTTAAAGGTCACCTTGTTTTGTTGGGATAATAAAAAGGTTGCCTTGTTTTTTCCTGGGATAATATAAAGGTCGCCTTGTTTTGTCGGGATAATATAAAGGTCGCCTTGTTTTTTCGGGATAATATAAAAGTCACCTTGTTTTGTCGGGATAATATAAAGGTTGCCTTGTTTTGTCGGGATAATATAAAGGTCACCTTGTTTTTTCCTGGGAATATATATAGGTCGCCTTGTTTTGTCAGGATTATATTAAGGTTGCCTTGTTTTTTCCTGGGAAAATATAAAGGTCGCCTTGTTTTTTCCTGGGATAATATAAAGGTTGCCTTGTTTTTTCCTGGGATAATATAAAGGTCACCTTGTTTTGTCGGGATAATATAAAGGTTGCCTTGTTTTTTCCTGGGATAATATAAAGGTTGCCTTGTTTTTTTCCGGGATAATATAAAGGTTGCCTTTTTTCCGGGATAATATAAAGGTCGCCTTGTTTTGTCGGGATTATATTAAGGTTGCCTTGTTTTTTCCTGGGATAATATAAAGGTCGCCTTGTTTTTTCCTGGGATAATATAAAGGTCGCCTTGTTTTTTCCTGGGATTATATAAAGGTTGCCTTGTTTTTTCCTGGGATTATATAAAGGTCACCTTGTTTGGTCGGGATAATATAAAGGTCGCCTTGTTTTTTCCAGGGATAATATAAAGGTTGCCTTGTTTTGTCGGGATAATATATAAAGGTTGCCTTGTTTTGTCTGGGATAATATAAAGGTTGCCTTGTTTTGTCGGGATAATATAAAGGTTGCCTTGTTTTTTCCTGGGATAATATAAAGGTTGCCTTGTTTTTCCCGGGATAATATAAAAGTCGCCTTGTTTTGTCGGGATAATATAAAGGTTGCCTTGTTTTGTCGGGATAATATAAAGGTCGCCTTCTTTTTTCCCGGGATAATATAAAGGTCTCTTTGTTTCTAGTGGATTATGACAGCAGCCCTGTCGCTGAGATGACATGCAAGGCGGTGGTGGTTCAGAGATGGGTGACCGGAGGTGTGCGGCACCTGTATTCATTGTGTGCGGCTGCGGGGGTGTCTCAGATGCGGAGGAGGCACATAGCGAGGCTGTAATTTGCCGTCGCAGAGGCTGTTTCGTTAACCTTCCTACACGCGACGAGAACATTGAATCCCACAATATGCGCGCTTCGTAATGGGATAGAGCTGCAACATTAGCGACGAGTTGCCATAGAGATTCATCAGTGTGAAGGATGCTGAGGACAGAATCGCTGCCTGCTGCGGGGGCCGTGTCACTTACACACCGTTACTGTGACTGATATATATATATATATGCTCCTGGAGGGCCACTACTCCGTAGGGGGCTTCAACAGTGTCAGAGCAGCTCAGAAAGGGTGCATGGATTTTAGGGTGCCCAGGCAGAGATGCATCACTCCCCTATACATGTACAGCAGGGGTCAGCAAGCTTAACCCTCTAGATGTTATGGAACTACATTTCCCATGAAGCTAAGCCAATCTAGGGCAATATTCCAAAATTAGTGCCGACCTAACCAGAGCTATTGTAAACAGCCAAAAGTGGGCTTGGCTGCATGGGATGGACGTGTGTGATGGGAATGTGTGTGACTATGTGTGATGGGAATGTGTGTGATGGGAGTGTATGTTGGTATGTGGGGTTCACTGCATGAGATGAGCCTTTATATGGCTGAATGAGATAGGAGTGAGTGTATGTGGGATGGCTGCACGGGATGAGCTGAGTGAGGTGGGAGTGAGTCATCCCCCCTTGGAGCAGGGTCCCCTCTCCTCTTAGATTGTAAGCTCTGGAGCAGGGTCCCCTCTTCTCTTAGATTGTAAGCTCTGGGGCAGGGTCCCCTCTCCTCTTAGATTGTAAGCTCTGGGGCAGGGTCCCCTCTTCTCTTAGATTGTAAGCTCTGGAGCAGGGTCCCCTCTCCTCTTAGATTGTAAGCTCTGGAGCAGGGTCCCCTCTTCTCTTAGATTGTAAGCTCTGGGGCAGGGTCCTCTCTCCTCTTAGATTGTAAGCTCTGGGGCAGGGTCCTCTCTCCTCTTAGATTGTAAGCTCTGGGGCAGGGTCCCCTCTCCTCTTAGATTGTAAGCTCTGGGGCAGGGTCCTCTCTCCTCTTAGATTGTAAACTCTGGAGCAGGGTCCCCTCTCCTCTTAGATTGTAAGCTCTGGAGCAGGGTCCTCTCTCCTCTTAGATTGTAAACTCTGGAGCAGGGTCCCCTCTTCTCTTAGATTGTAAGCTCTGGAGCAGGGTCCCCTCTCCTCTTAGATTGTAAACTCTGGAGCAGGGTCCCCTCTCCTCTTAGATTGTAAACTCTGGGGCAGGGTCCCCTCTCCTCTTAGATTGTAAACTCTGGAGCAGGGTCCCCTCTCCTCTTAGATTGTAAGCTCTGGGGCAGGGTCCCCTCTCCTCTTAGATTGTAAGCTCTGGGCAGGGTCCCCTCTCCTCTTAGATTGTAAACTCTGGAGCAGGGTCCCCTCTCCTCTTAGATTGTAAGCTCTGGAGCAGGGTCCCCTCTCCTCTTAGATTGTAAGCTCTGGGGCAGGGTCCTCTCTCCTCTTAGATTGTAAGCTCTGGGGCAGGGTCCTCTCTCCTCTTAGATTGTAAACTCTGGAGCAGGGTCCCCTCTCCTCTTAGATTGTAAGCTCTGGAGCAGGGTCCCCTCTCCTCTTAGATTGTAAACTCTGGAGCAGGGTCCCCTCTCCTCTTAGATTGTAAGCTCTGGGCAGGGTCCCCTCTCCTCTTAGATTGTAAGCTCTGGGGCAGGGTCCCTCTCCTCTTAGATTGTAAGCTCTGGGCAGGGTCCCCTCTCCTCTTAGATTGTAAGCTCTGGGGCAGGGTCCCCTCTCCTCTTAGATTGTAAGCTCTGGGGCAGGGTCCCCTCTCCTCTTAGATTGTAAGCTCTGGAGCAGGGTCCCCTCTCCTCTTAGATTGTAAGCTCTGGGCAGGGTCCTCTCTCCTCTTAGATTGTAAGCTCTGGGGCAGGGTCCTCTCTCCTCTTAGATTGTAAACTCTGGGGCAGGGTCCCCTCTCCTCTTAGATTGTAAGCTCTGGGGCAGGGTCCCCTCTCCTCTTAGATTGTAAGCTCTGGGGCAGGGTCCCCTCTCCTCTTAGATTGTAAGCTCTGGAGCAGGGTCCCCTCTCCTCTTAGATTGTAAGCTCTGGGGCAGGGTCCTCTCTCCTCTTAGATTGTAAGCTCTGGAGCAGGGTCCCCTCTCCTCTTAGATTGTAAGCTCTGGGGCAGGGTCCCCTCTCCTCTTAGATTGTAAGCTCTGGGGCAGGGTCCCCTCTCCTCTTAGATTGTAAGCTCTGGAGCAGGGTCCCCTCTCCTCTTAGATTGTAAGCTCTGGGGCAGGGTCCCCTCTCCTCTTAGATTGTAAGCTCTGGAGCAGGGTCTCCTCTCCTCTTAGATTGTAAGCTCTGGGGCAGGGTCCCCTCTCCTCTTAGATTGTAAGCTCTGGAGCAGGGTCTCCTCTACTCTTAGATTGTAAGTTCTGGGGCAGGGTCCCCTCTCCTCTTAGATTGTAAGCTCTGGAGCAGGGTCTCCTCTCCTCTTAGATTGTAAGCTCTGGGGCAGGGTCCTCTCTCCTCTTAGATTGTAAGCTCTGGAGCAGGGTCCCCTCTCCTCTTAGATTGTAAGCTCTGGGGCAGGGTCCCCTCTCCTCTTAGATTGTAAGCTCTGGGCAGGGTCCCCTCTCCTCTTAGATTGTAAGCTCTGGGCAGGGTCCCCTCTACTCTTAGATTGTAAGTTCTGGGGCAGGGTCCCCTCTCCTCTTAGATTGTAAGCTCTGGGGCAGGGTCCCCTCTCCTCTTAGATTGTAAGCTCTGGAGCAGGGTCCCCTCTCCTCTTAGATTGTAAGCTCTGGGGCAGGGCCCCCTCTCCTCTTAGATTGTAAGTTCTGGGGCAGGGTCCCCTCTCCTCTTAGATTGTAAGCTCTGGGGCAGGGTCCCCTCTCCTCTTAGATTGTAAGCTCTGGGGCAGGGTCCCCTCTCCTCTTAGATTGTAAGCTCTGGGGCAGGGTCCCCTCTCCTCTTAGATTGTAAGCTCTGGAGCAGGGTCCCCTCTCCTCTTAGATTGTAAGCTCTGGGGCAGGGTCCCCTCTCCTCTTAGATTGTAAGCTCTGGAGCAGGGTCCCCTCTCCTCTTAGATTGTAAGCTCTGGAGCAGGGTCCCCTCTCCTCTTAGATTGTAAGCTCTGGGGGGGTCCCCTCTCCTCTTAGATTGTAAGCTCTGGGCAGGGTCCCCTCTCCTCTTAGATTGTAAGCTCTGGAGCAGGGTCCCCTCTCCTCTTAGATTGTAAGCTCTGGGGCAGGGTCCCTTCTCCTCTTAGATTGTAAGCTCTGGAGCAGGGTCCCCTCTCCTCTTAGATTGTAAGTTCTGGGGCAGGGTCCCCTCTCCTCTTAGATTGTAAGCTCTGGGGCAGGGTCCCCTCTCCTCTTAGATTGTAAGCTCTGGAGCAGGGTCCCCTCTCCTCTTAGATTGTAAGCTCTGGGGCAGGGTCCTCTCTCCTCTTAGATTGTAAACTCTGGAGCAGGGTCCCCTCTCCTCTTAGATTGTAAGCTCTGGGGCAGGGTCCCCTCTCCTCTTAGATTGTAAGCTCTGGGGCAGGGTCCCCTCTCCTCTCAGATTGTAAGCTCTGGGGCAGGGTCCCCTCTCCTCTTAGATTGTAAGCTCTGGGGCAGGGTCCCCTCTCCTCTTAGATTGTAAGCTCTCGAGCAGGGTCCCCTCTCCTCTTAGATTGTAAGCTCTGGAGCAGGGTCCAATCTCCTCTTAGATTGTAAGCTCTGGGGCAGGGTCCCCTCTCCTCTTAGATTGTAAACTCTGGGGCAGGGTCCCCTCTCCTCTTAGATTGTAAGCTCTGGAGCAGGGTCCCCTCTCCTCTTAGATTGTAAGCTCTGGGCAGGGTCCTCTCTCCTCTAGATTGTAAGCTCTGGAGCAGGGTCCCCTCTCCTCTTAGATTGTAAGCTCTGGAGCAGGGTCCCCTCTCCTCTTAGATTGTAAGCTCTGGAGCAGGGTCCCCTCTCCTCTTAGATTGTAAGCTCTGGAGCAGGGTCACCTCTCCTCTTAGATTGTAAGCTCTGGGGCAGGGTCCCCTCTCCTCTTAGATTGTAAGCTCTGGAGCAGGGTCCCCTCTCCTCTTAGATTGTAAGCTCTGGGCAGGGTCCCCTCTCCTCTTAGATTGTAAGCTCTGGAGCAGGGTCCCCTCTCCTCTTAGATTGTAAGCTCTGGAGCAGGGTCCCCTCTCCTCTTAGATTGTAAGCTCTGGGGCAGGGTCCCCTCTCCTCTTAGATTGTAAGCTCTGGAGCAGGGTCCCCTCTCCTCTTAGATTGTAAGCTCTGGGGCAGGGTCCCCTCTCCTCTTAGATTGTAAGCTCTGGAGCAGGGTCCCCTCTCCTCTTAGATTGTAAGCTCTGGAGCAGGGTCCCCTCTCCTCTTAGATTGTAAGCTTTGGGCAGGGTCCCCTCTCCTCTTAGATTGTAAGCTCTGGAGCAGGGTCCCCTCTCCTCTTAGATTGTAAGCTCTGGGCAGGGTCCTCTCTCCTCTTAGATTGTAAACTCTGGAGCAGGGTCCCCTCTCCTCTTAGATTGTAAGCTCTGGGGCAGGGTCCCCTCTCCTCTTAGATTGTAAGCTCTGGAGCAGGGTCCCCTCTCCTCTTAGATTGTAAGCTCTGGAGCAGGGTCCCCTCTCCTCTTAGATTGTAAGCTCTGGGGCAGGGCCCCCTCTCCTCTTAGATTGTAAGTTCTGGGGCAGGGTCCCCTCTCCTCTTAGATTGTAAGCTCTGGGGCAGGGTCCCCTCTACTCTTAGATTGTAAGCTCTGGGGCAGGGTCCCCTCTCCTCTTAGATTGTAAGCTCTGGGGCAGGGTCCCCTCTCCTCTTAGATTGTAAGCTCTGGGGCAGGGTCCCCTCTCCTCTTAGATTGTAAGCTCTGGGGCAGGGTCCCCTCTCTTAGATTGTAAGCTCTGGAGCAGGGTCTCCTCTCCTCTTAGATTGTAAACTCTGGGGCAGGGTCCCCTCTCCTCTCAGATTGTAAACTCTGGAGCAGGGTCCTCCATGTGTGTAACATGTATGTATATTTGGCCTCACTCCTTGTACTGCGCTATGGAACTTGTTAGCACTTTATAAATACTTGTAGCTGTGCTGGTTTCCGCTGGGGCTGGCGGGGTTAAATCTTCCGTCCTCTTAATGACGGTAATGGAATAATTCCTGGATTTTTCTCTCCCAGAGAGAGCGGCGCGGGCGACGTTAATAAGCTGCTAATGACCGGCGTCACCGGCTCATAAAGGAAGCGGCTGAATGGGATTAGCCGCTCCTTCTCCGCACCGGCCCGCAGGCACTCGGCGTTTTCCGGCTGTGTTTGTACGCTGAGGGTGCATGTTCCTACCGGAGCCCCGGTCTGTTCACCGGCTCACATTTTGCAAGTACTGGTCTCCCACGGCGAATTAACTCTCTGCCCGCTGGGATCCGTGGAGGTCGTCACCAGATTTTCATTCAGGTTCAGGTGAAAAGCGACTGTTGTGACATGTGTCCTCCGGTTTCACGCTCCCGGCTTGTATTCGGTGGCCATTCTTCCCTTTGTGAAGCCGTCAGGTCCCCCTGAATCCCACGTTGGGTAAACGGTCTGCTGCTCACATGGGGTGGTGTTTGATGGCCAGCGAATTCTGAAATTGCTGACCCACTACACCAGCAGGGAGTCCATCAGTACCACCAGGCGTCCATCAGTACCACCAGAGAACCCACCAGGGAGTCCATCAGTACCACCAGAGAACCCACCAGGGAGTCCATCAGTACCACCAGGGAACCCATCAGTACCAACAGGAAATCCACCAGTACCACCAGGGAGTCCATCAGTACCACCAGGGAACCCATCAGTACCACCAGGGAATCCACCTGTACCACCAGGGAACCCACTAGTACCACCAGGGAATCCACCAGGGAACCCACCGGAGAACCCACCAGGGAGTCCATCAGTACCACCAGGGCACCCATCAGTACCACCAGGGAATCCACCAGTACCACCAGAGAACCCACCAGGGAGTCCATCAGTACCACCAGGGAACCCACTAGTACCACCAGGGAATCCACCATTACCACCAGGGAACCCACTAGTACCACCAGGGAATCCACCAGAGAACCCACCAGGGAGTCCATCAGTACCACCAGGGAATCCACCAGTACCACCAGGGAACCCACTAGTACCAGCAGGGAATCCACCAGTACCACCAGAGAACCCACCAGTACCACCAGGGAACCCACTAGTACCACCATGGAACCCACTAGTACCACCAGGGAATCCACCAGTGCCACCAGGGAGTCCATCAGTACCACCAGGGAACCCATCAGTACCACCAGAGAATCCACTAGTACCACCAGGGAATCCACTAGTACCACCAGGGAATCCACTAGTACCACCAGGGGACCCACTAGTACCACCAGGGAGTCCATCAGTACCACCAGGGAACCCATCAGTACCATCAGTGAATCCACCAGTACCACCAGAAAACCCACTAGTACCAGCAGGGAATCCACCAGTACCAGCAGGGAATCCACCAGTACCACCAGAGAACCCACCAGTACCACCAGGGAACCCACTAGTACCACCAGGGAACCCACTAGTACCACCAGGGAACCCACTAGTACCACCAGGGAATCCACCAGTACCACCAGGGAACCCACCAGTACCACCAGGGAAGCCATTAGTAGCACTTTTGTGGTGGCTGGCTGTGCCGAGAGCCATGTGAAGGCTTAGACCGGCCCCCATGGTGTCCTGACGCTCCGTTGCGTCTCTGTAACGGCTTTTCTTCATTTGGTGTCCTTTAGAAGGTCGTCTCGCCGGGCTTGTTGTCGCTCGTCGGGTAGTACCGGTGTAAAAGATGTTTGCTGGAAGCACGGCGTTGCTGCGCTTCCCGCTAATTGCTGTTTATCGTGGTAAAGGTCAGCCAGCGCCGGCTCAGACGCCAAACGCCACAAGCAAAGTGTGAGAGCTGGCAGCTGCGTGAAAAGGGCCTAAATGGAAACAACAGCGTCTGAGGTCTCTGCTGTGTGTGTGACACCGGGGTTATGTGCCAGCGGGCAGACCTACAGGGTGCCATGGCTTCCTGTCGCGCGTCTATTGCAGTGCACATTGCGCAGAGCGGGGCCGCAATAAATGTTCTTATCCGATCCCCTCCAGGCACATGATGCCGCGCGGCACTTCACGGAGTCATAACAATGCATTAACCCTTCCCAGAAGCTGCGCGCCACGTCCGCAGGAACACACGTCATATTAATGGCGGAGTATGACTCGCTGGGGTCACGGGCTCCTTCTGTGAGACTTACGCTGGCCACAGGGGGGCAACGTCTTCATGGGATGTTTATCACTGACACTACATGGAACGAAAAGCTGGACCCCAGAGCGGCTGGCTTAACTAAAACAAATAAAACTTTATTGATCACACAGACACTCCCCGTTCATTAACACATATTAAACTTTATTGATCCCACAGACCCTGCCCATTCATTAACACATATTAAACTTTATTGATCACACAGACCCTGCCCATTCATTAACACATATTAAACTTTATTGATCACACAGACCCTGCCCATTCATTAACACATATTAAACTTTATTGATCACACAGACCCTGCCCATTCATTAACACATATTAAACTTTATTGATCACACAGACCCTGCCCATTCATTAACACATATTAAACTTTATTGATCACACAGACACTCCCCATTTAAACATGAAGCGCTGTTTAAAACTGTATTGCTGTAATTACTGGGTTCTAGCCACCAGAGGGAGACAAAAGCCATATGGACAATGCGGGACTTAAACAAACTACAATATCCATCAGGCTTTGCGGCGGAGACAGGAAGTGGGTGGGACAGGGAGGAAGGACGTAAGCAGCCTCGTGCGGAGGAGCGCCAGAGTGAGCGGAGCTTAGAAAGAGAGAGGACGCAAATGAGACTGCTTGAGATCGAGACAAGGCCGAAGCGCAGACGCTACCTGTCGGGCGCTGGAGATCGGGACAGTAACTTGCGGAGGCATACCCGTCATCACCGGGCGGTGTACACAAGAACTTCCGTTCCAGTTGGACCCCCTGTAAGGAGACCGCGACGACCCATAGGGAGTGCAGGTGGTAGGCCGTGGTTCTTGACTCGGAGATCGGACGGGCCAGAGAGCGGATCCGGTGTCACAGAGTTCCGGGGGACCAGCGGAGAGACATCCTCGACCAGACAGAGGGACAGACTGTATAACGGATGGGTGAGAGGCCTTGCAGGCCGAAAGTCCAAGTAAAATCCAGCACGCTGCATTATTGTTTCAATTCTACAGGGCCCCAACTTGACTAGTCGAAGATTTGCTTATCACATTCACTGGCCAGTTGAATACAGTACCGGGTACCCGAATCAATACACGTACACCTTTTCGAGGCCTTACACTCCAGAACTGAGGGGGTTAATTCTTTTCTTTTTTTCCCGCCGCATGTTTCCCGCATTAGAAAAATCCTGTCGTTCCTATACCGAAATTGTATTATATGTGTCACTTTATTGGGATCAGTAAAGTATATAATTTATAATATACACAACAGTGCTGGTGTATATTTATTACCTAGTGCGGAGAGACTAACCCGAGGTTTATTCAGCGGCTCCTCCGGGAGTGAGCGCTACAAACACATTAAACTTTATTGATCCCACAGACACTCCGTGTTCATTAACACATATTAAACTTTATTGATCACACAGACACTCCCCATTTAAACACATTAAACGTTATTGATCCCACAGACCCTGCCCATTCATTAACACACATTAAACTTTATTGATCCCACAGACCCTGCCCATTCATTAACACACATTAAACTTTATTGATCACACAGACACTCCCTGTTCATTTACACACATTAAACTTTATTGATCCCACAGACCCTGCCCATTCATTAACACACATTAAACTTTATTGATCCCACAGACACTCCCTGTTCATTACCACCTATTAAACTTTATTGATCACACAGACACTCCCTGTTCATTAACACATATTAAACTTTATTGATCCCACAGACCCTGCCTATTCATTAACACATATTAAACTTTATTGATCACACAGACACTCCCTGTTCATTAACACATATTAAACTTTATTGATCCCACAGACCCTGCCTATTCATTAACACATATTAAACTTTATTGATCCCACAGACACTCCCTGTTCATTAACACATATTAAACTTTATTGATCCCACAGACCCTGCCCATTCATTAACACATATTAAACTTTATTGATCCCACAGACCCTGCCCATTCATTAACACATATTAAACTTTATTGATCCCACAGACCCTGCCTATTCATTAACACATATTAAACTTTATTGATCCCACAGACACTCCCTGTTCATTAACACATATTAAACTTTATTGATCCCACAGACCCTGCCCATTCATTAACACATATTAAACTTTATTGATCACACAGACCCTGCCCATTCATTAACACATATTATTGAGTTACAGTTTATGTAAGTGGTATTGTCCTTTTAATTAGTGCAAACCTAAATGTTATTGTCCATACTGGTACAACCCCATAATTAATAACTAGCCTAATCTTCATTGAACACAACACACTATAGGGTTTATTCAGAGAGAGCCGATCCGGCCCTGAAAATGCACTGAACAGTGAGTTTGGCCGTATGGTGACATTTTGGGGCCATTCGGCTATTCAGAGAGCAGGCAGTTCGCCAAATATTGGCGAATTGCCAGCGAAATACGGTGCTGTTCGATGGCAGTGAAATCCCCCATAGAGAAGCAATGGTTAATCTATTCACATTGAACAGCAGAGAAATGTCAGTGAAATGCCCTGATGTTCAGTGGTTTCGTTCGGCAGGTTAAGGCTAGGGTCAGACTGAGGCAGTGCGAACGCGCGTTCTGGCGCACTTAATCACGGCCGTGCTAGCAGCAGATGCCGGGCAATGACGGCCAATATACGAAGTACGGTCGCACAAAAGTCCGGCTGCGCAACGCAAGTGGAAAATGAACGCATTTTTTCGAGAACGTTAAACCACTAGTACTGACGTACAGAGTGCGCTGCGTCTGCTAGCGGCGTGTGTGCGTGAATTGGAGACATCAGACGCTGCTAATGTCCGGCCAACATAACGTCCAGATGCAAGAAGTGTTTTATTGATGATCCGTACAAAATCACGGATGAAACTGCGCATAGTATGACCGCTATTGCGTATTCCGTGAAAAAATACGTCCATTCTTCGAACGCACATTTTCACGGACAACGTGAAAAATGCGTTAGTCTGACCCTAGCCTTATTCAGGCGAATCCCATAGGTTTCAATGTTAAAAATATTCCCTTTTTAATCCAATATCTAATAAACTGTTTATTATTTTAATCTGCAGCAAAAAAAGCCTTTTTATCTATAGATTTATTTAGGATCTTTTAGGCATTTTTCAGGATTTTTTTCATCAAAATATTTTTCCGTTTTTGTTTTTTTTTGTGTAGTGTTTCTCTTTTTTCTGTAACAGACCTTTTTATAATCATTCTTATGATCTTGTATGTAAATTCCAGGCATTTTCGTTCAGTAGTTTTTTTTTTGCAAACAGCGTTTCAATTTTGAAACTTGAAATTTTTTACAATTTTTTTTTTTTTTTAACCCGTTCGTCAGCTTTTTCCGGCGGCTGGTCAGCGCTGTGTTTGGCAGGTGGTCGGCCTTTTCCGGACGCATTCAGGGTTTCTTCAGCGGTTTTGCAGCGGATGGTCAGCTTTTTTCTGATGCGCACGCGTTTTTTTTACCAGCTGTTTTTCTGTTTGAAGCGACGGTTTTGCGGCAGATTTTCAGATGCGTTCGGTGGGTTTTCCCTGCACTTCGGTACCCTGTTGTAAATGCTGAATTCACCGCAGGGTCGGAGAATTTGATTGTCAGTGACATTTTGCTGGTCTCTGAATAACCCTGTACATATATTAGCTCAAATCCGGTGATTATTGTACGTCTCTAGACGTGTTTATTCTTTCACATGTCCTCTTTGTATAGGGGTTCCCTTCTGCAGATCAGATCTCAAGCCTCGCTGGTCTGTAATCACCCTTCATGGCGTACGTGATAAACCCCCATGAGGATTAATTCCAGGATACGTGTGCAATGCAGATAATGAAGCAGTAATTAATCCTGTCCGGATCTTTGAACCCGGCCGTGGCCACAGGCTCAGACTTCAGAGAAAGTCAGATTCGCCCTTGAAAGTGTTTAAATTAAACAAAAAAAAAATAATTAATTAAAAAGTGAAGTTTATTCGGTGAATCGAGTAAAAAATGGAAAATTGCAGATTTTAAGCAGAAACGGACAAACCAAATGGAAGTTATTCCCTTTAAATCCTGGTTTTGTGCGATTTGTGGTACGCGCCTCACATTTCCTCTTCTCGCACATCAGAGTTGAATGAGGTGAACCTCGAGGGGTCAGTCCTCAGGCTGCGAAGTGAACCTCGAGGGGTCAGTCCTCAGGCTGCGAAGTGAACCTCGAGGGGTCAGTCCTCAGGCTGCGAAGTGAACCTCGAGGGGTCAGTCCTCAGGCTGCGAAGTGAACCTCGAGGGGTCAGTCCTCAGGCTGCGAAGTGAACCTCGAGGGTCAGTCCTCAGGCTGCGAAGTGAACCTCGAGGGGTCAGTCCTCAGGCTGCGAAGTGAACCTCGAGGGGTCAGTCCTCAGGCTGCGAAGTGAACCTCGAGGGGTCAGTTCTCAGGCTGCAAAGTGAACCTCGAGGGGTCAGTCCTCAGGCTGCAAAGTGAACCTCGAGGGGTCAGTCCTCAGGCTGCAAAGTGAACCTCGAGGGGTCAGTCCTCAGGCTGCGAAGGGAACCTCGAGAGGTCAGTCCTCAGGCTGCGAAGTGAACCTCAAGGGGTCAGTCCTCAGGCTGCAAAGTGAACCTCGAGAGGTCAGTCCTCTGGCTGCAAAACTGCGCTGTGAGCTTTACAATCAGCGCTACTCAGTCCTGACAGTGAGGTCACGCGCGCAGCCCGGCGTGTTGCATTAATATGCGTTGTGCGAGCCAAACAAAAGCAACTCGTAACCTTGAGAATAAAATTCTCCATGCGTTACATGGGCCGTGAGCTCGTTTACCTGACTGGCGGCTTCTCAGCCTTGTCTCAAACGCTCAGATCTTATAAATCACGTAAGTACAGATACATGTTTATTACAAAGTCATTTATCAAGCAGTAAGGGCGTCCATAGCTACATTACTGTACTTGTATTGCTGTGAGTTTTATTCCTGTGGAGCTCTGTGATATCCTCATACACACCACACATTACTGTGAGTTTTATTGCTGTGAAGCTCTGTGATACCCTCATACACTGCACATTACTGTGAGTTTTATTGCTGTGAAGCTCTGTGATACCCTCATACACACTGCACATTACTGTGATTTTTATTGCTGTGAAGCTCTGTGATACGCTCATACACACTGCACATTACTGTGAGTTTTATTGCTGTGAAGCTCTGTGATACGCTCATACACACTGCACATTACTGTGAGTTTTATTGCTGTGAAGCTCTGTGATACCCTCATACACACTGCACATTACTGTGAGTTTTATTGCTGTGAAGCTCTGTGATACCCTCATACACTGCACATTACTGTGAGTTTTATTCCTGTGGAGCTCTGTGATACCCTCATACACACTGCACATTACTGTGAGTTTTATTGCTGTGAAGCTCTGTGATACCCTCATTACACTGCACATTACTGTGAGTTTTTTGCTGTGAAGCTCTGTGATACCCTCATACACACTGCACATTACTGTGATTTTTATTGCTGTGAAGCTCTGTGATACGCTCATACACACTGCACATTACTGTGAGTTTTATTGCTGTGAAGCTCTGTGATACGCTCATACACACTGCACATTACTGTGAGTTTTATTGCTGTGAAGCTCTGTGATACCCTCATACACACTGCACATTACTGTGATTTTTATTGCTGTGAAGCTCTGTGATACGCTCATACACACTGCACATTACTGTGAGTTTTATTGCTGTGAAGCTCTGTGATACCCTCATAGTGTCAGGATCGCCACCCTCTGGCCCCTGTCACCCACGCCAACCCTGCATCATGAACAATGCACGTTCCTAAACCTGCATGTTCCCAGCATCCTAGCCCTAGAATCTCACCTGACAACACCTCCCCCTAATTACCCCTGCATATCAGGAAGCTACACCCTCCAGACTTCACTTCCACATTGAAGTTACTGACTGCGATACCTGTGTACTAAAGCTCCCTGAAACTGCCTGACCTTCTCCTGAACTCTCTGCCAAGACCCCAAGGACCTTCTGCTACAATCTGGACTCTCATTCCTTCACTCACCGGTAACCCTCCCATCCTGCTCCCCCTCTGCCCCCCATCTAAGACTCCCCGTGTACCGAACCCCTGCTGTACCACCGACTATTCTCTGCCAGCCTTGCCGTGTACCGAACCCCTTGTTGAATCCTGACGACTCTATTGTCTATACCCTGTCTGATTTCATGCCACTGTGTTTATGTGCAAATAAACACTCTTTTGTTATTCTGAACCTGCCTTCACCACTGCATCCTGGGCTCACAACCAACCTGCTACACTACCCGCAGTCTAAACGTGACACATACACACCGCACATTACTGTGATTTTTATTGCTGTGGATTCTGTGATACGCTCATACACACTGCACATTACTGTGATTTTTATTGCTGTGGATTCTGTGATACGCTCATACACACTGCACATTACTGTGGGTTTTATTGCTGTGGAGCTCTGATGCTCTCCTACACACTGCACATTACTGTGGGTTTTATTGCTGTGGAGCTGTGTGATACGCTCATACACACCGCACGTTACTGAGTTTTATTGCTGTGGATTCTGTGATACGCTCATACACACTGCACATTTCTGTGAGTTTTATTGCTGTGGAGCTCTGATGCCCTCATACACACCGCACGTTACTGTGAGTTTTATTGCTGTGAAGCTCTGTGATACGCTCATACACACCGCACATTACTGTGAGTTTTATTGCTGGGGAGCTCTGTGAATACGCTCATACACACTGCACGTTACTGTGAGTTTTACTGCTGTGGAGCTCTGTGATACGCTCATACACACTGCACATTACTGTGAGTTTTACTGCTGTGGAGCTCTGTGATACGCTCATACACACTGCACGTTACTGTGAGTTTTACTGCTGTGGAGCTCTGTGTAATGACATAGCACATATTTTGCGTTGTGTTCGCGCTCTCCGCGTGGCATCCTCAGCCGCCTCTTGCAGCAGTTAGTTCTTTTTATTTACAACAGGAAACTGCTCAGTGAATGAAATTGATTTCCTGGCGATGGAATAATGTGCAGTGAAGTGTCTCATTTGTTTGATGGATGTCTTGGAGTCAGCAGAATGCGCCGCGGCTTCTGAACTGATTCTTCAATACAATGAATTCCTTAGGAAAGGAAAAAAATATTGTGCGTGTCTGGCAACGGAGAGAATCAGCAGATTTTTTCCCAGGGTTACACTCAGTGCGAAGCAGCTGCCTCTCCATGTGGTGGCATCCTGGGCAATATCCCAGAAAGGGCAACTAGGCCGGGGCAACAAATTGGAGAGGGGGCAGCATTTTTTAAAATAGTTCTGGGGAATCTGGAGGTCGAGGCAACACCTTGAAATCTTCATCATGTTCCTCAAACCATTCCTGAGCAGTGTTTATCGTGTGGCCGTGGGCATTATCTGCTGAAAGAGGCCACAGGGACACCATGGCCATGAAGGGGTTACATGGTGTGCAGTGATCTCTAGGTAGGTGGTGCGTGTCACGTGTGTGCTGACACCTTGCTATCATGGCCATGAAGGGGTGTACGTGTACACTCCCCACATACATCATTATGCCATAGACCCGCCTGGCGCCGGTTAGCCAATTCTCCTTCCTTGCAACACTTTTGGTCGGTATTAACCCCTGCATGCCGGGAACACCCCACAAGACTTGGCGTTTTGGAGATGCTGTGACCCAGGCTTCTGGCCGTCACTATTTGGCCGTGTCACAGTCACATCTTTTCATACATTTTCTGCTTCAACACATGAAATTCAGAAGCTGACTGATCACTCGCTCCTAATATATCTCGTCCCGTGACAATATACCCCACCCTGAGACAATATACCCCGCCCCGTGACAATATACCCCACCCCGAGACAATATACCCCGCCCTGTGACAATATACCCCACCCTGAGACAATATATCCCACCCCGAGACAATATATCCCGCCCCACGACAATATACCCCACCCCACGACAATATACCAACCGAGACAATATACCCGACCCGAGACAATATACCCCACCCTGTGACAATATACCCCGTCCTGTGACAATATATCCCGTCCTGTGACAATATACCCCACCCTGTGACCATCTACCCCGCCCCACGACAATATACCCGACGACAATATACCCTGCCCCACGACAATATACCCCACCCTGTGACAATATACCCCGTCCTGTGACAATATACCCCACCCTGCGACAATATACCCCACCCCGTGACAATATACCCCACCCCGCTACAATATACCCCACCCCATGACAATATACCCCGCCCCGAGACAATATACCCCACCCCGTGACAATATACCCTGCCCCGAGACAATATACCCCACCCCGTGACAATATACCCCACCCTGTGACAATATACCCCACCCCGTGACAATATATCCACCCCGTGACAATATACCCCACCCCGCGACAATATACCCCACCCCGTGACAATATACCCTGCCCCACGACAATATACCCCACCCCGTGACAATATACCCTGCCCCACGACAATATACCCCACCCTGTGACAATATACCCCGCCCTGTGACAATATACCCCTCCCTGTGACAATATACCCCGCACTGTGACAATATACCCCGCCCTGTGACAATATACCCCACCCTGTGACAATATACCCTGCCCCACCCTGTGACAATATACCCTGCCCCACCCTGTGACAATATACCCCACCCTGTGACAATATACCCCGCCCTGTGACAATATACCCCACCCTGTGACAATATACCCTGCCCCACGACAATATACCCCGCCCTGTGACAATATACCCTGCCCTGTGACAATATACCCCGCCCTGTGACAATATACACAACCCTGTGACAATATACCCCGCCCTGTGACAATATACCCTGCCCTGTGACAATATATCCCGCCCTGTGACAATATACCCCACCCTGTGACAATATACCCCGCCCCACGACAATATACCCTGCCTCACGACAATATACCCTGCCCCACGACAATATACCCCACCCTGTGACAATATACCCCGCCCTGTGACAATATACCCTGCCCCACGACAATATACCCCGCCCTGTGACAATATACCCCGCCCCACGACAATATACCCCACCCTGTGACAATATACCCCACCCTGTGACAATATACCCCGCCCTGTGACAATATACCCTGCCCCGCGACAATATACCCCGCCCTGTGACAATATACCCCGCCCTGTGACAATATACCGCCTGTGACAATATACCCCGCCCCACGACAATATACCCCACCTGTGACAATATACCCCACTGCTGACAATATACCCCGCCCTGTGACAATATACCCTGCCCCGCGACAATATACCCCCCTGTGACAATATACCCCACCCTGTGACAATATACCCCGCCCTGTGACAATATACCCTGCCCCGCGACAATATACCCCGCCCCGCGACAATATACCCCGCCCTGTGACAATATACCCCGCCCTGTGACAATATACCCCGCCCCACGACAATATACCCCACCCGCCGTGCACAGCAGAAGCAGGAGTCGGCTAACTGCATTTTTGGTCTCACAGGGACGCTGTCCTGTTACAGAAAAGGATAGAATGCAGCGGGCTGACACCATCCGAGCTGCTGGGACAGCAGATGATCAGCCTGGCCGCTCCGCTACCTCCTGATAAACAAGGTAAGCGACACCCGCGAGCGGGGTGCTCACAGCGACACCGGGGTGCTCACAGCGACACCGGGGAGCGGGGTGCTCACAGCGACACCGGGGTGCTCACAGCGACACCGGGGAGCGGGGTGCTCACAGCGACACCGGGGAGCGGGGTGCTCACAGCGACACCGGGGAGCGGGGTGCTCACAGCGACACCGGGGAGCGGGGTGCTCACAGCGACACCGGGGAGCGGGGTGCTCACAGCGACACCGGGGAGCTCACAGCGACACCGGGGAGCTCACAGCGACACCGGGGAGCGGGGTGCTCACAGCGACACCAGGGAGCGGGGTGCTCACAGCGACACCGGGGAGCGGGGTGCTCACAGCGACACCGGGATGCTCACAGTAACACCGGGGAGCGGGGTGCTCACAGCGACACCGGGGAGCGGGGTGCTCAACGAGAACGTGCCCGCTGACACACAGGACCCTCGAGAACGTGCCCACTAACACACAGGAACCTCGAGAACGTGCCCGCTGACACACAGGAACCTGGAACGTGCCCGCTGACACACAGGAACCTGGAACGTGCCCGCTGACACACAGGAACCTGGAACGTGCCCGCTGACACACAGGACCCTCGAGAACGTGCCCACTAGCACACAGGAACCTCGAGAACTTGCCCACTAGCACACAGGACCCTCGAGAACGTGCCCGCTGACACACAGGAAATCGAGAACGTGCCCGCTGACACACAGGACCCTGAGAACGTGCCCGCTGACACACAGGACCCTCGAGACGTGCCCGCTGACACACAGGACCCTCGAGAACGTGCCCGCTGACACACAGGACCCTCGAGAACGTGCCCACTAGCACACAGGACCCTCGAGAACGTGCCCGCTGACACACAGGACCCTCGAGAACGTGCCCGCTGACACACAGGACCCTCGAGAACGTGCCCACTAGCACACAGGAACCTCGAGAACGTGCCCGCTGACACACAGGACCCTCGAGAACGTGCCCGCTGACACACAGGACCCTCGAGAACGTGCCCGCTGACACACAGGACCCTCGAGAACGTGCCCACTAGCACACAGGAACCTCGAACGTGCCCACTAGCACACAGGACCCTCGAGAACGTGCCCGCTGACACACAGGACCCTCGAGAACGTGCCCGCTGACACACAGGACCCTCGAGAACGTGCCCACTAGCACACAGGAACCTCGAGAACGTGCCCACTAGCACACAGGAACCTCGAGAACGTGCCCACTAGCACACAGGAACCTCGAGAACGTGCCCACTAGCACACAGGACCCTCGAGAACGTGCCCGCTGACACACAGGAACATCGAGAACGTGCCCGCTGACACACAGGACCCTCGAGAACGTGCCCGCTGACACACAGGACCCTCGAGAACGTGCCCGCTGACACACAGGACCCTCGAGAACGTGCCCACTAGCACACAGGACCCTCGAGAACGTGTCCGCTGACACACAGGACCCTCGAGAACGTGCCCGCTGACACACAGGAACCTGGAACGTGCCGCTGACACACAGGACAGACCTCGAGAACATGCCCGCTGACACACAGGACCCTCGAGAACGTGCCCACTAGCACACAGGACCCTCGAGAACGTGCCCGCTGACACACAGGAACCTGGAACGTGCCCGCTGACACACAGGACCCTGGAACGTGCCCGCTGACACACAGGAACCTGGAACGTGCCCGCTGACACACAGGAACCTGGAACGTGCCCGCTGACACACAGGAACCTGGAACGTGCCCGCTGACACACAGGAACCTGGAACGTGCCCGCTGACACACAGGACCCTCGAGAACATGCCCGCTGACACACAGGACCCTCGAGAACGTACCCGCTGACACACAGGAACCTGGAACGTGCCCGCTGACACACAGGACCATTAAAAGTTACACATTCGGAAGTGATGCATTCTTTCTGTTTCTGTGTGAAATAATAATGGGGTCCTGTGGTTTGCTGGGCGTGTTCTCAGCACGGAGGTAAAGCTGTGCCAGCGCGCTCCGCGGTCTGCCCTTATCTGTATGTGACAATACGCGGCGCCCTGCCGGATAGCCAGCCTCCATGAATACTAATGGCGGGGTCCCACGGCTCCCACGCTCGTTGGGCTTTAAGGTCTTTATTCCACAAGCCGCGTGTGTTTTCATGATAATATTGACATCCGTTGCACACGTTCTCGTCTCTGCAAGTCGGGAAACCAGCGGATAAATCAGCGGAGCCTGAAATCTGCGTGATGTATCCTGCGGCACACACCTAGCACTTCCCCGACCGGCAGCCATTGCATCTCCATACCGTGGCCTCGTTAGCTGGTCCTGTAATGTGTTGGGGTCTTTGCGATCAGTGGAGGTTTAAGTTCTTCTGGAAAGACCCAGCAATGAAAGAGTTAAATAAGGAAAAATGGAGAAAAAAAAATCCAAAATTGATATTTGAGACTGTATATGTTTTCTGGTCTCCCCCCCCCCCATTTTTATGGGGAAGAGGAGGTAACACATCATCTTGTATTTAATGCACATTTTAATTTCCAAAGTGATTCTGTCATGGCTCTCCGTGTCTTGCAGTGCTGATCCTTCCGCTCCTCGATCAGGACAGCGGGCGCGTGCTGGCGGTTATCCTGGTGAGTTGGAGTCACACTTTATTCATTTCCAAGAAGGCGATCGCATCTAGAAGGCATCTGGGTCATCTTGTATCAATGGGTACCGTGGCCGACAGACTCAATATCAAGGGAAAGGGATGGAAAGCCAGACTGAAGGTCCTTGATGGTGGCCACAGTATGGGAAATCGAGAGAAATCAGGAAAATAATAACAAGAACAAGGTCAGGGATGTGGGATAAGCAGAGACATGTCAGAAAATCAGGAGAGCCAGATAACGAGAGACTGTCACGGGGGCACCTGGCTTGAGCCAAGGTGGGCCCATTATTCGGGATAGTTAGCCCTTTAGGCAGGATATACCACAGGATACAGAGAACAGGACAACAGGAAGGGCAAGGGTTAAGGGAGAGAATAACAATAGACTGGCACCCAGCAGTAAACTAAAGGGAACCCTGATCTAGATACGGTCCTTAGAATGGCCGTCTAATCTAAGGGAAGGGGACCTCAGTGCTGGATGACACACAGAACCAGAGACAGGACACAAGCGACAAACCCAGAGACGTGATGGTAAATAATAGCCGAAGTCAGAAACCAGAGCGGGTTGTCATACAAGCTAGGAGTCGGTACACAGGAGATCACAGAGCAAAGGGATAACCTACAAGCCGGAGTCATACACAGGAATCTCAATATATATCTGAAACAAGAAACAAAAAATAAACCACATACACAGAAAAGGGAACAAGAGAAAACGCGAAAGAACTGAAATACAATCACAAGGAAAACAGAGGAAAATGACCAAGTAAACAGGGAGCTAGTGACCCTTATGCATGAGCAGCGAGTAGCGGGAGTGACCGGATATAGATAGGGAGTGGGGCAGAGCAGGCAGATCATGTGATCTCAGACCAGATAAACTACAGGAGCGGAGGGAGAGGAATGGATAGCCCAGATAAGGTAAGAGCCAGCTCGGATCGGTTCACAATGGGGACCGGGGCTGGAAACGTGACAGAAACAAGAACCAGACCAGGAGAATGGAGTAACGAGATGAGGTCATGAGAGCGGGATAACGAGGCAAGTCATGAGGTCAGGAGAGCGTGATAGCGAGAGGCAATTCATGAGGTCAGGAGAGCATGATAACGAGAGGCAAGTCATGAGGTCAGGAGAGCATGATAACAAGAGGCAAGCTATGAGGTCAAGAGCGGGATAACGAGAGGCAAATCATGTGTATCAGGGAAGCGGGATAACGAGAGGCAAGTATTGAGGTCAGGAGAGCAGGATAACGAGAAGCAAGTCATGATATCAGGAGACCGTGATAATGAGAGCCAAGTCATGATATCAGGAGAGCGGGATAATGAGAGCCAAGTCATGATATCAGGAGAGCGGGATAATGAGAGCCAAGTCACGATATCAGGAGAGCGGGATAATGAGAGCCAAGTCATGATATCAGGAGACCGTGATAATGAGAGGCAAGTCATGATATCAGGAGAGCGGGATAATGAGAGGCAAGTCATGATATCAGGAGAGCGGGATAATGAGAGGCAAGTCATGATATCAGGAGAGCGGGATAATGAGAGCCAAGTCACGATATCAGGAGAGCGGGATAATGAGAGCCAAGTCATGATATCAGGAGAGCGTGATAATGAGAGCCAAGTCATGATATCAGGAGAGCGGGATAATGAGAGCCAATTCATGATATCAGGAGAGCGGGATAACGAGAAGCAAGTCATGATATCAGGAGAGCGGGATAATGAGAGCCAAGTCATGATATCAGGAGAGCAGGATAATGAGAGCCAAGTCACGATATCAGGAGAGCAGGATAATGAGAGCCAAGTCACGATATCAGGAGAGCGGGATAATGAGAGCCAAGTCATGATATCAGGAGAGCGGGATAATGAGAGGCAAGTCATGATATCAGGAGAGCGGGATAATGAGAGGCAAGTCATGATATCAGGAGAGCGGGATAATGAGAGGCAAGTCATGATATCAGGAGAGCGGGATAATGAGAGCCAAGTCACGATATCAGGAGAGCGGGATAATGAGAGCCAAGTCATGATATCAGGAGAGCGTGATAATGAGAGGCAAGTCATGATATCAGGAGAGCGGGATAATGAGAGGCAAGTCATGATATCAGGAGAGCGGGATAACGAGAAGCAAGTCATGATATCAGGAGAGCGGGATAATGAGAGCCAAGTCATGATATCAGGAGAGCGTGATAATGAGAGGCAAGCCACGATATCAGGAGAGCGTGATAATGAGAGGCAAGCCACGATATCAGGAGAGCGGGATAATGAGAGGCAAGTCATGATATCAGGAGAGCGGGATAATGAGAGGCAAGTCATGATATCAGGAGAGCGGGATAATGAGAGCCAAGTCATGATATCAGGAGAGCGTGATAATGAGAGGCAAGTCATGATATCAGGAGAGCGTGATAAGGAGAGGCAAGCCACGATATCAGGAGAGCGTGATAAGGAGAGGCAAGTCATGATATCAGGAGAGCGGGATAACGAGAAGCAAGTCATGATATCAGGAGAGCGGGATAATGAGAGCCAAGTCATGATATCAGGAGAGCGGGATAATGAGAGGCAAGCCACGATATCAGGAGAGCGTGATAAGGAGAGGCAAGTCATGATATCAGGAGAGCGGGATAACGAGAAGCAAGTCATGATATCAGGAGAGCGGGATAATGAGAGCCAAGTCATGATATCAGGAGAGCGGGATAATGAGAGGCAAGCCACGATATCAGGAGAGCGTGATAAGGAGAGGCAAGTCATGATATCAGGAGAGCGGGATAACGAGAAGCAAGTCATGATATCAGGAGAGCGGGATAACGAGAGGCAAATAATGAGGGCAGGAGAGCAGGATAACGAGAGTTGAATTGCGTTGTCAGTAGAGTGGGATAGTGAAAAATGAGTCCTGAGGTCAGGAGAGGGGGATAACGAGAAACAAGTCATGAGGTTAGGAGAGCAGGATAATGAGAGATGAGACACAAGGTGTAGCACGGGATAAGGAGAGTCAAGTGATGAGGTCAAGCGAATGGGATAAGAAACAAATCATGAGGTCAAGAAAGAAGGATAACGAGAAGTCATAAGGATTGTGGGTTGAGGAGATGAGTCAGGAGAGCGAGATAACAGGTGACGAGACACAAGGTCAGGAAATGGTCACAATTTCAGAGCAGGAAGCAAGGGGAGAAATCCTCAAAACGGAGCAAGAGCAATGTCTGACCAAAAAGTCAAAACACACAAATAAATGGGATGACAAATCCACAAAAGGGTCGTCAGACGTGTGTCACCTCACCCCGGGGTCAGACGTGTGTCACCTCACCCCGGGGTCAGACGTGTGTCACCTCACCCCGGGGTCAGACGTGTGTCTCCTCACCCCGGGGTCAGACGTGTGTCTCCTCACCCCGGGGTCAGACGTGTGTCACCTCACCCCGGGGTCAGACGTGTGTCACCTCACCCCGGGGTCAGACGTGTGTCACCTCACCCCGGGGTCAGACGTGTGTCTCCTCACCCCGGGGTCAGATGAGTGTCACCTCTCCCCGGGGTCAGACGTGCATCACCTCACATGGGGTTCCTGCCTGTGTAACGAGGTGATGTCTTGTTTAAACAGAGAAATGTCTCACAGATAGAACCGAGATCCAGAAATGTCTCCACAACCTGAGAAATCTACAAAGACCCCAATAAATGAATGAATTCAGTCCCTATCGCTCAGGTTCAGCCTCGATTATCCCACCTGCCCCGCTGCGTCCCCTCCAGCCCCCCCTCTCCCATTTAACCCCCCCATTCATGGCGATGTTTTTACATTTCCCATCGAGCGATTTGCTGAAATGAAAACAAACGATATATTAGCATGCGGCGGCGGCTCCTGATCCCGGCGCTTTATTACCGTCTCGTAACAATGCGTCCTCGCTGGCGCTCTGCCACCAGGCGCCGTGAGCTAATTCATCTCCTGTATTAACGTGAAATGTGTCTTGGCATGGCTCGCGTACTTTGTAATGACTGTTTTGGCCCCTGTTTGTCATAACGACAGCATTAAAAATCGCTCGTGAAAGTATAATTAATCTGCGGAGTGGAAGGGCCGTGCCGCAGGGTATAGTGGTATCGGGGGCTCGTGATGCTCTTAAAGGTGCAGCCCATTTGCTTGTCCGACCTCTCTCTGCGTACGCGCTATTTTTTAGACGGGTGTCGGTTTTATCCCCGTTCTAATACCCTTCTGACCAGGAAGAGGACAGGAAGTAAAGTCGCGTCCTTTTCCGCACCCAGGACCGCGCTTGATGTGTAAGTTCTGTGTGCATCGTGTCTGGCCTTGCGAGGGTTAATCATGCGGCTGTTTATGCAGTCGGGTAACCCGCCAGCCGGCGTGTGGACGTCCCGCGCGGGTGCCAGCAGACTGCTTATCAGCAGATCAGTCCCGGAGCTTATTTAATTCCCTTCATTGCAGCGAGGCGCAGGAACGGAGAAACCGCGAAATGCGTGAGTTACAGAAAATGCAAGGCTCAGGTTTATAGGTACTCGCAGTGGGGGGGAGACGGAGAGGTTAAACAGTGACCCCTCCTCACTCCCTCACTATATTCCTTTCCATTTTAACCCTAGAGTGTCCATTAACGCTCAGCTTTGTTCCATGGTCTCCCTTTGCGCAGCTTCCTTTGAAGCTGCAGCTGACTGTGAAATGATGCTCTGCCATTGACTGCTCGGGAATGGTTTGAGCGGTACATTCCTGACCAAAATCCTGGAAGGATAATCGGCTGAGAGCTTTCAGATGTGGGGCTAGTGATGACATCCCTCTGCGTGACAAGGGCTGGGGGGCTAATTCAGCCCCTCATGATCATGTAAATTGCATTAAATGGTTGTGGCAGCGAGGGAGCCCCTTTTAAAGCAAGACCCTGAAATACATGATGTGTGCGCAGAGAGTTAGGGTCACCAGATCGGCCATGTTTGCCTGGGCACATATGATTTATTCTAGGGATGCACCGAAATTTCAGCCAATGAAAATTAACGGCCGAAAATTGTGTTTTCGGTTTTGGTCAAAATGGAAATTCAGCCGAAAAAACGGCCGACAATTTCCATTTCAAAATTGGGCCTGGAGGCCCGGCCAAGCCGGGGGCTCATCTGAGCATGGAGGCCGGCCGAGCTGCCTGCTCGGCCATCTTCCAGGCTCAGGCGAGCCCCCGGCTTGGCCTGGGCCTAGAGGCCCAGCTGAGCCTGGGGCTCTCCTGAGCTTGGAGGCCATCCGAGTTGCCTGCTCGGCCGTCCTCCAGGCTCAGGTGAGTCCCCGGCTCGGCCGGAGGGCCAACCGAGCAGGGGGCTCCCCTTAGTCTGTAGGCCGGCAGAGCAGGGGACTCGGGCAGGCCTCCAGGCCCAGGTGACGGATTGTGTTGGGGGGGTGGAGAGCACATACTCACCTACACCGGCTTCGTGTCCTCCACCGGTTGCACACACTCACCTACATCGGCATCCACCGGTGGTAGTCATCCTGCATCCCATCCAGTGTCCTCTCTCCGTTGGTCGCCGGTATGACGTCACGGAAGCCTTTGACCATGGGTCAAAGGTTTTCGTGACATCATCCCGGCGACCGACACAGAGAACGGGCACTGGATGCAGGAGGACTGCCAACGCTGGAGGAGCTCAGGGCCGATGTAGGTGAGTATGTGTAGGCAACATACTCCCCTACATCCTTCTACTTCGGCCCTGAGCTCCAGCGGTGACTGTCCTCCAGCTGTCACAGGCTGCTCGGCCGTCTTCCAGACTCAGGCGAGGGCCAGGCTGTCCCTTAGCAGTTAGCGGGGGGGCCTGGCTGTCCCTCGACAGGTAGCAGGGGCTCTTCTGTCCATTGACAGCGGGGGGCCCGGCTGTCCCTCGGCAGTTAGCGGGGGCCCGGCTGTCCCTCGGCAGTTAGCGGGGGCCCGGCTGTCCCTCGGCAGTTAGCGGGGGCCCGGCTGTCCCTCGGCAGTTAGCGGGGGCCCGGCTGTCCCTCGGCAGTTAGCGGGGCCCGGCTGTCCCTCGGCAGTTAGCGGGGGCCCGACTGTCCCTCGGCAGTTAGCGGGGCCCGGCTGTCCTCGGCAGTTAGCGGGGGCCCGGCTGTCCCTCGGCAGTTAGCGGGGCCCGGCTGTCCCTCGGCAGTTAATGGGGGCCCGGCTGTCCCTCGGCAGTTAGCGGGGGCCCGGCTGTCCCTCGGCAGTTAGCGGGGGCCCGGCTGTCCCTCGGCAGTTAGCGGGGGCCCGGCTGTCCCTCGGCAGTTAGCGGGGGCCCGGCTGTCCCTCGGCAGTTAGCGGGGGCCCGGCTGTCCCTCGGCAGTTAGCGGGGGCCCGGCTGTCCCTCGGCAGTTAGCGGGGGCCCGGCTGTCCCTTGGCAGTTAGCGGGGGCCCAGGTGTCCCTTGGCAGTTAGCGGGGGGCCCGCGTGTCCCTTGGCAGTTAGCGGGGGGCCCGCGTGTCCCTTGGCAGTTAGCGGGGGGCCCGCGTGTCCCTTGGCAATTAGCGGGGGCCCTCGTGTCCCTTAGCAGTTAGCAGGGGCCTGTCTGTCCCTCGGCAGTTAGCGGGGGCCCGGCTGTCCCATGGCAGTTAGCGGGGGCCCGGCTGACCCTTGGCAGTTAGCGGGGGCCCGGCTGTCCCATGGCAGTTAGCGGGGGCCCGGCTGTCCCTTGGCAGTTAGCGGGGGCCCGGCTGTCCCTTGGCAGTTAGTGGGGGGCCCGGCTGTCCCTTGGCAGTTAGCGGGGGCCCGGCTGTCCCTTGGCAGTTAGCGGGGGCCCGCGTGTCCCTTGGCAATTAGCGGGGGCCCTCGTGTCCCTTAGCAGTTAGCAGGGGCCTGTCTGTCCCTCGGCAGTTAGCGGGGGCCCGGCTGTCCCTTGGCAGTTAGCAGGGGCCTGTCTGTCCCTCGGCAGTTAGCGGGGGCCCGGCTGTCCCTTGGCAGTTAGCGGAGGCCCGGCTGTCCCTTGTCAGTTAGCGGGGGCCCGGCTGTCCCTTGTCAGTTAGCGGGGGCCCGGCTGTCCCTTGTCAGTTAGCGGGGGCCCGGCTGTCCCATGGCAGTTAGCGGGGGCCCGGCTGTCCCATGGCAGTTAGCGGGGGCCCGGCTGTCCCTTGGCAGTTAGTGGGGGGCCGGCTGTCCCTTGGCAGTTAGTGGGGGCCCGGCTGTCCCTTGGCAGTTAGCGGGGGCCCGGCTGACCCTTGGCAGTTAGCGGGGGCCCGGCTGTCCCTTGGCAGTTAGCGGGGGCCAGGTGTCCCTTGGCGGTTAGTGGGGGCCCGGCTGTCTGCTCAGGGGTCACTAATAGCCATAGCTCCTGGATGGTGGCCCTTAAAATTAATTCACTGTGCAGAAACCCAGAGGAAGGATCCGGAGCCACGGAGAGGCTCAGCTAATTAAAGCCTGGCTGGATTCCGCTTATTAACAGGGCGACTCGTTTCCGTGATTTAATTAATCCATCGCTTAATTATCTCCGATTGGCCGTTTCAGGGATGTCATTTAATTTCTGGCGATGGCCTGTTCTGCCATTATTATATAACGGAGTGCAGGACGAGCTGCCGAAAAATACAAATATTGTATCATTCTATGTGAAGCGGCGTATGAAGCTCGTGGGTCACATGACGCGTTGTATGAAGCTCGTGGAGCACATGACGCGTTGTATGAAGCTCGTGGAGCACATGACGCGTTGTATGAGCTTGTGGGGCACATGACGCGTTGTATGAAGCTCGTGGAGCACATGACGCGTTGTATGAGCTCGTGGGGGACATGACGCGTTCTATGAAGCTCGTGGGGCACATGACGCGTTCTATGAAGCTCGTGGAGCACATGACGCGTTGTATGAGCTCGTGGGCCACATGACGCGTTGTATGAAGCTCGTGAGGCACATGACGCGTTGTATGAAGCTCGTGGGGCACATGACGCGTTGTATGAAGCTCGTGGGGCACATGACGTGTTGTATGAAGCTCGTGGGGCACATGACGCGTTGTATGAAGCTCGTGGGGCACATGACGCGTTGTATGAAGCTCGTGGGGCACATGACGCATTGTATGAAGCTCGTGGGGCACATGACGCGTTGTATGAAGCTCGTGGGCCACATGACGCGTTGTATGAGCTCGTGGGCCACATGACGCGTTGTATGAGCTCGTGGGCCATGACGCGTTGTATGAAGCTCGTGAGCCACATGACGCGTTGTATGAAGCTCGTGGGGCACATGACGTGTTGTATGAAGCTCGTGGAGCACATGACGCGTTGTATGAGCTTGTGGGCCACATGACGCGTTGTATGAAGCTCGTGAGGCACATGACGCGTTGTATGAAGCTCGTGGGGCACATGACGCGTTGTATGAAGCTCGTGGGGCACATGACGTGTTGTATGAAGCTCGTGGGGCACATGACGCGTTGTATGAAGCTTGTGGGCCACATGACGCGTTGTATGAAGCTCGTGAGGCACATGACGCGTTGTATGAAGCTCGTGGGGCACATGACGCGTTGTATGAAGCTCGTGGGGCACATGACGTGTTGTATGAAGCTCGTGGGGCACATGACGCGTTGTATGAAGCTCGTGGGGCACATGACGCGTTGTATGAAGCTCGTGGGGCACATGACGCGTTGTATGAAGCTCGTGGGGCACATGACGCGTTGTATGAAGCTCGTGGGGCACATGACGCGTTGTATGAAGCTCGTGGGCCACATGACGCGTTGTATGAGCTCGTGGGCCACATGACGCGTTGTATGAGCTCGTGGGCCACATGACGCGTTGTATGAAGCTCGTGGGGCACATGACGCGTTGTATGAAGCTCGTGGGGCACATGACGCGTTGTGTGAAGCTCATGGGGCACATGACGTGTTGTATGAAGCGTTGTATGAAGCTCGTGGGGCACATGACGCGTTGTATGAAGCTCGTGGGGCACATGACGCGTTGTATGAAGCTCGTGGAGCACATGATGCTGTGTACAGTTAAGTCCATATATATTTGGACACATACACATTTTTTTTTCAGGTATTTACCGAATCCTATTGAAGTTATAGTTCTGTAATGGAGATGAGGTGAAAGTGCAGACTCTCAGGTTTAATTTGAGGAGATGTTCATCCAAACTGGAGGAGGGGTTTAGGAGTTACAGCTCTTACGAGTAGCCACGCCCCCTTTTACAAGGGACCAAAAGTAATTGGACAATTGAATGAGAAGCTGTTTCATGGTCAGGTGTGGCAGCTCCATTATTTCTTCATCCATTAATCCGGTAAAAGGTCTGGAGTTGATTCTAAGTGTGTTATTTGCATCGGAATCTATTGCTGTGAAGCTCCATCATGCGTTCAGAGGAGCCGTCCATGCAAGAGAAACCGACCACTGTAACGCTTCAAAAACACAACAAATCCAGACATAGCGGCAACATTAGCAGCGGCCAAACCAACAGCTTGATACATTCTGAGGAAAGAGGAACGACCTGGTGAGCTCAGCAACATGAAAAGGCCTGGACGTCCACGCAGGACAACAGTGGTGGATGATCGCAGGATCCTCTTTATGGTAAAGAGAAACCCATTCACAACATCCAGACACGTGCAGGACACCCTCCAGGAGGTGGACGTATCCTTGTCAAAGTCTACAATCAAGAGAAGACTTCACGAGAGCAAATACAGAGGCTTCACCACACGGTGCCAACCATTCATAAACCTGAAGAATAGAAAAGCTAAGTTAGACTTTACCAAAAATCATCTAAAAAAGACAGAGCAGCTCTGGAAAAGCCATTCTCTGGACGGATGAAACTAAGATTAATCTGTATCAGAATGACGGGAAAAAAAAAGTGTGGAGAAGGTTTGGAACAGCTCATGATCCAAAGCACACAATGTCACCTGTAAAACATGGTGGAGGCAGTGTGATGGCATGGGCATGCATGGCTTCTAGTGGCACCGGGTCATTGGTGTTTATTGATGATGTGACAGAAGCAGCCGGGTGAATTCAGCAGTATTTAGAGATATACCGTCAGCCCAGATTCAGCCAAATGCAGCAAAGCTGATTGGACGGCGCTTCACAGGACAGACAGACAATGATCCAAAACACACGGCAAAAACAACCCAGGAGGAAGGAAAAGAAGTGGAGTATTGTGCAATGGCCGAGTCAATCACCTGATCTCAGCCCAATGGAGCCGCATTTCACTCGATGAAGCAAAACTAAAGGCAGAAAGAGCCACAAACAAAGAACAACTGAAGACGCTGCAGATAGAGCCGGACGAAGCATCAGAAAGGAGGAAACAGGTCTCTGGTGATGTCTATGGGTTCCAGATTTCAGGCCGTCATTAAAGCAAGTAAAGGATTCCGCAAAATATTAAAAATGAACATTTATGATTATATTCATTCGTCCAATTACATTTGAGCCCCTGATAATAGGGGGGGGGGGCGTGTATAAAAATGGCTGCAGTGTATAAAATGTATACTTGATATTTATGTTCCTTGAATTAAAGCTGAGAGTCTGCGCTTCAACATTCAATGGATTGTTAATTTCATTCTGGCGGCAAAAAGAGCCAAAAGTATGAAAACTGTGCCTGTGTCCAAATATATATGGACCTTACTGTGTGCAGCTCACAGGCGCCTGATGTGGTGTACTCAGCGCTTTACAGGTTACATTACAGCAGAGGGAGGTGCAGTAGTTATACAGTGTATATTTATATAGCAGTAACAGGTGTACTCAGCGCTTTACAGGTTACATTACAGCAGAGGGAGGTGCAGTAGTTATACAGTGTATATTTATATAGCAGTAACAGGTGTACTCAGCGCTTTACAGGTTACATTACAGCAGAGGGAGGTGCAGTAGTTATACAGTGTATATATAGCAGTAACAGGTGTACTCGGCACTTTACAGGTTACATTACAGTAGAGGGAGGTGCAGTAGTTATACAGTGTATATTTATATAGCAGTAACAGGTGTACTCGGCGCTTTACAGGTTACATTATAGCAGAGGGAGGTGCAGTAGTTATACAGTGTATATTTATATAGCAGTAACAGGTGTACTCAGCGCTTTACAGGTTACATTACAGCAGAGGGAGGTGCAGTAGTTATACAGTGTATATTTATATAGCAGTAACAGGTGTACTCAGCGCTTTACAGGTTACATTACAGCAGAGGGAGGTGCAGTAGTTATACAGTGTATATTTATATAGCAGTAACAGGTGTACTCAGCGCTTTACAGGTTACATTACAGCAGAGGGAGGTGCAGTAGTTATACAGTGTATATTTATATAGCAGTAACAGGTGTACTCAGCGCTTTACAGGTTACATTACAGCAGAGGGAGGTGCAGTAGTTATACAGTGTATATATAGCAGTAACAGGTGTACTCGGCACTTTACAGGTTACATTACAGTAGAGGGAGGTGCAGTAGTTATACAGTGTATATTTATATAGCAGTAACAGGTGTACTCGGCGCTTTACAGGTTACATTATAGCAGAGGGAGGTGCAGTAGTTATACAGTGTATATTTATATAGCAGTAACAGGTGTACTCAGCGCTTTACAAGTTACATTACAGCAGAGGGAGGTGCAGTAGTTATACAGTGTATATTTATATAGAAGTAACAGGTGTACTCAGCGCTTTACAGGTTACATTACAGCAGAGGGAGGTGCAGTAGTTATACAGTGTATATATAGCAGTAACAGGTGTACTCGGCGCTTTACAGGTTACATTATAGCAGAGGGAGGTGCAGTAGTTATACAGTGTATATTTATATAGCAGTAACAGGTGTACTCAGCGCTTTACAAGTTACATTACAGCAGAGGGAGGTGCAGTAGTTATACAGTGTATATTTATATAGCAGTAACAGGTGTACTCGGCGCTGTACAGGTTACATTATAGCAGAGGGAGGTGCAGTAGTTATACAGTGTATATTTATATAGCAGTAACAGGTGTACTCAGCGCTTTACAGGTTACATTACAGCAGAGGGAGGTGCAGTAGTTATACAGTGTATATATATAGCAGTAACAGGTGTACTCGGCGCTTTACAGGTTACATTATAGCAGAGGGAGGTGCAGTAGTTATACAGTGTATATTTATATAGCAGTAACAGGTGTACTCAGCGCTTTACAAGTTACATTACAGCAGAGGGAGGTGCAGTAGTTATACAGTGTATATTTATATAGCAGTAACAGGTGTACTCGGCGCTGTACAGGTTACATTATAGCAGAGGGAGGTGCAGTAGTTATACAGTGTATATTTATATAGCAGTAACAGGTGTACTCAGCGCTTTAACAGGTTACATTACAGCAGAGGGAGGTGCAGTAGTTATACAGGGTATATTTATATAGCAGTAACAGGTGTACTCAGCGCTTTACAGGTTACATTACAGCAGAGGGAGGTGCAGTAGTTATAACAGTGTATATATAGGCAGTAACAGGTGTACTCAGCGCTTTACAGGTTACATTACAGCAGAGGGAGGTGCAGTAGTTATACAGTGTATATTTATATAGCAGTAACAGGTGTACTCAGTGCTTTACAGGTTACATTACAGTAGAGGGAGGTGCAGTAGTTATACAGTGTATATTTATATAGCAGTAACAGGTGTACTCGGCTCTTTACAGGTTACATTATAGCAGAGGGAGGTGCAGTAGTTATACAGTGTATATTTATATAGCAGTAACAGGTGTACTCAGCGCTTTACAAGTTACATTACAGCAGAGGGAGGTGCAGTAGTTATACAGTGTATATTTATATAGCAGTAACAGGTGTACTCGGCGCTGTACAGGTTACATTACAGCAGAGGGAGGTGCAGTAGTTATACAGTGTATATTTATATAGCAGTAACAGGTGTACTCAGCGCTTTACAGGTTACATTACAGCAGAGGGAGGTGCAGTAGTTATACAGTGTATATTTATATAGCAGTAACAGGTGTACTCAGCACTTTACAGGTTACATTACAGTAGAGGGAGGTGCAGTAGTTATACATTGTATATTTATATAGCAGTAACAGGTGTACTCGGCGCTTTACAGGTTACATTACAGCAGAGGGAGGTGCAGTAGTTATACCAGTGTATATATAGCAGTAACAGGTGTACTCGGCGCTTTACAGGTTACATTATAGCAGAGGGAGGTGCAGTAGTTATACAGTGTATATTTATTATAGCAGTAACAGGTGTACTCGGCACTTTACAGGTTACATTACAGCAGAGGGAGGTGCAGTAGTTATACAGTGTATATATAGCAGTAACAGGTGTACTCGGCGCTTTACAGGTTACATTATAGCAGAGGGAGGTGCAGTAGTTATACAGGTGTATATTTATATAGCAGTAACAGGTGTACTCAGCGCTTTACAGGTTACATTACAGCAGAGGGAGGTGCAGTAGTTATACAGTGTATATTTATATAGCAGTAACAGGTGTACTCAGCGCTTTACAGGTTACATTACAGCAGAGGGAGGTGCAGTAGTTATACAGTGTATATATAGCAGTAGCAGTAAAGGTGTACTCGGCACTTTACAGGTTACATTACAGCAGAGGGAGGTGCAGTAGTTATACAGTGTATATTTATATAGCAGTAACAGGTGTACTCGGCGCTTTACAGGTTACATTAATAGCAGAGGGAGGTGCAGTAGTTATACAGTGTATATTATATAGCAGTAACAGGTGTACTCAGCGCTTTACAAGTTACATTACAGCAGAGGGAGGTGCAGTAGTTATACAGTGTATATTTATATAGAAGTAACAGGTGTACTCAGCGCTTTACAGGTTACATTACAGCAGAGGGAGGTGCAGTAGTTATACAGTGTATATATAGCAGTAACAGGTGTACTCGGCGCTTTACAGGTTACATTATAGCAGAGGGAGGTGCAGTAGTTATACAGTGTAATATTTATATAGCAGTAACAGGTGTACTCAGCGCTTTACAAGTTACATTACAGCAGAGGGAGGTGCAGTAGTTATACAGTGTATATTTATATAGCAGTAACAGGTGTACTCGGCAGCTGTACAGTTTACATTATACGCAGAGGGAAGGTGCAGTAGTTATACGTGTATATTTATATAAGCAGTAACAGGTGTATTCAGCGCTTTACAGGTTACATTACAGCAGAGGGAGGTGCAGTAGTTTTAACAGTGTATATATAAGCAGTAACAGGTGTACCGGGCGCTTTAACAGGTTACATTATAGCAGAGGGAGGTGCAGTAGTTATACAGTGTATATTTATATAAGCAGTAACAGGTGTACTCAGCGCTTTACAAGTTACATTACAGCAGAGGGAGGTGCAGTAGTTATACAGTGTATATTTATATAGCAGTAACAGGTGTACTCGGCGCTGTACAGGTTACATTATAGCAGAGGGAGGTGCAGTAGTTAATACAGTGTATATTTATATAGCAGTAACAGGTGTACTCAGCGCTTTACAGGTTACATTACAGCAGAGGGAGGTGCAGTAGTTATACAGGGTATATTTATATAGCAGTAACAGGTGTAACTCGCGCTTTACAGGTTACATTACAGCAGAGGGAGGTGCAGTAGTTAATACAGTGTATATATATAGCAGTAACAGGTGTACTCAGCGCTTTACAGGTTACATTACAGCAGAGGGAGGTGCAGTAGTTATACAGTGTATATTTATATAGCAGTAACAGGTGTACTCAGTGCTTTACAGGTTACATTACAGTAGAGGGAGGTGCAGTAGTTATACAGTGTATATTTATATAGCAGTAACAGGTGTACTCGGCTCTTTACAGGTTACATTATAGCAGAGGGAGGTGCAGTAGTTATACAGTGTATATTTATATAGCAGTAACAGGTGTACTCAGCGCTTTACAAGTTACATTACAGCAGAGGGAGGTGCAGTAGTTATACAGTGTATATTTATATAGCAGTAACAGGTGTACTCGGCGCTGTACAGGTTACATTATAGCAGAGGGAGGTGCAGTAGTTATACAGTGTATATTTATATAGCAGTAACAGGTGTACTCAGCGCTTTACAGGTTACATTACAGCAGAGGGAGGTGCAGTAGTTATACAGTGTATATTTATATAGCAGTAACAGGTGTACTCAGCACTTTACAGGTTACATTACAGTAGAGGGAGGTGCAGTAGTTATACATTGTATATTTATATAGCAGTAACAGGTGTACTCGGCGCTTTACAGGTTACATTACAGCAGAGGGAGGTGCAGTAGTTATACAGTGTATATATAGCAGTAACAGGTGTACTCGGCGCTTTACAGGTTACATTATAGCAGAGGGAGGTGCAGTAGTTATACAGTGTATATTTATATAGCAGTAACAGGTGTACTCGGCACTTTACAGGTTACATTACAGCAGAGGGAGGTGCAGTAGTTATACAGTGTATATATAGCAGTAACAGGTGTACTCGGCGCTTTACAGGTTACATTATAGCAGAGGGAGGTGCAGTAGTTATACAGTGTATATTTATATAGCAGTAACAGGTGTACTCGGCGCTTTACAGGTTACATTATAGCAGAGGGAGGTGCAGTAGTTATACAGTGTATATTTATATAGCAGTAACAGGTGTACTCAGCGCTTTACAGGTTACATTACAGCAGAGGGAGGTGCAGTAGTTATACAGTGTATATTTATATAGCAGTAACAGGTGTACTCGGCGCTTTACAGGTTACATTACAGTAGAGGGATGTGCAGTAGTTATACAGTGTATATTTATATAGCAGTAACAGGTGTACTCAGCGCTTTACAAGTTACATTACAGTAGAGGGAGGTGCAGTAGTTATACAGTGTATATATAGCAGTAACAGGTGTACTCAGCGCTTTACAGGTTACATTACAGCAGAGGGAGGTGCAGTAGTTATACAGTGTATATTATATAGCAGTAACAGGTGTACTCGGCGCTTTACAGGTTACATTATAGCAGAGGGAGGTGCAGTAGTTATACAGTGTATATTTATATAGCAGTAACAGGTGTACTCAGCGCTTTACAGGTTACATTACAGCAGAGGGATTGCAGTAGTTTACAGTGTATATTTATATAGCAGTAACAGGTGTACTCAGCGCTTTACAGGTGACATTACAGCAGAGGGAGGTGCAGTAGTTATACAGTGTATATTTATATAGCAGTAACAGGTGTACTCAGCGCTTTACAGGTTACATTACAGCAGAGGGAGGTGCAGTAGTTATACAGTGTATATATAGCAGTAACAGGTGTACTCAGCGCTTTACAGGTTACATTACAGCAGAGGGAGGTGCAGTAGTTATACAGTGTATATTTATATAGCAGTAACAGGTGTACTCGGCGCTTTACAGGTTACATTACAGCAGAGGGAGGTGCAGTAGTTATACAGTGTATATTTATATAGCAGTAACAGGTGTACTCGGCGCTTTACAGGTTACATTACAGCAGAGGGAGGTGCAGTAGTTATACAGTGTATATTTATATAGCAGTAACAGGTGTACTCAGCGCTTTACAGGTTACATTACAGTAGAGGGAGGTGCAGTAGTTATACAGTGTATATTTATATAGCAGTAACAGGTGTACTCGGCTCTTTACAGGTTACATTATAGCAGAGGGAGGTGCAGTAGTTATACAGTGTATATTTATATAGCAGTAACAGGTGTACTCAGCGCTTTACAAGTTACATTACAGCAGAGGGAGGTGCAGTAGTTATACAGTGTATATTTATATAGCAGTAACAGGTGTACTCGGCGCTGTACAGGTTACATTATAGCAGAGGGAGGTGCAGTAGTTATACAGTGTATATTTATATAGCAGTAACAGGTGTACTCAGCGCTTTACAGGTTACATTACAGCAGAGGGAGGTGCAGTAGTTATACAGTGTATATTATATAGCAGTAACAGGTGTACTCAGCACTTTACAGGTTACATTACAGTAGAGGGAGGTGCAGTAGTTATACATTGTATATTTATATAGCAGTAACAGGTGTACTCGGCGCTTTACAGGTTACATTACAGCAGAGGGAGGTGCAGTAGTTATACAGTGTATATATAGCAGTAACAGGTGTACTCGGCGCTTTACAGGTTACATTATAGCAGAGGGAGGTGCAGTAGTTATACAGTGTATATTTATATAGCAGTAACAGGTGTACTCGGCACTTTACAGGTTACATTACAGCAGAGGGAGGTGCAGTAGTTATACAGTGTATATATAGCAGTAACAGGTGTACTCGGCGCTTTACAGGTTACATTATAGCAGAGGGAGGTGCAGTAGTTATACAGTGTATATTTATATAGCAGTAACAGGTGTACTCGGCGCTTTACAGGTTACATTACAGTAGAGGGATGTGCAGTAGTTATACAGTGTATATTTATATAGCAGTAACAGGTGTACTCAGCGCTTTACAAGTTACATTACAGCAGAGGGAGGTGCAGTAGTTATACAGTGTATATTTATATAGCAGTAACAGGTGTACTCGGCGCTTTACAGGTTACATTATAGCAGAGGGAGGTGCAGTAGTTATACAGTGTATATTTATATAGCAGTAACAGGTGTACTCAGCGCTTTACAGGTTACATTACAGCAGAGGGATGTGCAGTAGTTATACAGTGTATATTTATATAGCAGTAACAGGTGTACTCAGCGCTTTACAGGTGACATTACAGCAGAGGGAGGTGCAGTAGTTATACAGTGTATATTTATATAGCAGTAACAGGTGTACTCAGCGCTTTACAGGTGACATTACAGCAGAGGGAGGTGCAGTAGTTATACAGTGTATATATAGCAGTAACAGGTGTACTCAGCGCTTTACAGGTTACATTACAGCAGAGGGAGGTGCAGTAGTTATACAGTGTATATTTATATAGCAGTAACAGGTGTACTCGGCGCTTTACAGGTTACATTACAGCAGAGGGAGGTGCAGTAGTTATACAGTGTATATTTATATAGCAGTAACAGGTGTACTCGGCGCTTTACAGGTTACATTACAGCAGAGGGAGGTGCAGTAGTTATACAGTGTATATTTATATAGCAGTAACAGGTGTACTCAGCGCTTTACAGGTTACATTACAGCAGAGGGAGGTGCAGTAGTTATACAGTGTATATTTATATAGCAGTAACAGGTGTACTCAGCGCTTTACAGGTTACATTACAGCAGAGGGAGGTGCAGTAGTTATACAGTGTATATTTATATAGCAGTAACAGGTGTACTCAGCGCTTTACAGGTTACATTATAGTAGAGGGAGGTGCAGTAGTTATACAGTGTATATTTATATAGCAGTAACAGGTGTACTCAGCGCTTTACAGGTTACATTATAGCAGAGGGAGTGCAGTAGTTATACAGTGTATATTTATATAGCAGTAACAGGTGTACTCAGCGCTTTACATGTGACATTACAGCAGAGGGAGGTGCAGTAGTTATACAGTGTATATTTATATAGCAGTAACAGGTGTACTCGGCGCTTTACAGGTTACATTACAGCAGAGGGAGGTGCAGTAGTATACAGTGTATATTTATATAGCAGTAACAGGTGTACTCAGCGCTTTACAGGTTACATTACAGCAGAGGGAGGTGCAGTAGTTATACAGTGTATATTATAGCAGTAACAGGTGTACTCGGCACTTTACAGGTTACATTACAGCAGAGGGAGGTGCAGTAGTTATACAGTGTATATTTATATAGCAGTAACAGGTGTACTCGGCACTTTACAGGTTACATTACAGTAGAGGGAGGTGCAGTAGTTATACAGTGTATATTTATATAGCAGTAACAGGTGTACTCGGTGCTTTACAGGTTACATTACAGTAGAGGGAGGTGCAGTAGTTATACAGTGTATATATAGCAGTAACAGGTGTACTCGGCGCTTTACAGGTTACATTATAGCAGAGGGAGGTGCAGTAGTTATACAGTGTATATTTAGCAGTAACAGGTGTACTCAGCGCTTTACAGGTTACATTACAGTAGAGGGAGGTGCAGTAGTTATACAGTGTATATTTATATAGCAGTAACAGGTGTACTCAGCGCTTTACAGGTTACATTACAGCAGAGGGAGGTGCAGTAGTTATACAGTGTATATTTATATAGCAGTAACAGGTGTACTCGGTGCTTTACAGGTGACATTACAGCAGAGGGAGGTGCAGTAAATAAATTATTCAGTGAATAAATGACATTAACCCTGTGTGTGCCTCTGTGAGTGAGCGATGTCATGTTGCAGTGATTTATTTCTGCATGTAGATACATGGGGCGCTGTGTGTTAACCCCTCGCTGCCCGCGCGCCGATGTTTCGCTGATCCGGTAATTATTCCGTCTGATTTCTCCTTCCAGATGCATTGCAGCCCGCTGAGCGACGCGGACGAGCAGAACCTCCGCACCCTGGAGAAACATGTGAGTGCTGTCGTATCACGCCCCGGCAGATGGTTTACGACGCGTTTCACTCTCGGCAGCTGAAAACAACATGAATAAATCCTAACCGGCGGCTCCGGGACCCAGATACTCTCAGGCGAGAGGCATTGCTGCGGGATAAGCAGGCTTCCATGCACCTGCCACGGCGAGGGGGGTATGATATCCCAGGGCCCCGAAATGCGAAACGCGTGGCCTATCCCGAAAAAATCTGTCCATCTGGAATTCCAGTGCGAGGAGAACCTTATGTTTAGTATTGGATATGTGTCTGTGTTTAATCCCTGAGTGCAGAGCCCGATGAGAGGCATCACGCCCAAGAGGCGCTGCATCAGCAATGGCAGTGATGCCCAATAAGGGGGTACACTCCCAATAATACTCTCCGTCTGACTATTGGGTCATGTTTTCATCTGCTCAGTCACCGGCAAGGCCTGGGGTGATGAGACAGAGATCCCTAATCAGGACTGGCGCGCCGGACCAGGGACTGTTGGCGGCTGCATGAATGACGAAATCATGGCCCTGGCTCCCGGAACGAGTTTCAAACACCAAGACGTGGCTCACGTGACTTCCCTGATAGGTCTCATGTCCTGAGTAACACCGTTCCTACCACACTCCAGCAGTCCATACACAGGAGACCCGTCGGTGGCGGGAAGCGATGGGGACCGGAGAGACAGGGGACACGATGAACTTCTGAACGTATCAACATGTAACGAAATCTAAATGAACCCCACCAAAAATCGAGGGCGGCGGGACGAGAATCCCCCGGCTGCCGCAGCACAAAGCGAGCCTGAGCCGAGATGAAAGCTAATCATTCTCCGCGCAGTAATCAGCCTGACAGTTTAATCAAAGGAGAGGCATCGGCGGGGGGGGGGGGGGGGCGCGCGCCCAGACTCCTTAATATTCCTGCATCTGATGGAGGGAAGACTTTATCTGTCGCACGGAGCCCGGCATTACCTGCACGCTCAGAGAAGAGGGGAAATAAAGCTAGGGCCTCCACTGCACGCACAGCGCAAGCTGGCTCCCCTGATTTACCCATAGACCTTGTTGGGTCCTCCCCAGTGCCCACAGAGCGTGCCGGGTCCTCCCTGGTGCCCACAGAGCGTGCCGGGTCCTCCCTGGTGCTCACAGAGCGTGCCGGGTCCTCCCTGGTGCCCACAGAGCGTGCCGGGTCCTCCCTGGTGCCCACAGAGCGTGCCTGGTCCTCCCTGGTGCCCACAGAGCGTGCCGGGTCCTCCCTGGTGCCCACAGAGCGTGCCGGGTCCTCCCTGGTGCCCACAGAGCATGTGGGATTCTCTGCTGTGCCCACAGAGCGTGCCAGGTCCTCCGTGGTGACTACAGAGCATGCCGAATCCTCTGCACTCACAGAGCATGCTGGGTCCCCCGCTGCGTGCAGAGTGTCCCAGTTCCCCCGTTGCACCCATAGACCTTGACCACCTAGCACGTGGTTACAATCCGGTTCATGTGTGGAGCGACGGCGCATCCTCTGCCGCAGGGAGCCGTGTACAGGGAATTGTATTTTGTGCTGAAAGTTTGATCTTTTCCCAGATTCTGGTGGCCTGCAAGAGGGTGTTGGCCATCCAAAAGCTCCATCCATGGACCCAAGTCAACGTGCCTACCAGCTCCTCCGAGAGTCCTCTGCGCGGGCCGGAAAATTCCCCAAAGCCTCAGCTGTGGTCGCAGGTCAACCTGTCCACTGGTCCTCTAGAAACACCCCCGCCGGAGCCAGAGAACACTCAGAATGATGGGTACAATGATCTGGATCACCAGGTCCTGCAGCTGTGTGGTATGTGTGGCTTCTCTTTCTGTTTTTCGTGATGGGCTCAATAAGACTAAATTCGATAGAGAGGGTCAACTGAATGAACTATCCTGAATGAGGGGCTGAGAGGGTCACCTGAATGAACTATCCTGAATGAGGGGCTGAGAGGGTCAACTGAAGGAACTATCCTGAATGAGGGGCTGAGAGGGTCAACTGAAGGAACTATCCTGAATGAGGGGCTGAGAGGGTCAACTGAAGGAGCTATCCTGAATGAGGGGCTGAGAGGGTCTCCTGAATGAACTATCCTGAATGGGGGCTGAGAGGGTCAACTGAAGGAGCTATCCTGAATGGAGGCTGAGAGGGTCAACTGGAGGAGCTATCCTGAATGGGGGCTGAGAGGGTCAACTTAAGGAACTATCCTATATGGAGGGTAAGACGGTCATTTGAAGGAACTTTCAGGGTTTGCATCTTACAAAGCACTTAGATGACTTTGGTTGGTCAAATGGACCAGGAGAAGAGACAGATCTGAAATGGACAGTTGAGACGGGGAGGAGAAAAATAGAGGAAAGTGATCAGGAGGGTAAAGTCTAAAGCCAATGCATGGCGCAGGGAGGGATAGAAGGAAAACCTGGGTAATAATCGTGGCGCAGGGAGGGATAGAAGGAAAAGCTGGGTAATAATCGTGGCACAGGGAGGGATAGAAGGAAAACCTGGGTAATAATCGTATAGTGAGCGGTAGACGGGGAATGGAAACTCCTGGGCAGACACATGGACTGAACTTGGGTCTCTGTAGGTTAAGGCAGCCATTATGGGTTATTCAGAGCGAGATGATCTGGCCCCGACATGTCACCGAACAGTGAATTTCCCCGTACGGTGACATTTCCCGGACAGGGTCACATCTGTCAAATGTTGCTTCCTCACTGGACACCCGGGTTCTCCTCGTGACTCTCACGTCTTTCTCCAGTACCTTAGCCACAGCTTAAGGACAGGTGCATGTAGAGAGCCTGGCTAGCACCCCCAGAAATAAGCCGATGTTGTAGACCTAGAGCCTTTCATTGGCACAGCAAGCAGAAGGTACCCCAAATAATGAGCCATGACTTCAAGCTTGGTCAGAATAGAACTGACTGTTTATTCACAGAGACACACAGGTACAGTCAAGGACCAACCCAATTTGCATACAACCAAACAGATAACCTCACAGATCAGATAACTGCACAGGACCTTCAAACAATGGACAATGGGATTTCCTAGGAGGAGAAGGGGGAGGGAGAAAGTAGGGTAAGCCAAAGGAATTTCTTATAGAGAGAATGTACACAATAGAGAGAGTAGGTACTAATACAGAGGTCACACTATACAGAGAAAAGGAGGGACACAGAAAACACAAACACCCTGCATCTAGAATTGTAGATACAGGGTGACTTTAACAAAGGAAAGAGCAGGATAAGGATATAAAACATCAGGGCCGCACCTCCCAAATACACTTCTAGGCCCATGTACTTCTAGTCCAAAGTGATGTATGTCACATCCCCCATAGAGAAGCAATGGTTAATCTATTCACATTGAACAGCAGAGAAATGTCAGTGAAATGCCCTGATGTTCAGTGGTTTCATTCGGCAGGTTTATTCAGGTGAATCCCATAGGTTTCAATGTTAAAAATATTCCCTTTTTAGTCCAATATCTAATAAACCGTTTATTATTTTCATCTGCAGCAAAAAGTCTCTTTATTTATCGATTTTTTTTTTTAGGATCTTTTAGATATTTTTCGGGATTTTTTTCAGCAGTTTTTTTTTTCCATTTCTTATTTTAAAGTGTTTTTTCTCTTTTCTGTAACAGCCCTTTTTATTATCATTCATTGGATCTTCTATGTAAATTCCAGACATTTTCGTTCAGTAGTTTTTTGCAAACACCTTTTCAATTCTCACACTTTAAAGCGTATTGTTTGTTTTAGTTTTGTTTTTTCCCCGTTTGTCTGCTTGTCGGCTTTTTCCGGCGCTGTGATCGGCGTCTCGTTGCCTTTTTCCGACGTGTTCGGCTTGTTTTTTTGTGGCGCTTCTGGCGGGTGTTTTCGTTGGATTTGTGGCGAGTTTTCGGTGGGTTTTCCCTGCATTTTGGGGACCCTGTAGTCAATGTTGAATTCACCGCAGGGTCAGGAAACTTTGATTCCCCAGAGTGCAGGGAACGAGCGAGAACCGAAATGTCACTGACATTTCGGTGCTCTCTGAATAACCCTCATTGTGTTTTAACTCTGATGTCATGGTTTTATCTCTGATGTCATGGTTTTATCTCTGATGTCATGGTTTTATCTCTAATGTCATTGTTTTATCTCTGATGTCATGGTTTTATCTCTGATGTCATGGTTTTGTGTCCCTTTTTCAGGGGAGCTGTACGATCTGGACGCAGCCTCTCTCCAGATTAAAGTTCTTCATTATGTAAGTATCCCAGACCCTCCTCTGATACCTCAGTGTGTCTTCCCGTTGTCTTGTGAAACGTCGTCACACGTCTCCTGTAAATTCAGACACAGAGGGTTGTCTCCATGTAAAGTTGTGCCCTGCCAGTGATGCCGTGTGCACACGACATGTGAAACGATGCTGTGTCAAAGCGTTATCTGCCAGAGCTGCGGAGGATGAGGCTCATACGGTGGACGCCTCAACCTGGTCTCTCGATTAGGCAATTAGAGCAAAAGACGACCAATTAAACGAGCCGGATCGACTGTCAGACTCACTGTAAGATCTTTGCTCCTCGCGCAGGTCATTATACATACAGATATTGTTAGCAGCGATTGTCCCGCTCACACCAAATTTTACCGTAACGATGCCACGCACGGTTCGATTCTCTTGGCGGAGACGTAGAGGCAGAGTGCAGGGAAGTATTAAAAGCGCAATAAACCCTTTCTATTTTCTGCTCGAGGTCCTCTAATCAGGAGGTCACAAAGAGCAGCCGCTGCCCTGATTTTATGGATTTACATGAATGTTACGAAGCTTTCACGGATCAGGTGGGATCGTGGTCCATTCCAGATGGGTCACAGATTCTCTAATGCTGTTTTGGTGGACGCAGATAAAAAAAAATATTAATATAATTTAAAAAAGGCAGAAATAAGAAAAAAAATAAGCCAGTTCATATCCTGATCACAACTTCTGACCAGTGCGTCTCCACTGTACAACCCAGGAGAAGCAGGATCTATTTCCCCACCATCACTCTGCCCTGCAAACCAGGAGAAGCAGGATCTATCTCACCACCATCGCTCTGCCCTACAACCCAGGAGAAGCAGGATCTATCTCCCCACCATCGCTCTGCCCTACAACCCAGGAGAAGTAGGATCTATCTCACCACCATCACCCTGCTCTACAACCCAGGAGAAGCAGTATCTATCTCACCACCATCACCCTGCTCTACAACCCAGGAGAAGCAGGATCTATCTCACCACCATTGCTCTGCCCTACAACCCAGGAGAAGCAGGATCTATCTCACCACCATCACTCTGCCCTACAACCCAGGAGAAGTAGGATCAACCTCACCACCATCACCCTGCTCTACAACCCAGGAGAAGCAGGATCAACCTCACCACCATCACTCTGCCCTACAAACCAGGAGAAGCAGGATCTATCTCACCACCATCGCTCTGCCCTACAACCCAGGAGAAGCAGGATCTATCTCACCACCATCGCTCTGCCCTACAACCCAGGAGAAGCAGGATCTATCTCACCACCATCGCTCTGCCCTACAAACCAGGAGAAGCAGGATCTATCTCACCACCATCACCCTGCTCTACAACCCAGGAGAAGCAGGATCATCCTCACCACCATCACTCTGCCCTACAACCCAGGAGAAGCAGGTTTAACCTCATCACTATCCCACTGCTCTACAACTGAGGAGATGCATGTTGAACCTCACCACCATCACTCTGCAGGTTCAACCTCACCATCATCGTTCTACTCTAAAACCAAGGAAAAGCAGCCCCCTATCACCCAGCCACCAATGGGCAAGCAGAGCGGTTTGTACAAACTTTCAAGAACTATTTCAAGGCCTCAGTAACTGTGACTAGCCAGAGGTCCATATCGCCTCAGCAGTTGGACTCTTTCCTTTTTACTTACAGAACTACACCACATGCCACCACTGGTACAACACCAGCTGAGCTTATGTTGGGAAGACAGCCATGGACTGCTTTTGACATGCTTTGCCCTCAGACCGTTCATGAACATGTATTACAATCCCAAGAAAAGATGGTGAAGTCCAAAGAGTCTCCTGTTTTTGCAGCCCACCAGGAGGTCTGGACTCGATCGTATGGATCTGGCAACACTCGGTGGCTACCGGCTACCGTTGCAGAATCTTTGGGACCCAAGATGTACAGTCCCCGCCTGGGAGATGGTTCCATTACCAGACGACATGTAGACCAGCTACGGTCTCGTTCACGGGTGCCTGAACCCTTGACGTCCCCAACTCTACGGGGTCCGGTGTCCACATCTAATGCGTCGGAGGACATCTGGAATGGTGTCTGGGTTGACTCGGAAACTTTGGACTCGTCTCCTGTGGGTATTTGTGACTCTGGTTCAGAGGTTCCCCCTGACCCCTCTGTACCCTCCTTGACCCCACCAGTTGATCTTTCATCCAATCCTACCGCCTCCAACACCCGCCTGCTGGTGGGCGTCCCCAACGTCACCGACACCCTCCTGACTGCTTACTTCTTCAAGAACGGATAAGAGACTTCCGTCGGTCCTCGCGTAGGGCCCGGAAAGATACGGATGATGATTTGGCCCTGGAATTTTCTTCAAAAGACTAGTCATCAGTTTTTCAGTGACACTCTCCAAGTTCCTCAGATGAACTGTGTTCGATTGTACTGGTTGTTGATTTGTTACTAGGTTTTTGTTATGTTGTTCTGGGTTTTTTTTTGGGGTGGGGAGGAAGGTGTTATAGCTGACTATACTAAACCTGTGCTATCACTTTAACTAGTGGCTCCGCCCAGGATGACACAGGTCAGAGGGCACAGCAGCCATCTTCAGGGTCAGTTAGTGTGATGCAGTAATGAAGGCAGATGCATGATCTTGTGTTCCTGTAGTTATCCAAGCCTGTATATAACAGTAAGTGTCCTGCAATAAAGCAATGGTGAACCTGACAGCCCAGCCTCATATCTGAACAAGCAGAGAGCATAACAAACCTCCCCACCATCTCTTTGCTCTACAACCCAGGAGAAACAGGTTCACTCTGCCCAGGAGAAGCAGGTTTATCCTCATCCTCACCATCACTGCTCTACAACCCAAGAGAAGCAGGATCAACCTCACCACCATCACTCTGCCCTACAACCCAGGAGAAGCAGGATCAACCTCACCACCATCACTCTGCCCTACAACCCAGGAGAAGCAGGTTCAACCTCCTCACCATCACTCTGCCCTACAACCCAGGAGAAGCAGGATCAACCTCACCACCATCACTCTGCCCTACAACCCAGGAGAAGCAGGATCAACCTCACCACCATCACTCTGCCCTACAACCCAGGAGAAGCAGGTTCAACCTCATCACCATCACTCTGCCCTACAACCCAGGAGAAGCAGGATCAACCTCACCACCATCACTCTGCCCTACAACCCAGGAGAAGCAGGATCAACCTCACCACCATCACTCTGCCCTACAACCCAGGAGAAGCAGGATCAACCTCACCACCATCACTCTGCCCTACAACCCAGGAGAAGCAGGATCAACCTCACCACCATCACTCTGCCCTACAACCCAGGAGAAGCAGGTTCAACCTCACCACCATCACTCTGCCCTACAACCCAGGAGAAGCAGGTTCAACCTCACCACCATCACTCTGCCCTACAACCCAAGAGAAGCAGGTTCAAGCTCACCACCTTCACTCTGCTGTACAACCCAGGAGAAGCAGAATCAACCTCACCACCATCACTTGGCCAGTTGTTGCTTTCTTTTCATTTCGTGTAGTTGGTCGGGGAAGAAAGCATTGGGAATGATTTGCGTTGCTTTCAGTGGCGTCTTGGAGAGAGTCGCCTGTGACATGGAGGGGACCGAGTGCGTCGTGGGAAGCTCGTCGGTGACTCTGAAAGTGATATGAACCTTCTAAATGATTCCTTTTTTTTATTCTAATTGCGCCCCGGCGGTTCATTCGTCCCCAGCGCTTGTGTTTATTTCCGTGCCTTGTATTTACATACAGATCAGCCTCTCGCCGGTGGCGCGCTCCTCGTTTGACTCTGGCCGTGCCTGTCGTAGCCGTCACCCTAATCATTCCGAACGGCGGAATAATCATTGCATTATGGAAAGCAGCAGAGATCTCCGGTCTGCTCTGAACTGGAAATCAATTTGCTCGTGGATGCCGGGTCCGGGGTCGCCAATAAACGATTACATAATAAGGACAAAATAAAAAGGAATTTTTTTTATTTTTGCCTTTTTTTGTTTTTGTTTACGGAGCTGATTCAGATCTGCAAACGTGTGTTTCCGCCTCTCGGCCCGACATGTCGAGACGCCGGTGTCAAGCCGGCGACCTGGGAGCCATTTACAAAGTGTTAATTACCCCCTGAGCAATTAGCAGAGATTAGCAGTAATAACGTGTAATTCTCTGGGATTTAGTAAAACGACAGCTCTGCGTAAATAAACGGAAACCGGGGAGCGACAAGAGCGATGGGTGAAAAGGCCCACGAGCTGCTTATGTGTGGAGGGTGGAAATCCACCATTTAGGCTTTTTTTTTTTTAACCTCTCCCTTATCAGGAGTAATCACTGTCTATGCTATTCCAAGGGTTAAACAGGACGGGAAACAGCGGGGCTTACTCTCAAACAGCTGGTGTCCAGTGACCGGCTGGAGGCTGGGCATTCAAGCACGTGTCCAGCCAATCCAGTGGCTCCAGATGCCTGGAGATGAGTCCCGAAAGAGCCCTAATTCCGGGAACTGTTCCATGAAGCTGAGATCAGCCCTCACTGATCTGAGCTTCTGGATGAGACTAATTTACTGCACTCAAAGGGCTGAATTAGCCCCCCGAGATCCCCTGGCAACATGGTCCATTGAAGGGTTAGAGGGGAGGTCCAAACGCTTCTTTATTCAACCAAAGCTTGTTCAGTCGGCATTTCTCAGCATAATTGCCGCCGATCTCCAGCCATTTTTTCACCACTTCTCCCCAATCACTCCCAAAAATCATCTTCTGTCGATGTCGCTTCATCTCCAGTGACAATGACCTTGGAGTCAGCAGACTTTCCATGTTCCTGTGTGATGAGGAACTTTCTGGCTAACTCAACTTGAGCAGTTTTTTGTTACGTGTCCACCAAACATGGAGCCCAGCGGGGGCGCTTCTTGGCAAAGTCCAACTGGTCACGAAGAACCCTTCCTCCGCATACTTGTTTTTGGATGTCGGACTCTTCCACAAGATCTCTGAGGTTCTGGTTCTATAAATTTCTTCACCTTGGCCACCATGGACTCATCCGTGGTCGTGCGGTAGCATCTATCTCTCTCTGTTGGTTCATCACAGACATCAAAAAGTCTAGGCGTGAATCTAAACAACTCATGGACCTTTTGGAGACTTAGGGATTCGTCACCATAATGGGTTTGTGGGTCTTCAAAGCTCTGTGTGGCAGAGAAACCACAGTGAGATTGGTGGAGCAACTCTACGCGTCCACCACCATTTTTTGAGTCTCTATGATCATCTGTAGGATATCAATGTTTTCACAAGTGCTAGAAGGATCGGGCTTTGTTTGGTTGAGTTCCCACCATTACGTCATGGATTTTTACCTCACTTTTCGACCCGTCCCTCGTTGACAAAAAAAAAAAATCTATTTTGAATAGAAAGAAACTGAAGTATTTCTACGTCTCCGGCCGCGGACCCGGCGCCAACGGTTAAACTCTGTTTCGTGCCACACATTTGGGGGGAAAAGTCATTTTTCGAGCATTACTGGCGATAAACACGGGATTATTTTTTTGTATCTCTTTTTAACAAAAGACGGAGAAATAAACACACACAGAGAGAGCCGCCGCGCGTCGTAAAAATAGCTGGTCCATGCCGGCGCCCGAAAAATAACAATTACCAGTGATTCTTTGATATTCTGCGGTAAATGAAATTGAAAATCTATTTCGTAACGTGATAAAAATAACCGTGAGCTGAACTGGGAGATTGTGACGGGCTCAGCGAGCAGAGGATGCGGAACCAACAGCTCTGCATAAAATAATCTATTCTCCGCTCACAATGAGGAGAGTATTTATAATCAAGGAGCCTCGTCCGGGAGAGCGTCAAGACGGGAAATCACATGTAACCGTTTGCGGACCAAACTGGTAAACAACCAGCCCACCACAATAAGACACTGGAGGTCCTCGGTCTCATCTGAGCAGGAACTAAAGGACATTGTATAGATACAAAGAAAATATACATATTTTATTAAGGAAAAAATCCATGTAGGGAGCACTGGATGGTATGTCCAGTTTGATACTACAAGGGGAGGTCCTAACGTCAGGTTAAAATCCATGAGAGAACGATGTTATCTCATTCAACGAAATCCAAAATCCTTCTAATATTTGTAAAAACGTTGATCTCCCCACAGACGATCATGGAGACGCATCGCGACTCAAAAGGTGGTGGTCGTTGACGCGTAGAATTGCTCTTCCAATCTCATTGTGGTTTCTCTGTGTTTTGAAGACGTCAAACCCCATCTTGGTGATGAAGCCTCAAGTGTTCAGGAGGTTAGCAAGTGGCTTAGCAGATTCCTGTCTGGACATTTTGACATCTGTGACGAACCAATAGAGAAGGACGCCTCCCTTCGTCCACAGATGAGAAAACGGTGGGCAAGGTGAAGGAATTTCTGGATCGGGAACCTCAAATCATTCTTAGAAAGCTTGTGGAGGAGTTCGACATTCCAAAAACAAGCATGCTGAGGATTCTTCATGACCAGTCGGACTACACCGTGAAGTGTGCCTGCTGGGCTCCACGTTTGTTGAACGCAGAACAATAAAGTGCTCTAGATGAATTTGCCAAAAAGGTCCTCGTCGCTTTTGAAGATGAAAACTCCAAGGTGACCGTCACTGGAGATGTACCTGCGTCAACAGAAGATGATTTTCGGGGTGTTTTGAGAAGTGGGTGCGCCAAGGGAAATGACGCCTGGAGATTGGTGGCCATTATGTTGGGAAATGCTGAATCAACAAGCTTTCTCTGGAAAAACAAACAATCTGAGTTGGCATCGTTATTTCATGGATTTTACCCTTGTTTTTGGACCTCCCCACGTAAAAAAAATGTACACAGAGCCATTTCAAACAGATAGGGCAGTGATCTGATCAGTAACAGGACCGTACAAAGGACAAGGTCAGGAGGTAGGAGATAAAGAATGGATAGAAATTAGGAGGAAGTGATTTAGGAAAAGTTGGAAAAACCACCAGAACGTCCTTAAACGCAACAGATACATTGAGACGCGGTTTGGAGGATCCAGTGGGTGGAAACAAACGGACCACAATGAGGACAACATCTTGACGGAGGGTCTGACACGGAAAAGGCTCACTGCAGACATTCATCCACTAACACCTGCATCTTTCTTACTAAGAAGTCTCATTTGCAAGCCTGACCTGCGTGCTACGCACATACCTGTCTGTGACCCCCTCATCGTTGTATCCTGCAAAGAACCCCTCATCTCTGCATCCTGTGTTGATGGTGTTCCCCTTACGAGGCATACGTGGAGGTACCTGGGTAAGAAGTCCCCGGATTGCTAGTACTATACCATATTGCGTCTATACTGGCTGACACACTGGGCAGCTGTTAAATTTGGAGTCCTCAAGTGCAGGGGAAAATCGACTGAAGACAACAAGTATATCGGAGGTCTATGGGCACCTGAACACAACTGAAGACCCATAAACGCAATTCATCCTAGAGCCTAGGTTAGGCTCAGAAATATGTGAGTTGGATAACTGTTTTCTATTTCTTCTACTCATCTGAATCTACGTATTGCGCTATTTGTGGTTTTTTTCCTCTTTCCTCTTTACACACTGTAAAGAGTGTTTTCTGGGAGAATTCAGAAGAAACACCGATGGACATGTATAGTGTTTAATCATATATACCAGTCGCAAACTGGCTCTCCGTTGATTGCTCATTCTGTATATTCTCAGGTTTTTAGGGGAACCTCTATCTACGACGTGTAGCGTATATGATTATCCATTTTCCTTAGGGCGCTTCACTGTCTTCTTTTTTGGTTGTTCACTAACCTCCGAATTTGCCACCGGATTGCACCGAATGGTGAATTTCACCATACTTGCAATTTCGGGGCAATTTGTCTTTTCACTAAGCTGTATTTCCACCAAAAACAAGCAAAATACGGTGCCTTTCACCGCAATTCGGCTGCGTTCGTGTCACCGAAATTGTCCGATAGAAAACGAACGATTCGTCTAGTCACAGAACACCAAACTGCACCGAAGTTTCAGCGGAATGACCTGATTTGTTGTTTTTGTTAGTTGCAAAAGTCGTGTCCGACCCGTTTCGACCCCATGGACAACGTTCCTCCAGGCCTTCCTTTCCTCTACCATCTTCAGGAGTCCATTTAAGCTCAAGCCTTCAGTGACTCCATCCAACCACCTCATTTTCTTGTCGTCCCCTTCTTCTTTTGCCCTCAATCTTTCCCAGCCTTAGGCTCTCCACCAGTGAGTCCTTCCTTCTCATTAGGTGACCAAAATATATGAGTTTCATCTTCAGGATCCGGCCTTCTAAAGAGCAGTCAGGGCTAATCTCCTCTAGGACTGACCGGTTTGATCGCCTTGCAGTCCAAGGGAATCACAGGAGTCTTCTCCAGCACCATAGTTCAAAGGCCTCAATTCTTTGGTGCTCAGCCCTTCTTATGGTCACACTTTCACAGCCATACACTGCGACTGGGAAAACCATCGCCTGACTTACACACATTTTTTACCTTATTTACGGCGTTTCGATTTCGACAGGTTTAAGAAAAAAAACTGGCGAATCCCACAGATTTTCAATGTAAAATTTTTTTTTTTATTTTTTTCAAAGAAAGTTTATTGTTATTTTTTCAAAAATATTTTATTTTCAAAAAGGCCGTTTTGTGTTTTTTAAAAGACATTTTTTATTTATTTTCTAACAGAGCTTTTTCTTACTTTATTAAAGGACCTTTTTTATTATTTAGACACATTTTCATTTTTTTTTTTATTGATTTAATCTAATTTATTTCAGTTGGGTGGAATTCCCGAGACCAATTCGGAGCTTTTCACCAAAACGGAATTTAAGTTAATTTAATTTCGGTGCTTTGGGAATACGTCGCTTTAGGAGTAACGATTCCATTTAAATTGAATATTTTTTGTGGTTTTTTTTCCGTTCACAATGAGGATAACGAGGTTTAATCCGCGGCGCGTTCTCCACGTGGAAGGAAACGGTTTTGCTTCTTAACAATAGCAATTCCAGGTGAATGGGCACAATTGGAGCTAATGGACGGATCCGACCTCGGCGGGGAGCGGACGCTTTTTAATCCCCAGATATTAATTTTCCATTATGTCGCAAACAATAGAAGGTGAAGAAGAAGAAAAAAAAACGATGAAAGAATGAATAATAAAAAATATAAAGAGCCTTCAAAGCGCGGCGCTGCCGGGACGCGTCGCTGCCGGCGTGATTGATAAGTTTCCAGCCGAACAGTCTCGTCTGGCTAATAAAGACTTTTGAGACCTTAAGTCGAACAAAGGGTCCTCCTCGATAACAGGTTCTTACGGCTTTTAGCTGGAAAGAAAAAGAACAAAGACGGGATTTAGAAGTCTAGATATGGAATGTGTGAAGGTTTATAGGATTGGAAAGAAGAATACGGAGGACCCTGTAACCCCAAATAGTAATCACCTGTCCCTACCAAGATGTAGGGGCAGCACTCACTCTACTTCAGGATTGAACCTGACCTACAAATTGTACACGTCAAAAACTAATCGACAGTTAACATGAACCGTTCAATAGTACTAGAGGAGTGACTAAATGAAAAAGTTCATTCATTATTGACCAATTAGACAGAAATTTAAAACATACATATATAACAAACATTGCAGGGTGTATTGGAAAGGAACCCAGTATTAACGGCAGTGCTCGATGATTGAGTTGGACAATCAATGCAACGTACCATCCTATTAAGAGACTCCCACAATGAGAGAAATAAACACCAAGAATGGTAATCGGCAGGTAACGTGGCACAATTAGCACACACAAACTGGCCCTAAGGGCAAGACACAACACGAAACAACTCTAAAAACAAAGTTGGTGCATAGAGCTCAACATATGTTTCGCCGACTAGACGTCGGCTTCATCCGGAGCAAAAATTAGTTGGTACTGCTGTATGTACCTCCCTCTTTTTTTATTCATTATTTGGTCAGAAATTGACCGATCCATTGCCTCAAAAGAAGTCACATGTCTCTCCCATACAAAACGTCAAATGATTGGACACATGTGTCATACCGAAACGAATCGCCTGAATGAAAGGTCACATGGTGTTCAAATAGTAACTAGAAAAACATTGAAAGTGATCATTGGCATAAATAGACAAACGATCGGCCGTCCATATCGACGAAATTCACCCAAAGACGTAACCAACTGGAATAAACCATATTGCAAACAAATGATAATGAAATAATAAAGTCATAGGATGGACAATTAACGAGTATGTACCATCAAACTCCAAAAGGAGCCAGAAGATACAATAACAAAAGGACCTCTGTTCATATGATAGAACGATGGTCAGATAGATTTTCGGCACTGACCTAAATTGATCTTAATGATCACCAGACAGATGGATCGCCGGTCATAAACGATGATAACAATAGCTAGACCATATTAAGGTAATGAACTAATCATGTAATGGGATCGGCTACGTCTTGATAGTCATATGACTTACTTAAGCCAATCGCATGAATCAACAGTCACATGGTGTCCCGACAACAAATAGGAGGACCTGAAAAACGGAGATTATTATAGATGAACGCTACGTAAAAGATATAATAAACAAATGACTGTCCATATCGTCAAGGAATTGACGAATGTCATAAAGCGATCACCAATAGTGGTAATATCCAGTACAATCTATATTGATGGACGGAGAAAAGAGAAAAATCCACGTGAGAAGATCACGCACCATTGTTAGGCCAGAGCCGTAGCCCTCCTTTAGGATGTCTGAAGATCAGGATTACAGGAGATCAATATTCGTAAACACAGGGGGTTTAATAAAACTCCGATAAAAATCCATAACCTAGAACCAGCGATCCCAAATCCGTGGATCACTAATTCTGACACAAGGGTGTATAGAAGACCCTAATGGTTAGATGGAGTCGAATACAATCGGATAGTTGTAAAATAGGATCAGCTGCATTATATTAATCAGCCGATCAAAAAAGATGGAAGGTTCAAAAAGGATACCAATAATAGTGTCCCCCCAAGTCCCCACTTGACGTGTAAATCAAACTTGACCAATGTCATTGTCAAGGACCATAGGTTATTTAGTCTCTAGTCTCTACCACATTCCTAAAAAAATGCCACTTACTGGGGAACGATAATGGTCTAAGTGAGTTAGGTGATTGGCCAACAAAACATAAAGGACCTCAAATAGTTAGCATAAATGGATGGCATATAGCGTCAACTGCCTCTGCACAGTAAACTATGAGTCAATTATGTAGTGATGCCTACAGGTGTATGTTAACCTGTTAATCCCCGCTGTAGAAGCTCAGTTTTGATGAATATTACCTTTTTAACGCCCCAGAGATACATAAATAAAGACTCGTTTTTCTTTTTGCCGTGTGAGCCGCGGGAAATAATTCAATTTTAATACATTATAAAACGCTGGGCGGGAGGGAGGGCTGTAAGTGGATTAAAGGTACATAAAGAACACCTGTATATAATATCCACACCTGTATAAACCTCCTGCTGTAACCTGATCCTCACCTGTATAAACCTCCTGCTGTAACCTGATCCACACCTGTATAAACCTCCTGCTGTAACCTGATCCTCACCTGTATAAACCTCCTGCTGTAACCTGATCATCACCTGTATAAACCTCCTGCTGTAACCTGATCCTCACTTGTATAAACCTCCTGCTGTAACCTGAACCTCACCTGTATAAACCTCCTGCTGTAACCTGATCCACACCTGTATAAACCTCCTGCTGTAACCTGATCCTCACCTGTATAAACCTCCTGCTGTAACCTGATCATCATCTGTATAAACCTCCTGCTGTAACCTGATCCTCACCTGTATAAACCTCCTGCTGTAACCTGATCCTCACCTGTATAAACCTCCTGCTGTAACCTGATCATCATCTGTATAAACCTCCTGCTGTAACCTGATCCACACCTGTATAAACCTCCTGCTGTAACCTGATCCTCCCCTGTATAAACCTCCTGCTGTAACCTGATCATCACCTGTATAAACCTGTTGTAACCTGATCCACACCTGTATAAACCTCCTGCTGTAACCTGATCCTCACCTGTATAAACCTCCTGCTGTAACCTGATCATCACCTGTATAAACCTGTTGTAACCTGATCCACACCTGTATAAACCTCCTGCTGTAACCTGATCCTCACCTGTATAAACCTCCTGCTGTAACCTGATCATCATCTGTATAAACCTCCTGCTGTAACCTGATCCACACCTGTATAAACCTCCTGCTGTAACCTGATCCTCACCTGTATAAACCTCCTGCTGTAACCTGATCCACACCTGTATAAACCTGTTGTAACCTGATCATCACCTGTATAAACCTGTTGTAACCTGATCCACACCTGTATAAACCTCCTGCTGTAACCTGATTCTCACCTGTATAAACCTCCTGCTGTAACCTGATCCTCACCTGTATAAACCTCCTGCTGTAACCTGATCCTCACCTGTATAAACCTCCTGCTGTAACCTGATCCTCACCTGTATAAACCTCCTGCTGTAACCTGATCCACACCTGTATAAACCTCCTGCTGTAACCTGATCCTCACCTGTATAAACCTCCTGCTGTAACCTGATCCTCACCTGTATAAACCTCCTGCTGTAACCTGATCCTCACCTGTATAAACCTCCTGCTGTAACCTGATCCTCACCTGTATAAACCTCCTGCTGTAACCTGATCATCACCTGTATAAACCTCCTGCTGTAACCTGATCCTCACCTGTATAAACCTCCTGCTGTAACCTGATCATCACCTGTATAAACCTCCTGCTGTAACCTGATCCACACCTGTATAAACCTCCTGCTGTAACCTGATCCTCACCTGTATAAACCTCCTGCTGTAACCTGATCCTCACCTGTATAAACCTCCTGCTGTAACCTGATCCTCACCTGTATAAACCTCCTGCTGTAACCTGATCCTCACCTGTATAAACCTCCTGCTGTAACCTGAACCTCACCTGTATAAACCTCCTGCTGTAACCTGATCCTCACCTGTAAAACCTGCTGTAACCTGATCCACACCTGTATAAACCTCCTGCTGTAACCTGATCCACACCTGTATAAACCTCCTGCTGTAACCTGATCCTCACCTGTATAAACCTCCTGCTGTAACCTGATCCTCACCTGTATAAACCTCCTGCTGTAACCTTGGCATAAATTCTGTCTGTTTATGGGTTTTTGCAGTTGGAGAAGCAGACCCAGTCCCCCTGCTGTTGTCTTCTCCTTGTGTCCGAGGACAGTCATCAGCTCTTCTGTCAGGTGAGTCCGTGCACACCTCGTAATGACCGTCTGGCCGGTGGCAAAGGTTAGTTATTCTGGAGAACATGAAAACAGCTCTCTGTCCAAAAAATAATGAAGCCATAGATATATATATATATTTCTGTCAGGTCTTTTGGACTTGCTGTGTGAGGAGATCTGGGACCTGGCTGTTTAAAGGGGCTAGTAGCGCCTCGGCCCCGGGTGCCTCCAGTGCAGGTAGCTCCCATAGTGCTCCATACAGGACTGTGCCTCAGTATGTTCCTCTGTCTCCTCCCATGCTGTAAATTCTTTTTGTGCGCTGGCACTTTATTAAATGTTTGTATTTCAATCCCTACAGCCACACTTCTCGGCTCTTCCCTCCCACCCAGACCTTGTCCTAGTTTTATAGCTCTTCTTTCCAGATGCTTACACGTCTCTGATTAACCTTATCCTGCCCAAGCTAACTCGTTTTACCAAGGAATATCGGTTCTGCCGTTGTTATTTGCAGCCTCTCCGTCTGCCGGTGTTGATTTTGCGTTTCTGGATCGACGGAATTCAGCGCAGTTGTGAGGATGGTGGTTTTTTATTAGTCTGGACGCGGACGTTTAGTGAATGACCCCCTGGTTTGTTTTTGAGCTTTGGGGATGGATGGTGTCGCAGACCTGCAGCGAGCTCTCCCTGCGCGGAAAAGAAACTTTATATAGAGTAATTTCCGTTTCGTCAGCGCGTCGGAGGACAATGTGTAACATCTGCCTGTAAGCCTCAGGAATCATCGCTTTCACTTGGCCGCGTCAGACGAGCCAATCATACTGCGGCACAGAACGAACAGCGCTGCAAAACACGGTGACTTTATGAAGCTAAGCGTGTGCTGATTGCCATTCTTCTGGAAAATCATGGAATTTTGCGTGTCTGTTAGTCCATCCATTCCTCATGAGCGATCACTACACACACACAGGCACACACAGACACACACAGGCACACACAGACACACACAGACACACACAGGCACACACAGGCACACACAGGCACACACAGGCACACACAGACACACACAGGCACACACAGACACAGGCACACACAGGCACACACAGACACACACAGACACACACAGACACACACAGGCACACACAGACACACACAGGCACACACAGACACACACAGACAACACAGACACACACAGTTAGTGCTCTGAGCCCCCATTAGTATCACGTCCATTGGAGTGTCAATAAATAGGCTTTTACTGCTGACTGTCAGGAAAATGAACAAAATCAGCTGCATTTTCAGCTTTTATTAAACCTCCTCATCCCTGATACTTACAGAAACAATATGCAGCGTACATAATGCGAACGTTACACGAACAGGGGGTTTGTCAGGATTTAAAGCAATTCCAAATCAATAGTACTCGCAGTATGAGCGTATCACAGAGCTCCACCGCAATAAAACCCACAGTAATGTGCGGTGTGTATGAGGGTATCACAGAGCTCCACAGCAATAAAACTCACAGTAATGTGCAGTGTGTATGAGTGTATCACAGAGCTCCACCGCAATAAAACCCACAGTAATGTGCAGTGTGTATGAGCGTATCACAGAGCTCCACCGCAATAAAACTCACAGTAATGTGCAGTGTGTATGAGCGTATCACAGAGCTCCACAGCAATAAAACTCACAGTAATGTGCAGTGTGTATGAGTGTATCACAGAGCTCCACAGCAATAAAACCCACAGTAATGTGCGATGTGATTGTATCACAGGGTTCCACAGCAATAAAACCTTTCTATATTTCTGTATATGAACTTGTAAATATAAACAGAATCGAGTGATCGCACCAGGTTTCAGTGATATGATATGGTTTGAGGTGTATATATCTATACAGTTGTGTTCAAAATGATTCAACCCCCAATGCTGTAAAGGGTTTTAGGGAATTTAGTGACATTTGTAATTGTATTCAGAATGAAATCCTACAAGGACTTTTTAAAGAACCATATGCAACTAAAATGACATCAATTGGTTTTGTAATACAGTAGTAAATGTTTCTTTTGTGAATTCTTCATTGACACAATTATTCAACCCCTTAAAGACTACCACTCTGAAGAACAGAGGTTCATTCAAGTGTTTTCAATCAGGTATTGAAAACACCTGTGGATGTCACGGAGCAGCAATAAAGCATAATAAGCACCAATTAGGCAGCTTTAAAATGACTGTGATACTCAGCTCCTTCTAGACATTTACTGGTGTGGTTACAAACATGGTGAAGTCAAGAGAATGGTCCAGGAAGACAAGAGAAGAGGTGATTACTCTTCACAGGAAGGGCAATGGCTATAAGAAGATTGCAAAGATGTTAAACATACCAAGAGAGACCATAGGAAGCATCATTCGCAAACTCAAGGCAAAGGGCACTGTTGAAACACTACCTGGTCGTGGCAGAAAGAAGATGCTGACTTTGACTGCTGTGCGCTACCTGAAGCGTAGAGTGGAGAAAAGTCCCCGTGTGACTGCTGAGGAACTGAGAAAAGATTTGTCAGATGTGGGTACTGAAGTTTCAGCTCAGACAATACGGCGCACACTGCGTAATGAAGGCCTCCATGCCAGAACTCCCAGGCGCACCCCCTTGCTGTCTCCAAGAATAAGAAGAGTCGACTGCAGTATGCCAAAAGTCATGTGGACAAAACACAGAAGTTTTGGGATAGTGTTCTGTGGACTGATGAAACAAAATTAGAACTGTTTGGGCCCATGGATCAACGCTATGTTTGGAGGAGGAAGAACAAGGCCTATGAAGAAAAGAACACTGTCACGGTGGGTCAGGGGATGGGGCGCCTGGCAGCAGCTTCCTCGCTGCTCGCTGGCCAGGCGCCGAATGTAAACGCTTCCGGGTGCGCTCACGTGGGACGCCGAGGGGCGGGGCCTGGCGTTGTGACGCGGACCCCCGGGTTTAAAACCCAGTCTCACCAATACACCGGTGCCCTGACGTGGTATTCACCTCCCGCAGAGCTCTTGTGATATTTGGCTAACGAACCCTCCTGTGTATAACCCTTGGCATTGGCAAACGAACCCTCCTGTGTATGACCCTTGGCATTGGCAAACGAACCCTCCTGTGTATGACCCTTGGCATTGGCAAACGAACCCTCCTGTGTATGACCCTTGGCGTTGGCAAACGAACCCTCCTGTGTATGACCCTTGGCATTGGCAAACGAACCCTCCTGTGTATGACCCCTGGTATTGGCATTTACTCTGCTCTAGGTTCTGCCCTTAACGTTGGTACCGAGGTCAGTCTATGTGGCACCCTAAGCACGCATCAGATTACCTCTGCTATTACTAAAGTCCTAGGGAGGACTTGTGATCTGGTCTGTACCCCTGTCTGGTGTTTCCCTTTCTTTATCTGTTACCTGCTTCATTGTCTATATAGCTTTGCCGACCATTCAAGGATCGGAAGAGTAGAAAGGGAGCTACATAAAGAGATCAATATCTTGGTAGTCAGAAGGATTCGTGACAATACTCTATTCAATACCTCTGTCTGGTGTTACCCCTTGTTTATATATTGTCTGGTTAATTGTCTTTCTAGTTTTGCCGACCATTCAAGGATCAGAAGGGTAGAGAGCGGTCTGCGTAAAGGGACCACACTTTTGGTAATCAGAGGGATCCGTGACATTACGTCAGGGCCAATGGATCCCGCAGACCTCTCTAACCAGCTGGCACGTATCGCAGCCAGACAAGAGGAACAGGACCATAGGATGGACCAGATTTCTCTCGCTCTACAAACCCTGTTAATCGGTCCAATACAGGTACCACAAACCCTCCAGATCCAGTGTTACCTAGGGTCAGTTCCGTCCCCCCTGAAGGACATAGGCTTAGTATGAAGGCACCCCTACGCTATGATGGTACACCAAGCCTATGTCGGGGGTTTTTGACTCAACTCGAGATCGTGTTTGAGAACAATCCAGGTTCTTGTATGTCTGATAAAGCCAAAGTAGGATATCTGATTAATCATTTAACAGAAAAAGCTTTATTGTGGGCTACGCCGTTGTGGGAAAATAAGAAACCCATCATTTATGACTATGAGGGTTTTACCTCTGAGTTAAGACGTACCTTTGATCCCTCTAGAAGGGCTACCAATGCGGGTAGGTCCTTGTTTCATATCAAACAAGGTAATAAGAGGGTCGCCGATTATGCCATAGAGTTTAAAACTTTGACTTCTGAGGTACTTTGGCCGAACGACGTTTTAACCTTGGCCTTTACCGAAGGCTTGAACGAGGCGTTTATGTTTGAGCTGGCTCCCTTAAAATTACCAGAAAGTCTGGACCACCTGATAGATTTCTGTATAGCCATGGACGATCAAATCAGGGAAAGGAGACACCCCAGAGATAGACCCAGAAGGGTCTTGCCTCCTTTACCCTCGTTACCCAGACACACCAGTACGTCAGGTGGTTCGGAGAATGTGAAAACAGATTTACCAGTCGTTGAACCCATGCAAATAGGGAGACAGGTATTTCAGAAGCAGAAAGAGCACACAGAAGAGAAAAGGGGCTCTGCTTCTATTGTGCAGGGGCAGATCACTTTCGCCTTCGATGTCCTCAGAGACCCAGGGTTGGCAGGGTTGAACATAGCAGAGTGGGATTCAGAACAGGAGACACCCAGGTTGTCGGTTCTCTGTGTGCCTCCTTTGTGGATAATGAGAAAAAAAAATCCAGGATTCTGTTACCGATCTCCCTAACCTGGAGGGGGTTCACCTCAAGACTGAGGCGTTCTTAGATTCTGGGGCCTCAGGCAATTTTATGGATAAGAATTTTGCTGCCAAAAACCTCATACCTCTGGTTCTCAGGAAAGACCTCTAAGGGTGGAGGCCATAGATGGTAAACCCCTGTCATGTCCACATATCACTCACGACACAGTCGATGTATGTATGAAAACAGGAGTTTTGCACCAGGAAACAATAAGATTTCAAATTATTGAATCACCCTCATGTCCTGTCGTTCTTGGGTTTCCATGGCTAACAGAGCATAACCCAGTTGTCGATTGGGTCCAGAGAGACATAAAATGTTGGGGTCAGAGTTGTCAGTCTAAGTGCCTAGGCAGAGTTAATGTGATGGTAGCCTCAATATTGCCACAGCCCCTCCTTTGTCCACAGAGGTTCCTGAATGTTACCTGGCATTAAAGGAGGTGTTCTCTAAAGCCAGGACTGAGGTCCTACCACCACATCGTCCATATGACTGTGCCATTGACTTGCTCCCCGGTACGATGCCTCCTAGGGGTCACGTATACCCTTTATCACAAAGAGAGAACGACATTATGGAGGAATACATAAGGGAGAATCTGGAACGAGGATTCATTAGACGGTCCTCCTCTCCAGCAGGAGCAGGTTTCTTTTTTGTTTCCAAGAAAGAGGGAGATCTGCGACCTTGCATCGATTATAGGGGTTTGAATAGGATCACTATAAGAAATGCATATCCCATACCTCTCATAACAGAATTGTTCGACCGATTAAAAGGGGCTCGTGTCTATACCAAGCTTGATTTACGCGGAGCGTACAACCTGGTCAGGGTTAAAAAGGGAGACGAATGGAAAACGGCTTTTAATACACGTAGCGGGCATTATGAATACCTGGTGATGCCTTTTGGGTTGTGTAATGCGCCAGCCGTCTTCCAGGACCTTATAAACGACACTCTAAGGGAATTTCTGCAAGAATTCGTCATAGTATATCTGGATGATATCCTGATATACTCTCCTGATGTGGACACTCATCATGTCCACGTGAAACAAGTGTTGAAAAAACTATTGAAGGCTGGATTGTACTGTAAGCTAGAAAAATGTCTATTCGACATAGTAACTGTGCAATTCCTTGGTTATATAATAACTCCTGGGGGTTTTCAAATGGATCCTAAGAAGCTCTCAGCTATTCTTGACTGGCCTCTACCCAAGGACTTAAAGCCATTCAGAGGTTTTTGGGTTTACGAACTATTACCGAAGGTTCATTAAAGATTTTTCGGCCTTGGTGGCCCTCTTCACGGCTATGACAAAGAAAGGGGTGGGAAATCAGAAATGGACACCTCAAGCCACTCAAGCCTTTGAGGCACTAAAGCAAGCTTTTACTACTGCCCCTGTTCTCCGACATCCAGATCCGGCTCTGCCTTTCCAAGTAGAAGTTGACGCCTCCGAACTAGGTCTTGGTGCAGTCTTGTCCCAAAGGGAGGCACCTGACAAACCCTTGCATCCATGCGGCTTCTATTCTCGGAAGTTGTCCCCGGCAGAGAAGAACTATGACATTGGAAATAGAGAATTGTTAGCAGTCATCGCGGCCTTGGCCGAATGGAGATACTTATTAGAGGGGTCTAAGGACCCATCGTTATCATAACCGATCATAAGAATCTCACGTACATTGGAGATGCCAAACGTTTAAATTCCAGACAAGCGAGATGGTCATTGTTTCTCTCAAGTTTTAATTTCGTGCTTACCTATAGACCTGGGTCCAGAAACATTAAAGCAGACGCATTGTCGAGACAGTATGAGTCTTATGAACATAATATCCAAGATCAGCATCCCATTGTACCCCAGGAAAGGATTATAGCCGCTACCCTACCGATACTCGTGTCTCCTCTCTAATGAAAAGGTTGCAGACCGTCCAGGGCGCAGCTCCTGGGGGAAAACCTCCTGCGAGACTCTTTGTACCTGAGAACGAAAGAGAGGAAGTACTTAACATCTATCATGATAATAAAACTTCCGGGCATATGGGTATCACCAAGACTGTGTCTAGTATCAGTAAACTCCTCTGGTGGCCCACGTTGCACCGAGATGTCAAAGATTACATTGCCGTGTGCGAAGTGTGCACAAGGCAGAAAAGTCCCAAAACAGCACCCATTGGCTTACTCCAGCCTTTGCCGATCCCCGAACGACCCTGGTCACATGTAGCCATGGATTTTATAGTAGAGTTACCTGAGTCAAGAGGGAATACTTACGATCATTAGACATGTGCATTCGTTTTAGTACTAAAACGATTTAGTCTGAATTTTGGGATAATTTAGTTTTAGTATGACTCAAGAGAAACGAAACTGCTCAGTACAAAAAACGAAAGAAACTAAAATAAAATGCACTACATTTTAGTTTCAGTCCTTTTTGTGATAATACATTGAGTGTAGGAGACCAGCAATGAAGAGTGCAACATCCAAAGTTCTGCACCCTGCACATGCCAATGCAGTAGGATGTTCTATACAGAGAGGGGCATTAATTAATTCAGGAGGATGTTCTATACATTATACAGAGAGGGGTATTCATTTATGAAGGTGGATGTTGTATACATTATACAGAGAGGGTATTTAATTAATGCAGGAGGATGTTCTATACATTATACAGATAGGGGTATTAATAATTCAGGATGTTCATTAATTAATCAGTGATTTCTATACATTATACAGAGAGGGGTATTAATGAATGCAGGAGGATGTTATCTACATTATTACAGAGAGGGGTATTAATTAATGCAGGAGGATGTTCTAAACATTATACAGAGAGGAGCCTTTTATTTAGCCCTTTAAATCCAGTGGCTGTGAGCGCTGAGATCGGCTGCTTGTTATATTATCTTTCATTACAATGTATCAGTCTCAGCTGTTACAGTAAATGACTGTAACAGCGCTCAGAGTTTCAGTAAAACAATGATGATAATATTGTTATAACCTCTTATATATAAAAATATTATTTATTAGTTTTACTGAAACTCTGAGCGCTGTGATGAGCAGCAGTCAGTTACTGTAACAGCTTTGCCTGACACGGGGCAGTATTACAATGTTGGTGCTAACTTAACCAGAGCTGTTGTAAACTGAAAACCTCCATAGGCTATAATGGCTCTGGGAAGTTTATAACAGCTCTGGTTAAGTTAGCACCAACTATGTAATATGGCCCATAGTGTGCGGAGAGTGAGAGATATTGTATCTAGCAGCGATCTCAGCCCTCTGAGGAGCCACTACAATAGTAATTGTATCCACTGGTTTTCGGATGAAATAAATTTTCATACTAAAGAACTGAAAACGAATTTCTTAAGCAACTAAATAAATTGCATTTTAGGACTAATCCATTAGTTCAAAACGAAATTTTGTGCTGTGCACATGTCTAACGATCATAGACCGATTTTCCAAGATGGGCCACTATGTTCCTCTTCGGAAACTACCTTCGGCAGCTGAACTGGTGCCCATATTCATTGCCAACGTGGTCCGCATACACGGTGTCCCTCTGGAGATTGTCTCTGATAGGGGGACCCAATTCATCTCCGGATTCTGGAGAGGGTTTTGTAAGAACGTAGGGATAGACCTCTCTTTCTCTTCGGCCTATCACCCCCAGACCATCGGAGCAGCAGAACGAGCAAACCAAAATATAGAGAAATATCTCAGGTGCTTTATCTCAGAACAACAAGATAACTGGTCAGACCTGCTACCGTGGGCAGAATATGCTATTAACAGCGCAGTGAGTGAATCCACAGGACATTCTCCTTTTTTCGCTGTTTATGGTTTTGATCCTCCCGTGCTCCCCGCCACGTTTCCTGATACCACGATTCTGCTTTAGATGAGCAACTGGCATCATTGAAAGAGACTTGGGGGAGAGTGAGACGGGCACTGGAGGAGAGTAGTGCCATCCAGAAAACTAAGGCCGACAGACACAGGAGGCAGGCACCCGTGTATCAAGTTGGGGACAGGGTTTGGCTGTCTTCACGTAACATCAAGCTCTTAGTGCCTTCCATGAAGTTGGCTCCTAGGTATATCGGCCCCTATAAGATTCTACGGCGACTCAACCCTGTCTCCTATGCTTTGGCGTTACCCCCCCATTTTAAGATACACAATGTATTCCATGTAAGCCTTTTGAAGCCGTTGTTATGTAACCGGTACACCAAAGTCCATGCTCCACCGCCTCCTGTCTCTGTGGAGGGCGAGGAGGAGTTCGAAGTTAAGGCCATTCTGGGTGCCAGGATGTCTAGGGGGTCTTTGCAGTACTTGGTCGATTGGGTGGGTTACGGTCCGGAGGATCGTTCTTGGGTTACCGGCTGCGGAAGTCCATGCTCCTAGGCTAGTGAAGGCCTTCTATTCGGCGCACCCCCGTGCCCCTGGGGGTCGTCCAGTGGCCGCCCCTGGAGGGGGGGTTCTGTCACGGTGGGTCAGGGGATGGGGCGCCTGGCAGCAGCTTCCTCGCTGCTCGCTGGCCAGGCGCCGAATGTAAACGCTTCCGGGTGCGCTCACGTGGGACGCCGAGGGGCGGGGGCCTGGCGTTGTGACGCGGACCCGCCGGGTTTAAAAACCCAGTCTCACCAATACACCGGTGCCCTGACGTGGTATTCACCTCCCGCAGAGCTCTTGTGATATTTGGCTAACGAATCCTCCTGTGTATAACCCTTGGCATTGGCAAACGAACCCTCCTGTGTATGACCCTTGGCATTGGCAAACGAACCCTCCTGTGTATGACCCTTGGCATTGGCAAACGAACCCTCCTGTGTATGACCCTTGGCGTTGGCAAACGAACCCTCCTGTGTATGACCCTTGGCATTGGCAAACGAACCCTCCTGTGTATGACCCCTGGTATTGGCATTTACTCTGCTCTAGTTCTGCCCTTAACGTTGGTACCGAGGTCAGTCTATGTGGCACCCTAAGCACGCATCAGATTACCTCTGCTATTACTAAAGTCCTAGGGAGGACTTGTGATCTGGTCTGTACCCCTGTCTGGTGTTTCCCTTTCTTTATCTGTTACCTGCTTCATTGTCTATATAGCTTTGCCGACCATTCAAGGATCGGAAGAGTAGAAAGGGAGCTACATAAAGAGATCAATATCTTGGTAGTCAGAAGGATTCGTGACAATACTCTATTCAATACCTCTGTCTGGTGTTACCCCTTGTTTATATATTGTCTGGTTAATTGTCTTTCTAGTTTTGCCGACCATTCAAGGATCGGAAGGGTAGAGAGCGGTCTGCGTAAAGGGACCACACTTTTGGTAATCAGAGGGATCCGTGACAAACACCTTGCCTACTGTGACGCATGGCGGGGAGTCAATCATGCTTTGGGGCTGTTTTGCTTCTGCAGGTACAGGGAAGCTTCAGCGTGTGCAAGGTACCATGAATTCTCTTCAGTACCAGGAGATATTGGATGACAATGTGTTGCAGTCCGTCACAAACCTGAGGCTTGGGAGACGTTGGACCTTTCAACAGGACAATGATCCCAAGCATACCTCCAACTCCACTAGAGCATGGTTGCAGATTAAAGGCTGGAACATTTTGGAGTGGCCATCGCAGTCACCTGACTTAAATCCCATTGAGAACCTCTGGTGGGACTTAAAGAAAGCAGTTGCAGTGCGCAAGCCTAAGAATGTGACTGAACTGGAGGCTTTTGCCCATGACGAATGGGCGAAGATACCCGTAGATGGCTGCAAGACACTTGTGTCAAGCTATGCTTCACGTTTAAAAGCTGTTATAACTGTAAAAGGATGTTGTACTAAGTACTAAGATTGAATGTCACTTGGGGGTTGAATAAAACTGATAATGATGTGAGCACAGAAAAGACATTTGTGCTTATTTCATTATAAATGTTATGTTATATTTGTCTGACCTACACGTGCCTCTTTGATTTAATTGTAAGCAAGATGACTGAATGATCAAAATCAATGTCAAACTGGCCAAAACACTCAATTTCAGTGGGGGTTGAATAATTTTGAACACAACTGTATATTGTGATAAAGGCACTGGATACAAGGGTTGTTTGTCCCTCTTTCTTTTATTCAACTCACAAAAGCAGTAGGATACAGCAGCAAATCAAATAAACAAAACATCAAATAAACACCTACTCCGTATGTGGAGCCTAACTGAACAAATCCAGTTCCCTCTCTATCTCCTGGGCAGGTACGCTGCTTGCCAGTAACTTGGACCAAATATACAAAAGGTACTTCCCTTGACATTGAGGAGTTGCTCTCCTTGCTGCAGTCAGCACACAGCCTGTCCATACAATGCGCGCTCTCTCTGTGTCTGTGCTGGAACCACACACACACATACCTATATGTGCAGGGCAGTCTCAATTAGGCCCTGTGTCTGAATTAACCTTTTAGTGGGAAAATAGCATTCCTCAGACGCCTAATATCCCTGTGGTCTACAACCCTGCCCCTCACTCTGCCCCTCACCCTGCCCCTCACCCTGCCCCTCACTCTGCCCCTCACCCTGCCCCTCACCCTGCCCCTCACTCTGCCCCTCACCCTGCCCCTCACCCTGCCCCTCACTCTGCCCCTCACCCTGCCCCTCACCTGCCTCACTCTGCCCCTCACCTGCCCCTCACTCTGCCCCTCACCCTGCCCCTCACTCTGCCCCTCACTCTGCCCCTCACCCTGCCCCTCACCCTGCCCCTCACCCTGCCCCTCACCCTGCCCCTCACTCTGCCCCTCACTCTGCCCCTCACCCTGCCCTCACTCTGCCCCTCACTCTGCTCCTCACCTGCCCCTCACTCTGCCCCTCACCTTGCCCCTCACTCTGCTCCTCACCCTGCCCCTCACCCTGCCCTCACTCTGCCCCTCACTCTGCCCCTCACCCTGCCCTCACTCTGCCCCTCACTCTGCTCCTCACCCTGCCCCTCACTCTGCCCCACCTTGCCCCTCACCTTGCCCCTCACCCTGCCGCCCCTCACTCTGCCCCTCACCCTGCCCCTCACTCTGCCCCTCACCCTGCCCCTCACCCTGTCACAATATATAAAACAAAACCATGGAGAGAGCACTCCAGTCAAACACATTCAAAAACCTGCAACAACAGCTTCATGCATGGGGGCATAATACCAGCTATACCAGCATAATACCAGCTATACCAGCATAATACCAGCTTTAGCAGCATAATGCCAGCTTTACCAGCATAATACCAGCTATTACCAGCATTTTGCAGTTGCCAGCTTTACCAGCATAATACCAGCTATACCAGCATAATAACAGCTTTACCAGCATAATGCCAGCTTTACCAGCATAATACCAGCTTTACCAGCATAATGCCAGCTTTACCAGCATAATGCCAGCTATACCAGCATAATGCCAGCTTTACCAGCATAATACCAGCTTTAGCAGCATAATGCCAGCTTTACCAGCATAATACCAGCATAATACCAGCATAATACAGCTATACCAGCATAATAGCTTTTAATGCCATTTCCAGCTATTAGCATAATGCCAGCTTTACCAGCATAATACCAGCTTTAGCAGCATAATGCCAGCTTTACCAGCATAATACCAGCATAATACCAGCATAATACCAGCTATACCAGCATAATACCAGCTTTACCAGCATAATGCCAGCTATACCAGCATAATGCCAGCTTTACCAGCATAATGCCAGCTTTACCAGCATAATACCAGCATAATACCAGCATAATACCAGCTATACCAGCATAATACCAGCTTTACCAGCATAATGCCAGCTATACCAGCATAATGCCAGCTTTACCAGCATAATACCAGCTTTAGCAGCATAATGCCAGCTTTACCAGCATAATGCCAGCTATACCAGCATAATACCAGCTTTAGCAGCATAATGCCAGCTTTACCAGCATAATGCCAGCTTTACCAGCATAATACCAGCATAATACCAGCTATACCAGCATAATACCAGCTTTACCAGCATAATGCCAGCTTTACCAGCATAATACCAGCTTTACCAGCATAATGCCAGCTATACCAGCATAATACCAGCTTTACCAGCATAATACCAGCTTTACCAGCATAATACCAGCATAATACCAGCATAATGCCAGCTTTACCAGCATAATACCAGCTATACCAGCATAATACCAGCTTTACCAGCATAATGCCAGCTTTACCAGCATAATACCAGCTTTACCAGCATAATACCAGCTTTACCAGCATAATGCCAGCTTTACCAGCATAATACCAGCTTTACCAGCATAATACCAGCTATACCAGCATAATACCAGCTTTACCAGCATAATACCAGCTTTACCAGCATAATACCAGCTTTAGCAGCATAATACCAGCTTTACCAGCATAATACCAGCTTTAGCAGCATAATAAGCTATACCAGCATAACCAGCTTTACCAGCATAATGCCAGCTTTACCAGCATAATACCAGCTATACCAGCATAATACCAGCTTTACCAGCATAATGCCAGCTTTAGCAGCATAATACCAGCTTTACCAGCATAATACCAGCTTTAGCAGCATAATACCAGCTTTACCAGCATAATACCAGCTATACCAGCATAATACCAGCTTTACCAGCATAATGCCAGCTTTAGCAGCATAATACCAGCTTTACCAGCATAATACCAGCTATACCAGCATAATACCAGCTTTACCAGCATAATGCCAGCTTTAGCAGCATAATACCAGCTTTACCAGCATAATACCAGCTTTACCAGCATAATACCAGCTTTACCAGCATAATACCAGCTTATACCAGCATAATACCAGCTTTACCAGCATAATGCCAGCTTTAGCAGCATAATACCAGCTTTACCAGCATAATACCAGCTTTACCAGCATAATACCAGCTTTTACCACATGGTAAAAAAATTCTAAATCTAAGCTTTGTTGAATAAAATGGTGGAAATTTGGTTCGCAATGAACGGCCGTGAATTACTTAAGCTGCCAACAGCGTCAATGTAATCCACCCTCTGGCAGGTCCTTCTCTGCAAACCTAATGACTGCCCCCCATGGGATAAACTCACGGAGGAACAGGTCCTTTCTGGAGCTCCCGCAGATGAAGGTTAAATAGTACCTGGAGGAGGAGTACCTGTGGCAGGGAGGGGTGAGGGATTCATATAGAAAACACATGATATTTTTCAGATGGTTTAGATTGAGTGCTGCCCCCCATGTGTTTTATATATATATATATATATATTAGTGTCAGTAATAGAGGTGCGTTGGTGAAGATTGCAGGCTCTGCGTTCGGCTGATACGTTCAATGCGCGCTGGTAGCGGTGGAGATAAGTTCAGCTGATGGAAACGAGACGTCAGGCTTTTGTGTGAATCAAACCCCGACAAGCTCTGACTTATTATTAAATGCTAAATTACTGCGCGGAATTAAATGGGAGAGAAATGACCGGCTGCAATTACCGGCTGCCACATTGTGCTGCGTTTGTATTATTGTTCGCGGGGCTCGTGCTCAGACTCAATGGGAAATTATGTTCTGTAAGAGCCGAGCATTGTCTCCCGGATCATGAGAAGGACACAGCGGAATGGATCAATCCACACACACGAGATGAAGCCAGCGACTAACTGCACTTATTTCCAATATTCTCAAACAAATGACAAAACGTTTCACATTTCATAAAGTTTAGAGAATCAGGTTTAGTCACAGAGAGGCCACTACCTGATCGACAACACAACGTCACTACCTGATCGACAACACAACGACACTACCTGATCGACAACACAACGTCACTACCTGATCGACAACACAACGTCACTACCTAATCGACAACACAACGTCACTACCTGATCGACAACACGTCACTCCCTGATCGACAACACAATGACACTACCTGACCGACAACACAATGTCACTACCCGATCGACAACACAACGTCACTACCCGATCGACAACACAACGTCACTACCTGATCGACAACACAACGTCACTACCTGATCGACAACACAACGTCACTACCTGATCGACAACACAACGTCACTACCTGATCGACAACACAACGTCACTACCTGATCGACAACACAACGTCACTACCTGATCGACAATACGTCACTACCTGATCGACAACACAATGACAATACCTGACCGACAACACAACGTCACTACCTGATCAACAACACAATGACACTACCTGACCGACAACACAATGTCACTACCCGATCGACAACACAACGACACTACCTGATCGACAACACAACGACACTACCTGATCGACAACACAACGACACTACCTGACCGACAACACAACGACACTACCTGATCGACAACACAACGACACTACCTGATCGACAACACAACGTCACTACCTGACCGACAACACAACGTCACTACCTGACCGACAACACAACGTCACTACCTGATCGACAACACAACGTCACTACCTGACCGACAACACAACGTCACTACCTGATCGACAACACAACGTCACTACCTGATCGACAACACAACGTCACTACCTGATCGACAACACAACGTCACTCCCTGATCGACAACACAATGACACTACCTGATCGACAATACAACATCACTACCTGACCGACAACACAACGTCACTACCTGTTCGACAACACAATGACGCTACCTGATCGACAATATAACGTCACTACCTGATCGACAACACAACGTCACTACCTGATCAACAACACAACGTCACTACCTAATCGACAACACAACGTCACTACCTGATCGACAACACAATGTCACTCCCTGATCGACATCACAACGTCACTCCCTGATCGACAACACAACGTCACTCCTTGATCGACAACACAACGTCACTCCCTGATCGACAACACAACGACACTACCTGACCGACAACGCAACGTCACTACCTGATCGACAATGCAATGACACTACCTGATCGACCATACAACGTCACTACCTGATCGACAATACGTCACTACCTGATCGACAACACAATGACAATACCTGACCGACAACACAACGCACTACCTGATCGACAACACAATGACACTACCTGATCGACAACACAATGTCACGACCTGATCGACAAAACAACATCACTACCTGATCGACAACACAACGTCACTACCTGATCGACAATACAACGTCACTACCTGATCGACAACACAACGTCACTACCTGATCGACAACACAACGTCACTACCTGATCGACAACACAATGACACTACCTGATCGACAACACAATGTCACGACCTGATCGACAACACAATGACGCTACCTGATCGACAACACAACATCACTACCTGATCGACAATACAACGTCACTACCTGATCGACAACACAACGTCTCTACCTGATCACAACACAACGTCACTACCTGATCAACAACACAACGTCACTACCTGATCGACAACACAACGTCACTCCTTGATCGACAACACAACGTCACTCCCTGATCGACAACACAACGACACTACCTGACCGACAACGCAACGTCACTACCTGATCGACAATGCAATGACACTACCTGATCGACCATACAACGTCACTACCTGATCAACAACACAACGTCACTACCTGATCAACAACACAACGTCACTACCTGATCGACAATACAACACTACCTGATCGACAACAAAGCACCACTACCTGATTGACAACAAAGCACCACTACCTGATCGACAACACAACGTCACTACCTGATCGACAACACAATGACACTACCTGATCGACAACACAACATCACTACCTGATCAACAATACAACGTCACTACCTGATCGAAAACACAATGTCACTAACTGATCAGGTTACACGCTGGGTGCTGGTTACACGCTGGGTGTTGGTTACACGCTGGGTGATGGTTGCAGACCGGGTGCTGGCTGCACGCTGGGTGACGGTTGCAGACCGGGTGCTGGTTGCACGCTGGGTGACGGTTGCAGACCGGGTGCTGGTTGCACGCTGGGTGACGGTTGCAGACCGGGTGCTGGTTGCACGCTGGGTGACGGTTGCAGACCGTGTGCTGGTTGCACGCTGGGTGACGGTTGCAGACCGGGTGATGGTTACTCGCTGGGTGATGGTTGCTGACCGGGTGATGGTTACTCACTGGGTGACAGTTTCTGACCGGGTGATGGTTGCAGACCGGGTGATGGTTACACGCTGGGTGATGGTAGCAGAACGTGTGCTGGTTGCACGCTGGGTGGCGGTTGCAGACCGGGTGATGACTGCACGCTGGGTGATGGTTGCTGACCGGGTGATGGTTACTCGCTGTGTGATGGTTGCTGACCGGGTGATGGTTACACGCTGGGTGATGGTTGCAGACCAGGTGACGTTTGCAGACGGGGTGATGGTTACACGCTGGGTGATGGTTGCTGGTGCCTGGTTCCATTCATGAAAGCACCGTGAATGGCGTGTTAGAGCATGTCGAGGATTCTGAGCTCACGTGGCTTATTCCTCCAGATATTTTAATGAATGGACCTGCTCAGGACCTCTCACTGACATAGCCCATAATCCTCTGTGGGTTTATGGGTAATTTCCAATTAGAATGGAGAGACTCGACCCTATCAGTATCTTTCCATGAAACCGTGAATTCATACCGGCCCTAAATTGCAAGTTGGATGTGACGGTTGACCTTCTGCCAGGTCCCCGGGGTGGTCACGTCCGTGAGGGTTATTGGAGCTGACGTTGGGATGGGAGTCCTGGTAATCAAACCCTCAACTCTTTGAAATGCTCGATCGCGCGAGATAAAGGCAGGAAATAAAGCCCGGGCGCCGGATAAATGAAACGGAAAGCATGATAAATATTTATAAACACCCAGACGCGGCGGCCGACGTTTATTCCTCCGACTTGAAACGTGAGGCTGCCGGGCATCAAGGGAAAGTAATTAAAATATTAAATTTAATGTTTGAACAGAGTGTTAAACCAGCGGGGAGCGAGCGCTTGATGGCGGCGGGTCTCGTCGGAGAAGGTCAGTAAAATATCACCATATGTATACAAGGTATGGATCTGAGCGCGGGAACAGGGCGGCCTCCAGCGCCTCGGACTTAAAAGCATCCCTGAAAAACAAGGAATAGAATAGATTCAGAAAGCGTGAAGCGAGTAAATTATACATGAATAAACACAATTATATTCCTCCCCGTGGTTTGGCGTGCGTGATGGGAGACGCGGGCTTCTGTCAGGTGGCCACGAGGGCAATGAGGAGATAGCTTGTCAGTTGTCAGCCTGAGACGATTGATGATGTCATTGCAGGTCACGCCGGGTACCTTTCACCGTCTAGGCCCCTGCCTGGGCTGTGCAAGCGCTCTGACCTCACATCATGTCAGCAATAACTTCAGTGACATCATTAATCTCTTTCCAAATTCAAAGCAAGACGATCGTTCTGCTTAGAAATGGAGCCCAAAAAGGAGGCGGCAGCACATATTCACTGCTATCCCAACAACTGATCCCCTGGTACAGTTTTATTCCTCATCCCTGGCGCAGTTTTATTCCTCATCTCCTGGCACAGTTTTATTCCTCATCCCCTGGCACAGTTGTATTCCTCATGTCCTAGCACAGTTGTATTCCTCATCTCCTGGCACAGTTTTATTCCTCATCCCCGCCACAGTTTTTTTCCTCATCTCCTGGCGCAGTTTTATTCCTCATCCCCTGGCACAGTTGTATTCCTCATGTCCTAGCACAGTTTTATTCCTCATCCCCTGCCACAGTTGTATTCCTTTTATCCTGACAGGTTTATTCCTGATCCCCTGGCACAGTTTTATTCCTCATCTGCTGGCACAGTTTTATTCCTTATCTCCTGGCACAGTTTTATTCCTCATCTTCTGGCGCAGTTTTATTCCTCATCTCCTGGCGCAGTTTTATTCCTCATCTTCTGGCGCAGTTTTATTCCTCATCTCCTGGCGCAGTTTTATTACTCATCCCCTGGCACAGTTGTATTCCTCCTCTCCTGGCACAGTTGTATTCCTCATCTCCTGGCACAGTTTTATTCCTCATCTCCTGGCACAGTTTTATTCCTCATCCCCTGCCACAGTTTTATTCCTCATCCACTGGCACAGTTGTATTCCTCATCTCCTGGCACAGTTTTATTCCTCATCTCCTGGCACAGTTTTACTCCTCATCCGCTGCCACAGTTTTATTCCTCATCTCCTGGCACAGTTTTACTCCTCATCCGCTGCCACAGTTTTATTACTCATCTCCTGGCACAGTTTTATTCTTCATCCGCTGCCACAGTTTTATTCCTCATCTCCTGGCACAGTTGTATTCCTCCTCCCCTGCCACAGTGTTATTCCTCATCCCCTGCCACAGTTGTATTCCTTTTATCCTGACAGTTTTATTCCTGATCCCCCGGCACAGTTTTATTCCTCATCTCCTGGCACAGTTTTATTCCTCATCCCCTGCCACAGTTTTATTCCTCATCTCCTGGCACAGTTTTATTCCTCATCCCCTGGCACATTTTTATTCCCTAATCTCGTGGCAGTTTTATTCCTCATCTCCTACCACAGTTTTATTCCTCATCCCCTGCCACAGTTTTATTCCTCACCTCCTGCCACAGTTTTATTCCTCATTCCCTGGCAGAGCTTTATTTTTTATTCCTGTTACAGTTTAATTGCTGATCCCCTGGCACAGTTTAATAGCTGATTCCTTACACAGTTTTACGCCTGCTCTCCTGCCACATTTTTATTGTTTATCTCACCTGGCACAGTTTTATCATTAGAGCCCTGGCACCCTTTTCCCGCTGATCCCCTGGCATAAGGAGTGACTTCAGGTCTTATTTTCAGGTTGTTGGGAACAAAGAATTGGAGGAGGAGATCAGTTTTCCGGTGAGTACATGTCTGTCTGTCTGTCTCCTACGTGTTGCTCTTTGCATGTAGTGTGTCTGTTTTCCGTCACATTATTATATATTTATACATATTGTCTGGTTATATATATGCGTGATATTTATATATGCTGTCCGGTTATATATATTTGTGTGTGATATTTATTCTGTCCAGTTATATATACAGTGGCAAGAAAAAGTATGTGAACCCTTTGGGATTACGTGAAGTTTTGCATGAATTGGTCATAAAATGTGCTCTGATCTTCATCTAAGTCACAACAATTTGAAAAACCGAGTCTGCTTAAAATAATACAACACAAACATTATATGTTTTCATGTGTTTATTGAACATAACATGTAAACATTCACAGTGCAGGGTGGAAAAAGTATGTGAACCTTTGGACTTAATAACTGGTTGACCCTCCTTTGGCAGCAATAACCTCAACCAAACGTTTCCTGTAGTTGCAGATCAGACCTGCACAACGATCTGGAGTAATTTTGGACCACTCCTCTTCACAAAACTGTTTCAGTGTAGCAATATTCTTGGGATGTCTGGTGTGAATCGCTCTCTTAAGGTCATGCCACAGCATTTCAATCGGGTTGAGGTCAGGACTCTGACTGGGCCACTCCAGAAGGTGTATTTTGTTTTGTTGAAGCCATTCTTTTGTTGAATTACTTGTATGCTTTGGGTCATTGTCCTGTTGCATCACCCATCCTCTGCGGAGCTTCAGTTGGCGGACAGATGGTCTTACGTTTTCCTGCAAAATGTCTTGATAAACTCTGGAATTCATTTTTCCATCAATGACAACAATCCGTCCAGGCCCTGAGGCAGCAAAGCAGCCCCAAACCATGATGCTCCGCCATGCTTTACTCCATTCTTGTTTAATGTTTTCCTTATTGTAGATGTGTCAACAAAAATGTTAGCCTGTGCCAGAGATTTCTGTATGTCTTTAGCTGACACTCTAGGATTCTTCTTTACCTCATTAAGCATTCTGCGCTGTGCTCTTGCAGTCATCTTTACAGGACGACCACGCCTAGGGAGAGTAGCAACAGTGCTGAACTTTCTCCATTTGTAGACAGTCTCTCTTACCGTGGACACATGAACATCAAGGCTTTTGGAAATACTTTTGTAACCCTTTCCAGCTTCATGCAAGTCAACAATTCTTGTTCGTAGGTTTTCTGAGAGCTCTTTTCTGCGAGGCATGGTTCACATCAGGCAGTGCTTCTTGAAACCAGTAAACCCAAAACTGGTGTGTGTTTTTAAAGATCACACTGATTGGACTCAAGGTTGGCTCACTCCTGGCTCCAATTAGCTCTTGGAGAAGTCATTAGGCTAGGGGTTCACATACTTTTCCCACCCTGCACTGTGAATGTTTACATGTTCTGTTCAATAAACACATGAAAACATATAATGTTTGTGTTGTATTATTTTAAGCAGACTGTGTTTTTCAAATTGTTGTGACTTAGATGAAGATCAGAGCACATTTTATCACCAATTCATGCAAAACTCCACGTAATCCCAAAGGGTTCACATACTTTTTCTTGCCACTGTATATGTGTGTGATATTTATATATACTGTCCGGTTATATATATGTGTGTGATATTTATATATACTGTCCAGTTATATATGTGTGTGATATTTATACATACCGGCTGGGTGGAGTAGAGGTAATGCGTGGAGAGAGCCTGTGGAGTCATGGGTTTGATCCCAGCGAGCAACCTCTCCAGTAAGTGTCCTTGGCAAGACACCTAACGGTACATACTCGCCACCCAGGACATACTGAAAACCAGAGAAATCTCAATGTATCCTTCCTGGTAAAATCCTTTCACAAATACTATCTGATTATATCTGTGGTTCCTTCCAGTTGACGTTCGGACACTTGGGACAAGTTGTGGACAAGAAGAAATCCATCACCCTACAGGACATCAGCTCAGTAAGTGGGTGAATGTTTGATCTCAGAGGTTAGTGGGGGCCGGTCACAGAGGGTGACGGTATAGTGCCCACTCGCCCACCGCGTGAGTTTCCTATAAAACATTTTACGTGGCAGCAACAAGAGGGATGGGAATGGAAGGGGCTGATGGAACGGATGGGGCTGATGGAACGGATGGGGCTGATGGAACGGATGGGGCTGATGGAGCTGATGTCCTCATGGATTTCTACCATGATCTAACGTCACATATTAGAAGGGGGGGGGTCTATTCCAGCCCGGCTGATGCAGTTCTATGTATTATTATTCTTTATTTATATAGCGCCAGCATATTCCGCAGCGCTGTATCTTATCGTTCAGATTTTTCGCAGCAGAATTCTGACTTTTCCCCCGTTTTTCGCAGAAAGTAGAAAACGTTTTAGCTTTAAGTCCCCAGCGCTGATTCGGCCGCACCGACGCACTCGCGTTTGAAACAGGCAACCTCTGGCCGGCTGGAGGGGAGAGATAAGCCGTCCTCAGACGTTGGCTTTGTAGGATTATGCGGTTTTAACGTTGCCGGCTATTAACGTCGGTCCGGAGGGATATCTTCAGCGACCGTGCGGCCTCTTACATCGTTTTGCACAGCGTCCGTCAGATACCGTCGCATGTGACTCGCGCGGCTCACCCCGTCCTGAGCGACTTCGTTAAATCCCACCAGACAGTAAGGCTCCGTTATGGCGTGTCCGGATAGATTGCAGTCTCCGTGGCTCAAAGGGTCACTTCTGGCCATTACACGGGTCTTGTAGACGCCCGATGGGGCCGCGGCTCTCTGGAGGCTCTCACTGCCCTGCGGGGGGGGGCAGTAACCCCGGGGCCACTAACACAGGGATGTGGGAACTGGGGGGGGGGCAGATTTACCAGGTATATTCTGGACATTGACAATTTGTTCTATGGCCGGAGTTTGTTTCCTTTAACCCTAAAATGACTGAATCCCCTCAATGTGCCCCCAATGTGCCCGTCACGAAGGGGCAGAGTATGAAGTAATAATGTGAGCATGCTGGTACTATATGATGCCTTTACCCTGCCATAAAGTGACCCCCTCGTCCCCACCGCCGATCTGCGGAGTTCCCACACCCGTGGTAAATGGTATTATAGGGGTCTTCGTGCCCATTTTTTCCCCCAGGATCTTTAGGTCTGGAGGTGGCGCGACATGCAGTGCAGATTGGAGTGTGAGCGAGCTCCACCGCGCGTTCCCTCTCAGCGCCCGCTCACGTCCGCCCGTTCTGTTCCCTTTAGGAGGAGCACAAGCAGCTGAACAACATGTTGGGATTCGAGGTTCGCTCCATGCTGTGCGTGCCGGTGATCAGCCGAGCGACGTCGCAGGTGGTGGCCCTGGCGTGTGCCTTCAACAAGCAAGGAGGGAAGTGAGTGTCCTCTGGGGTCACCGCGTGGCATGCGACACCATGGGAGAAAGAAACCAGAACCGGCCCATAAATTCCTGATTCGCTGAAAGACTTTCCTAATCCGTATGTTTTATTATTTACACACATTCCGGGGCTGCTCCTGCATGGAACCTCCACCATGCATGTTACACGGGTCCTCACCTCGTGGCAGAGCCTGGACTCACACGCCACTGTGTCACCATACTGTGCACGGAGCCGTGGTGCCGTGATAAGCTCCCCCGCAGCTCCACTCATCCAATCAATGCAAATCCTCACCAGCCGAGTCCCCGGGGCAGCCCGCACCCTTTGCCACCTATAACCCCTGTCGGTTTCTCTTGGCAGCTACACGGAGGAGGACGAGCACAAGATCCAGCACTGCTTCTGCTACACGTCCACCGTCCTCACCAGCACGCTGGCCTTCCAGAAGGAGCAGAAGCTGAAGAATGAGTGCCAGGTGAGAGCATCCTTACTTACCCCGGGGCGGGTGAGCGGTACTGGTCCATGTAACATGGTACTGCCCCCAGCATGGCGTATCACACAAGGAACATCGCTTAATTTGGGCAGAATATGGGCGTGGGTGTCTGACAAGGCACAAAATAACCAAAGCATGTAAAGGTCTGGCCACCAGCGGGCTCATCCTGGGGGGATACGCGTCCGCCGATTTACAGGATGTGGGGAAACTAGCAAGTCGCACCAGCAGGGCTGGATTCACAATTAGGCAAAGTAGGCGTGTGCCTACAGGCAACCACCACTGGGGGCCACCTTGCTAAGCAACACAAAAAAAATATATACATCTTCTATTTGTTTATTTTTAATTATTATTTTTGTAGTTTTACAAAGAACGACACCCCCCCCCCTCTGCCGCCACGGGTATCACCGTTCTCTATAAAAATAATATAAAGATATATAAAAAGAAAATATATATATAATCCAGTTGTAAAAAAATAATATATAGAAATGTATCTGTTTTTTATTCATTTTATCCCACCTCTTGGGTGACTTTCTCAATATAACTAGAAGTAAAATGTAGAAAAAATTGTATAAACCAATTGTAAAAATATATATATATAAATTTAATTTATTTTACCTTTTTTAACACACCTTTTGGGCTACTTTCTCTGTAAAAATTAAAAGGAAATTGTATAAACCAGTTGTGTTAAAAAAATTATTTTGTTTTAAATTCATTTTAATGCACTTATTGGGTGACTTTTTCAATAAAAATAGAATTAAAATGTAGAAAAAATTGTATAAGCAATTTGTAAGAAAAAAATATAAAATCTAAAAATATATAAAATTTATATTTTTTTTAACACTTTCTCTGTAAAAAAAAAATGTAAAAAGGAAATTGTATAAACCAGTTGTAAAAAAAATATTTAAAAAATTTATTATTTTTAACGCACCTATTGGGTGACTTTCTCAATAAAAATAGAATTAAAATGTAGAAAAAAATTGTATAAAGCAATTGTAAAAATATATATTTACATTTTTTTAACTTTTTTTTTAACACTACTTTTGGGCTACTTTCTCAGTAAAAATAAAAATGTACAAAGGAAATTGTATACTCCAGTTGAAAAAAAAGGAATATTTAAAAATGTATTTTTTCATTCATTTTAATGCACCTGTTGGGTGACTTTCTCAATAAAAATAGAACTAAAAATGTAGAAAAAAAATTGTGTAAACCAATCGTAAAAAATATATTTATATTTTTATACGTTTTTTAATACACCTTTTAGGCTACTTTCTGTGTAAAAATGTAAAAAGGAAATTGTATAAACCAGTTGTAAAAAAAATATTTTAAATTGTATTTTTATTCATTTTAATTTTATTGGGTGACTTTCTCAATAAAATGATAATTAAAATGTCGAAAAAATTGTATAAACCAATCGTAAAAAAAATATATATATATTTAAAAATGTATATATATTTTTTTTAACACACCGTTTGGGCTACTTTCTCTGTAAAAATAAAGATGTATAAGAAATTGTCTAAACCAATTGTAAATAAAATGTAAAAATGTATTTATTTATTTTTTTTTTATTTATTTTTTCAATTTAAGTTTTTTAGTTTTTGCATAAGGTCACAAACCGACCATCATAGCTGACCTCGCAGGGCCAAATAATGCACTCTTATAATAAACACTCGTAACATAAAGAAGGGGGGTCACGTGAAAAATCATCAAAAAGTCAAAAAGGGGGGGGGTTAAAGCAACAAAAGAAAGTCTCAATATCCCCAGCCGGGGAGTGTCATCAGAGGTGGGTATGAGAGGACCCAAAAAACATCAAGAGAAAATAAAAACCAGTCTCAGGTGTCCTATCAACCCGTGTCTCTAAAAGGGGGTACTTGCTTGGCAGGTAGCTCGACCCACAGAAGGCCGATTCGTGCTGCCCAGGTCACCTCAACATCGGGGGATCGAGGTGTCTCAGGGATCTCCGCTTCAGCCTCCTTCGTTATAGGTACCACCGTTTCTCCGGCAAGGCGGACCTCATCTGGAATGGGGGTATCCGCCGCACACAGGTCACCGGGTGGTGCAAGAGTGGTCGGGGCCCCCCCGTAGAACGTCGCTGCCTCCTCCACTCTAATCGTAGGCTCACCAGAAGGCGTGATCATTCCACCGCTCGGCCTCGGATCCGCTCCCGGACTTGGAGGGTCAAGCAGCGGCACAGCCAACGGACCCGGTACCTCAGGCTCCGGCAAAGTTGCACCGTCGTCCTCTGGGACAAGTATGTCCTCTTCTGGCATGCGCGGGTGGGAAGCCGATGGCGTCCCGCAGCCTCCCACTATGGCCATCATCCGGCGTCAGGTCCCCTTTGTGAGCGGGCTCAGGTCGTCCCCCTCTAACAGCACCAAACAGGCCTCTAGGGCCTCGATCGCGGCCATTTTCACTGCGGTGGGGGGAGGGGAAGCGACCCGGTGTCCAAATTCATCAGTCCTCAGCCATCTGTCCCGATCAGTCAGCGGGAGACCGGGGCCCTCCGTCTCCGTAGCTCCCCTCACGGTCCCACCTACAGGTGGGCACAGCAAGCGGGTAACCGGCGCCGAAGGGTAGGCCCCAAGATGGCCGCCGGCAGCGACCTCCATCAAGCGTACCGCCCGGCACGCGGCTGTCTCAGGTCCGGTGGGGGGGGGCAGAATGAGCCCCGGACAATACACCCCGATGGCCAGCCACTCAGGGCTAGTAGTATGACTTCTCGGCGTCTATAAAGTGGCTTAAAGATCCCTTTAGAGAGAGGACGGGTCGGAGCTCCACAGACACGCGTCCTCTCTCTTCAGCAGCCGGCCACGCCCCCCTTGTATTTATTTTTTAACACACCTTTTGGGAAAGTTTCTCTGAAAAAAAAAAGTGTATAAACCAATTGCAAATTTTTTAAAAAAAAATGTATTTATTTTTTTTTAAAGCCAACAAACACACAAGAATTTATTTTTATAAAAGGGATTTCCCCGGCGTTTAAACGCTTTTTGCAGGAAGTGCGCTAGATTTTTGTGCCTACAGGTTCCTGCGATTTAAATCCGGCCCTGGTAACCGGCAGATCCAGAAGGGGTGTATTTATCATATGAGGAGGGGGTGAGCTTTTGACGGCTCTGAACGCGCTCGTCTATGTTTAAAAGCGGATCTTTAAGTCTAGGCCCGTCGCTGGCATCATAACGCAACATCTTACTTTACACCATACCACACAGACGATCCGTACAGCAACTGCCGGCTATCAAAGTGCGACGTTGTCCTGGGAAGCGTTTTATCGCCGCCTGGCCATGGGGGGCTAATGAATCACACGGCTGGGCAAGCAGCGCGGATAAGATTGGGTTGAGGGGGTTTCCTTTTATCATTATTTCTCATTATTTTCCTAAAAGGGAACTTCTTGCGGCTTAAAAACAAAGTGAATCCACGGGAAACGCGTTCCGCCGGTGAGGCGCGCAGACAGGTATCGTACGCCCGACACAAACCACAGATATAGTAATTACCGCGGTATGAAAGGTGACACCGCGCCGGAGACGGCTTCAAAGACGCGGGGATAATGAGAGGAAGCGTGGATTATGCCGCTACATCCCGGGAGCGGGAGGAGGGAGATGGAAACACAGCGTGGCTTTATGAGGAGAGGGAGATCACTGTTACTTTGTTTCTGCCGGGGACAATGTGTCTCCTCAAAACAATATTAACCAGTGACGCCCCTTAACACCCACTGAGATGTGTCGCCCGCCCAGCGTGTCGTATCGACTCCTGGAAATTAAAGGAGGAAATGACACGGTGGAAACCTCACCACGTCAAGTAGTTTCCTCATATAAAGGAGGGTGTTTAAGAAAAAGTCACGCAATATTTTTCCGGTGAGACTTGGCAACATACCAGCATCATTTTATCGACGCCAGTACTGGGCTAAATTGATGCTGGTGTTAGTTTTAGGGTTAGGGTTTACCGTAAACAACAGATTTTGCTCAGTTTCAAATTTTATTTTCAAGAAACAGATTCTGCTCCTTCTTTTGATGCCACTGTCGAAACATGAAGGAGCAGAATCTGTTGCCTAAAAATTAAGCATTAATAGAGCAGAATCTGTTTTTTAGGGTAAACCCTAACCCTAGAAATTAACCCTAAAACAAGCACAAATAATAACCCTAATTACTAACTCATAAACTACTACAAAAGAAGGAGCAGAATCTGTTGCCTAAAATGATGTGAGTAGTGCAGAATCTGTTGGTTGGGGTTAGATCTAACCTGAAAAATAACCCTGAAAGAAGCACAAATAGTAACCTTAACCCTAATTACTAGCCCTAAAACTACCACCTCGCTCCCATCAAAACAAGGAGCAGAATCTCTGAAGTGATAGTAGAGCAGAATCTGTTGGTTAGAGGTTAGCTCTAACCGGAAAAACAACCCTAACCCTAAAACAATCACAAATAGTAACCTTAACCCTAATTACTAGCCCTAACATTACTAACCTTGCTACTGTCAAAACAAGGAGCAGAATCTGTTGCCCAAAAATGAAGTGAAAAGGGAGCAAAATCTGTTGGTTAGGGGTTAGCTCTAACCCGAAAAACAACCCTAACCCTAAAAGAAGCACAAATAGTAAGCTTAACCCTAATTACTAGACTAAAATTACTACCTTGCTCCCGTCAAATCAAGGAGCAGAATCTGTTGCCTGAAAATGAAGTGATAGTAGAGCAGAATCTGTTGGTTAGGGGTTAGCTCTAACCCGAAAAACAACCCTAACCCTAAAAGAAGCACAAATAGTAACCTTAACCCTAATTACTAGCCCTAACATTACTAACCTTGCTACCGTCAAAACAAGGAGCAGAATCTGTTGCCCAAAAATGAAGTGAAAAGGGAGCAAAATCTGTTGGTAAGGGGTTAGCTCTAACCTGAAAAACAACCCTAAACCGAAAAGAAGCACAAATAGTAACCTTAACCCTAATTACTAGACTAAAATTACTACCTTGCTCCCGTCAAATCAAGGAGCAGAATCTGTTGCCTGAAAATGAAGTGATAGTGGAGCAGAATCTGTTGGTTAGGGGTTAACTCTATCCTGAAAAACAACCCTAAAAGAAGCACAAATAGTAACCTTAACCCTAATCACTAGCCCTAAAACTACTACCGTGCTCCCGTCAAAACAAGGAGCAGAATCTGTTGCCTAAAAATGAAGTGATAGTGGAGCAGAATCTGTTGGTTAGGGGTTAACTCTATCCTGAAAAACAACCCTAACCCTAAAAGAAGCACAAATAGTAACCTTAACCCTAATCACTAGCCCTAACATTACTAACCGTGCTCCCGTCAAAACAAGGAGCAGAATCTGTTGCCTAAAAATGAAGTGATAGTAGAGCAGAATCTGTTTGTTAGGGTTAACTTTCACCCTGAAAGAATCCTATAGAACCCTTATAGAACAAAAGTAAGCAGTCCCACTGCTAAAATGCCTCTATTACCACCAGACTGAGGTAGTGGAGGGGAATATTTAAAAAAAAAAACCCACGCGTGATCCTTCGTGTATCCGGCTCGTAGTCGGCTTCCTTCTGCATCGAAATGTTTTCATTTCCCAGCTCAATGGTGTCGGGTTTATTGATCTGGGAAGGTTGGAAAGCTGAGCTGAACCTACAAGCCGGCAGACGGCAGCCAGAGCTCTGTCCAGCGAGCTTACCCGTCGGCTTTTGATGTCCAGCTGGATCCTCCTCCCCGATGCATTCTGCACACCGTCACCGTATCCGTCTCTACCACCTGTGCTGGGAGCCTGTGCCACACATCCCCCCCTGCTGCACTTTGCTTCGCCCTCGTTGACATTGGCTGCCCTTGCCGCTCTGCCGTTACCAGCGCTCCCCCTGCTCCCCGCGCGATAAGGAGCTGTTACTTTGCTGGAGTTTTTTCTTTCCTGATGAACATTAGCGTTAATGCTGCGAGATTAATTATTTCCCGTCTCGCAGAGGATGTGGACGCCCCGGGGGGGCCGCTTTATGGACGCGCGCTGAAAATGCTAATTGCCTCAGCTGCCACTCAGGCCGGAGGAAAGCAAACCTGCAGGATTTGTGGCCCGATCTAATGATTCGGGGAGGAGGGAGAGGGTCCTGCGGCGGAGCGGGGAGGGTCTCATGGCGGAGCGGGGAGTGAGAGGGTCCTGCGGCGGAGCGGGGAGGGTCTCATGGCGGAGCGGGGAGTGAGAGGGTCCTGCGGCGGAGCGGGGAGTGAGAGGGTCCTGCGGCAGAGCGGGGAGGGTCTCGTGGCAGAGCGGGGAGTGAGAGGGTCCTGCGGCGGAACGGGGAGGGAGAGGGTCCACGGCGGAGCAGGGACGAAGAGGGTCCCGCAGTGTAGTGGGGAGGGATAGGGTCCTGCGGCAGAGCAGGGAGGGAGAGGGTCCCGCAGTGGAGCGGGGAGGGAGAGGGTCCCGCGGCGGAGCAGGGAGGGAGAGGGTCCCGCGGCGGAGCAGGGAGGGAGAGGGTCCTGTGGTGGAGCAGGGAGGGAGAGGGTCCCGCGGCGGAGCAGGGAGGGAGAGGGTCCTGTGGCGGAACAGGGAGGGAGAGGGTCCCGCGGCGGAGCAGGGAGGGAGAGGGTCCCACGGCGGAGCGGGGAGGGAGAGGGTCCCGCAGTGGAGCGGGGAGGGAGAGGGTCCCACGGCGGAGCAGGGAGGGAGAGGGTCCCGCAGTGGAGCGGGGAGGGAGAGGGTCCCGCAGTGGAGCGGGGAGGGAGAGGGTCCTGTGGCGGAGCAGGGAGGGAGAGGGTCCCGCAGTGGAGCGGGGAGGGAGAGGGTCCCGCGGCGGAGCAGGGAGGGAGAGGGTCCCGCGGCGGAGCGGGGAGGGAGAGGGTCCCGCGGCGGAGCAGGGAGGGAGAGGGTCCTGTGGCGGAGCAGGGAGGGAGAGGGTCCCGCGGCGGAGCAGGGAGGGAGAGGGTCCTGCGGCGGAGCAGGGAGGGAGAGGGTCCCGCGGCGGGCATGGGAAAGTCCCTCGGCAAAGCTAGGAGGGGAGGGGTTGCATAACGAGTCGGCCATGCGCTGGTCCTGCTCGCCCTGGGGTGATGAATGAAACGCAGGTCATATCTCCTACTTGTCTGTGATTGGCTGGAGTTAGCTGCACCAATGAGAGCGCACGCAGCTCAGTGTTTCAACAAATGTCCCCACCAATAGCAGGTCAGGAAATACCAGACTGACACCAGGGAGAGATTCCCGGCGCTGTGGGAGGAGCCTGCTGCCGCTCTGCTTCAGCTCCTTAATGAACACTGAAAAGGTTTCCTTCAACCTGGACACAATGCGGCGACTTCACATCCTGGGAACCACGGCGATATTTAAGGGATTATTCACTGAGTACATCTTCATGAACAAAGCTGCTCGGAATGGTTTATACATCAAGCTGCTCCTTCCATCTCGTCATGAATGAAACTACTTGGTGTCTCGGCAGCTGCCGCTTTACTCATCATGTCGTTTCGTTCAGTTGATGTTTTCCACACACGTAACAGAGTGTTAATAGTGTTTGCTTCACTTTTCAGGTCATTTATTATGGGGGTTTTTTTCCATGAATGAGACTACTGAGCTCAGTCATGAGTTTTTTTTTCATTTCAGTCATTCTTTTCCATCAATAAAGCCGCTCAGCATAGTAATGGCAGCTGTGCCGTCCCGTTTATATGAGTGGCACTGTTAATGTGTAGTGAGTTGTTTCGTTCATGTTTTTTCATGAATGAAGCCACTCGGCGATGTCATGTGCAGGGACTCTGGTAGAAAGCCGTGTTGTGCAGACGCATGATGCATGTATTGGGTATGCACGTGATGCACGTGGTTTGCGGGCTGCGTCCGCCTTGCATCCCCCCGTCTGAGCCCCTTCATAAGGCGCGTTGGATAAAGGTGTAATTTCAAAGCTCGAGGTAGAAAAACTGGCGATGGGATTAATAATCAGGCGGGGATTATCCCGCGTCAGCCAGGCTGGCGGGTGTGAACGCACCGTGCGGGTCACAGCTCCCGGGGGTGCACTGCTTGGACGGAGGAAGAGATACCTGGACTGGGGGGGTGCGAGCCCATGACCTCCCCCCCCCACCCCTCCATTCAGCCAATGCAATATGTTCTAACCAGGACTCAAAGTAACAATGTAACCGCAGGAGGTTATACCTGGGTGTGACGTCTCCTGCAGGTGCTGTAAATCCACGGCTTCCGCAGCGGCTGCAGGGAGCTCCAGCCAATCAGGAGGCTCTTATTCTGGGTATCAGATTCCTGACCGCCCCGGTGTCGGTGGGGCTGTGCATGAAGATCCGCACCTCCCAATCGCCCCAGATATTCCTGTTTTGAGGCGACCCTCCTGTTGCCCCCCCAGATAACGGGGCTCACGGCCGTATTCTGCCGTCGTGACGGCGTTTGAGCCTCCTCTGGTGAACGGGCAGCCTCTGAGTTGGCACAGAGGATCAGACATCTCCCCAGCACTGGGGGCGCTATCCATGCCCGATGGAGCATCCCCTCTGGAAGGGGTTGAGATGGAGACCTCCGCTGTGAAGGGCTGTCACGGAGGCCGATGCCGAGGTCTTCGTACCTTCCATTCAATTTTCAGGTTGTCTTTCACTTGCGGCCGGTCAGTTCCTGTCTCTGAGGATCGGGGAACTCCTAAAACAGTCCCAGGCCACGACCTCCAGCCACGCGTTTCACCCATCCAGCCGGCTTCATCGGGGGCATGTGAGGCTCATCTCTGAATAAGGAGCCCAGATTGTGTGCGTGAGTGTGAAACTGAGTGTGTGCGTGAGTGTGAAATTGAGTGTGTGCGTGAGTGTGAAACTGAGTGTGTGCGTGAGTGTGAAACTGAGTGTGTGCGTGAGTGTGATTCCCTGAGTGTGTGCGTGAGTGTGAAACTGAGTGTGTGCGTGAGTGTGATTCCCTGAGTGTGTGCGTGAGTGTGATTCCCTGAGTGTGTGCGTGAGTGTGATTCCCTGAGTGTGCGTGATTCTGTTAGTGTGATACTGTGAGTGTGTGTACATTTTGTGTGTGTGTGAGTTTGTGCGTGTGACTTAAATAAAGGAGTGTATGTGTTTATTTGTGCAGACGTTCTGGCTGTAATGGGAGGGATGGTACGGGCGATGAGTCCGGGGGTCTGCGCGCTGTAATGGGAGGGATGGTACGGGCGGTGAGTCCGGGGGTCTGCACGCTGTAATGGGAGGGATGGTACGGGCGGTGAGTCCGGGGTCTGCGCGCTGTAATGGGAGGGATGGTACGGGCGGTGAGTCCGGGGGTCTGCACGCTGTAATGGGAGGGATGGTACGGGCGGTGAGTCCGGGGGTCTGCGCGCTGTAATGGGAGGGATGGTACGGGCGGTGAGTCCGGGGTCTGCACGCTATAAGGGAGGGATGGTACGGGCGGTGAGTCCGGGGGTCTGCGCGCTGTAATGGGAGGGATGGTACGGGCAGTGAGTCCGGGGGTCTGCGCGCTGTAATGGGAGGGATGGTACGGGCGGTGAGTCTGGGGGTCTGCGCGCTGTAATGGGAGGGATGGTACGGGCGGTGAGTCCGGGGGTCTGCACGCTATAATGGGAGGGATGGTACGGGCGGTGAGTCTGGGGGTCTGCGCGCTGTAATGGGAGGGATGGTACAGGCAGTGAGTCCGGGGGTCTGCGTGCTGTAATGGGAGGGATGGTACGGGCGGTGAGTCTGGGGGTCTGCGCGCTGTAATGGGAGGGATGGTACGGGTGGTGAGTTCGGGGGTTTGCGCGCTGTAATGGGAGGAATGGTACGGGCGGTGAGTCCGGGGGTCTGCGTGCTGTAATGGGAGGAATGGTACGGGCGGTGAGTCCGGGGGTCTGCGCGCTGTAATGGAGGGATGGTACGGGCGGTGAGTCTGGGGGTCTGCGCGCTGTAATGGGAGGGATGGTACGGGTGGTGAGTTCGGGGGTTTGCGCGCTGTAATGGGAGGAATGGTACGGGCGGTGAGTCCGGGGGTCTGCGTGCTGTAATGGGAGGAATGGTACGGGCGGTGAGTCCGGGGGTCTGCGCGCTGTAATGGGAGGGATGGTACGGGCGGTGAGTCCGGGGGTCTGCGCGCTGTAATGGGAGGGATGGTACGGGCAGTGAGTCCGGGGGTCTGCGCGCTGCTTGGGGGGGTTCAGTAAGTTGCTCCTCTCTGGGCGCTTTATTTTTCGGGAGGCTCAGGCAGCGCAGGATCAGGCTGGCGGGTCACAGTGAGGACTTATTGCTGCCCAGTCAACACGTGGAGTTGCTGATATCGGATGCGGCGGCGATGGACCATGAGCTCCCTCTAGTGCATCACAGAGAGCCAGCGACGGGGCGAGTCTGTGCGCTGCAGCCGGATTCATTAACAGGATAAATTGTCAGTAAAATTAATGATGTGTATATAAGCGGCAGCTTGAAGGCGAGTCGTGTGGGATACATGATCCCACCGGCCCTGACCAGTGACCGGAGCAGCACGATACGGCCCTGACCAGTGACCGGAACAGCACAATACGGCCCTGACCAGTGACCCGAACAGCACGATATGGCCCTGACCAGTTACTGGAACAGCACGATACGGCCCTGACCAGTTACTGGAACAGCACGATACGGCCCTGACCAGTTACTGGAACAGCACGATACGGCCCTGACCAGTTACTGGAACAGCACGATACGGCCCTGACCAGTTACTGGAACAGCACGATACGGCCCTGACCAGTGAACGGAACAGCACAATACGGCCCTGACCAGTGAACGGAACAGCACAATATGACCCTGACCAGTGACCGGAACAGCACAATACGGCCCTGACCAGTGACCGGAACAGCACGATACGGCCCTGACCAGTGACCGGAACAGCACAATACGGCCATGACCAGTGACCGGAACAGCACAATACGGCCCTGACCAGTTACTGGAACAGCACGATACGGCCCTGACCAGTGACCCGAACAGCACGATACGGCCCTGACCAGTGAACGGAACAGCACTATACGGCCCTGACCAGTGACCGGAACAGCACAATACGGCCCTGACCAGTGACTGGAACAGCACGATACGGCCCTGACCAGTGACCGGAACAGCACAATACGGCACTGACCAGTGAACGGAACAGCACTATACGGCCCTGACCAGTGACCGGAACAGCACGATACGGCCCTGACCAGTGACCGGAACAGCACGATACGGCCCTGACCAGTGACCGGAACAGCACGATACGGCCCTGACCAGTGACCGGAACAGCACGATACGGCCCTGACCAGTGACCGGAACAGCACGATACGGCCCTGACCAGTGACCGGAACAGCACGATACGGCCCTGACCAGTGAACGGAACAGCACAATACGGCCCTGACCAGTGACCGGAACAGCACAATACGGTCCTGACCAGTGACCGGAACAGCACGATACGGCCCTGACCAGTGACTGGAGCAGCACTATACGGCCCTGACCAGTGACCGGAACATATCGTGGACAGTGCTCGGCTATGGGACAGGAGCCCCAGAAGCGATTGGAATACAATGGTTAAAGAGGTTACATGCAGGATCTGCAGCGCGGGTGAGCGCGGCACTGTGCAAGCGGAGCTCTTTTACTGAACCTGTCTCAGCAGGTCAGGTCACTTTAACCCTACGTCTCCCCAACAGCATCACACGCACCGTTATCATTTGGTCCCATTGAGTCAATGCGAGGCTGAGATCCGGCTGCTTGTTTACAGGATGTCTGTCCTCCTCACTCGCCCCTAATGAGAGTAAATGGGTGACCTCAGAAACCTCTGTCAGAGTCAGACTGAGCATGTGCAAAGAGGCCTCACACAGGACAGATCTCCGGGCCGCTCAGTTACTGCTTCTTCTTCACACTGACACGTCATGACGTAAAGCAGGGAGGATCTGAGCTGCACCTCACTGCAATAATACACAGCGTGCAACAATGTGTCACAAGTTGGCGATGATGTCATTATAACCTGTTTTGCTGGCGGTCACTCGATGATGTCAGAGCTGATTATTTGCACTTTGTGGGTTTTTTTCAGGCTCTGCTGCAAGTGGCGAAGAATCTCTTCACGCATCTGGGTGAGTTATTAACCCTGCGCCTGCGGGAACCAGCATTCTGGTGATTTTTCCCTAAATCCGCCTTATTTCCGGCATTTTCCTGCGTTCTATATTTTAGCGAGTCCTTCCTCTATAAAAGCCGAGTTTGCGGACTTCTCCCCCAGGACCTGATCGTGTGACCCCGTGAATCTGCCGTGCGCTGCTGCGCGAGTCGCAGCGACTGGGCTGGTAATACGTCGCCCGCAGATACTGCGAGCATTAATGTTACTCGCAGCTCATTGGCTGCCATGACTCCTAAACCCGTATTGTGGGGGCGTGGCCTCAGAGTTCTCGTACGGAGGGCACCTCCAGCGGAACCATTTGGCCGATCTTTGCTGAACTGTATCAGTGATTGCATTAGCCTGTCAGCCGCTCCTCGGGGGCGGTCCTTCCGCTCACTGTATCTCTGAGCAGAGACGTTGCAGCAGAAAGTTGATGTTTTTTGCTGCGTTTATTTAATTTCGCTCCAAACACAGGCGTTTTGTAAGGTCACCCCTCGCCTCGTCGTCGCGGTCGCGCTCTCTCTACGGGATACGAGGCAATAATTAAAATGAATAATCAGGCGGATGTCATCGATGGGCCCGAGGCGCGCAGGCCGCGAGAATCCATCACGCGCGCTAATTGAGATGTATGAAAGCAGACATTCCCATCAGCGCGCCAATTATCAGGCAGACACCTGCTCGCCCAGACGCTCGCTGCTTATTGCGCCCGGGGACGGCGAATGCGGGAAATCCGCCGTGTCAGCAGATTAGGGGCGGCCTGCCGGCGCGTTCCACGGTCACATTATAATGAGGAAAAAAATAACCGCAGCCGCTGTGCATTAAACTAAAATAATCCCGTGATGTGGACGAGGTGCAGGAGACTGGGGCGGCGGCTCTGCGCAGTGGGCGTGGCTTAGAGAATATGTCCCTTCAGGGGGGATTTACTCGTTAATGTAACCATTGGTTTCCTGAGAGTTTTGGGCGTGACACAAGTCCAAGCGATCCGTCCATTCATGTTTCAAAGCTTGATGGAACGGAGCCCTGCATTCACTCCCTGCATCTGCTGAGCGTGATGAGAGTGAGGTTTGGTCCCTGCATCTGCTGAGCGTGATGGGAGTGAGGTTTGGTCCCTGCACATACTGAGCGTGATGGCAGTGAGGTTTGGTCCCTGCACCTGCTGAACGTGATGGCAGTGAGGTTTGGTCCCTGCACCTGCTGAACGTGATGGCAGTGAGGTTTGGTCCCTGCACCTGCTGAGTGTGATGGCAGTGAGGTTTGGTCCCTGCACCTGCTGAACGTGATAGGAGTGAGGTTTGGTCCCTGCATCTGCTGAGCGTGATGGGAGTGAGGTTTAGTCCCTGCACCTACTGAGTGTGATGGGAGTGAGGTTTAGTCCCTGCACCTACTGAGCGTGATGGGAGTGAGGTTTAGTCCCTGCACCACCTGAGCGTGATGGCAGTGAGGTTTAGTCCCTGCACCTACTGAGCGTGATGGGAGTGAGGTTTAGTCCCTGCACCACCTGAGCGTGATGGCAGTGAGGTTTAGTCCCTGCACCACCTGAGCGTGATGGGAGTGAGGTTTAGTCCCTGCACCTGCTGAGTGTGATGGGAGTGAGGTTTAGTCCCTGCACCTACTGAGCGTGATGGGAGTGAGGTTTAGTCCCTGCACCACCTGAGCGTGATGGCAGTGAGGTTTAGTCCCTGCACCTACTGAGCGTGATGGGAGTGAGGTTTAGTCCCTGCACCACCTGAGCGTGATGGCAGTGAGGTTTAGTCCCTGCACCACCTGAGCGTGATGGGAGTGAGGTTTGGTCCCTGCACCTGCTGAGCGTGATGGGAGTGAGGTTTAGTCCCTGCACCTACTGAGCGTGAAGGGAGTGAGGTTTGGTCCCTGCACCACCTGAGCGTGATGGGAGTGAGGTTTGGTCCCTGCACCTGCTGAGCGTGATGGCAGTGAGGTTTGGTCCCTGCACCTACTGAGCGTGATGGGAGTGAGGTTTGGTCCCTGCACATACTGAGCGTGATGGGAGTGAGGTTTGGTCCCTGCACCACCTGAGCGTGATGGCAGTGAGGTTTGGTCCCTGCACCTACTGAGCGTGATGGCAGTGAGGTTTGGTCCCTGCACCTACTGAGCGTGAAGGGAGTGAGGTTTGGTCCTGCTTTTCCTGAGGGTGATGGGAGTGATGCTTGGTCCATGCAGTTTTTGAGGGTGATGGGAGTGATGCTTGCAGTGGCGTAACTAGAAACCTGAAGGCCCCGGTGCAAGAATCCATGAAGGAACCCCCCCCCCAAAAAAAGATCCATATTTTTACCTTTTTTTTTTCCTGCAATATAAAAAAGATAGTATTGCCCCCAGCTCACATGGACATATATTGACCCAGCTCACACATGGATATTTTTGCCCCCAGCTCATGGAAATACTGCCCCAACACATGGATATACTGCCCCAACACATGGATATACTGCCCCAACACATGGATATACTGCCCCAACATATGGATATACTGCCCCCAAGCACATGGATATACTGCCCCAACACATGGATATACTGCCCCAACACATGGATATACTGCCCCAACACATGGATATACTGCCCCAACACATGGATTATACTGCCCCAACATATGGATATACTGCCCCAGCACATGGATATACTGCCCCAACACATGGATATACTGCCCCAGCTCATGGATATACTGCCCCAGCTCATGGATATACTGCCCCAGCTCATGGATATACTGCCCCAGCTCATGGATATACTGCCCCAGCTCTGCCCCCCCCCCCAGCTCATGGATATACTGCCCCAGCTCTGCCCCCCCCCCCAGCTCATGGATATACTGCCCCAGCTCTGCCCCCCAGCTCATGGATATACTGCCCCAGCTCTGCCCCCCCAGCTCATGGATATACTGCCCCAGCTCTGCCCCCCCAGCTCATGGATATACTGCCCCAACACATGGATATACTGCCCAGCTCATGGATATACTGCCCCAACACATGGATATACTGCCCCAACACATGATATACTGCCCCAACACATGGATATACTGCCCCAACACATGGATATACTGCCCCAACATATGGATATACTGCCCCAGCACATGGATATACTGCCCCAACACATGGATATACTGCCCCAGCTCATGGAATACTGCCCCAGCTCATGGATATACCCCAGCTCATGGATATACTGCCCCAGCTCATGGATATACTGCCCCAGCTCTGCCCCCCCCCCCAGCTCAGGATATACTGCCCCAGCTCTGCCCCCCCCCCCAGCTCATGGATATACTGCCCCAGCTCTGCCCCCCAGCTCATGGATATACTGCCCCAGCTCTGCCCCCCCAGCTCATGGATATACTGCCCCAGCTCTGCCCCCCAGCTCATGGATATACTGCCCCAACACATGGATATACTGCCCCAGCTCATGGATATACTGCCCCAACACATGGATATACTGCCCCAACACATGGATATACTGCCCCAACACATGGAATATATTACTGCCCCAACACATGGATATACTGCCCAAGCACATGGATATACTGCCCCAACACATGGATATACTGCCCCAACACATGGATATACTGCCCCAACACATGGATATACTGCCCCAACACATGGATATACTGCCCCAACATATGGATATACTGCCCCAGCACATGGATATACTGCCCCAACACATGGATATACTGCCCCAGCTCATGGATATACTGCCCCAGCTCATGGATACTGCCCCAGCTCATGGATATACTGCCCCAGCTCATGGATATACTGCCCCAGCTCTGCCCCCCCCCCCAGCTCATGGATATACTGCCCCAGCTCTGCCCCCCCCCCCAGCTCATGGATATACTGCCCCAGCTCTGCCCCCCAGCTCATGGATATACTGCCCCAGCTCTGCCCCCCCAGCTCATGGATATACTGCCCCAGCTCTGCCCCCCCAGCTCATGGATATACTGCCCCAACACATGGATATACTGCCCCAGCTCATGGATATACTGCCCCAACACATGGATATACTGCCCCACACATGGATATACTGCCCCAACACATGGATTACTGCCCCAACACATGGATATACTGCCCCAGCTCATGGATATACTGCCCCAACACATGGATATACTGCCCCAGCTCATGGATATACTGCCCCAGCACATGGATATACTGCCCCAGCTCATGGATATACTGCCCCAGCACATGGATACTGCCCAGCTCAGCCCCCCAGCTCATGGATATACTGCCCCAGCTCTGCCCCCCAGCTCATGGATATACTGCCCCAGCTCTGCCCCCCCCAGCTCATGGATATATTGCCCCAGCTCTGCCCCCCAGCTCATGGATATACTGCCCCAGCTCTGCCCCCCAGCTCATGGATATATTGCCCCAGCTCAGCCCCCCAGCTCATGGATATACTGCTCCAGCTCTGCCCCCCAGCTCATGGATATACTGCCCCAGCTCTGCCACCCAGCTCATGGATATACTGCCCCAGCTCTGCCACCCAGCTCATGGATATACTGCCCCAGCTCTGCCCCCCCCAGCTCATGGATATTCTGCCCCAGCTCTGCCCCCCCCCAGCTCATGGATATACTGCCCCAGCTCTGCCCCCCCCCCCAGCTCATGGATATATTGCCCCAGCTCTGCCCCCCAGCTCATGGATATACTGCCCCAGCTCTGCCCCCCAGCTCATGGATATACTGCCCCAGCTCTGCCCCCCAGCTCATGGATATACTGCCCCCAGCCCAGCTCTTACCTGCTCAGGGGGGCCCCAGGCCCAGGGCAGGCTTCGCCGGCGTTCTTGTCCTCCTTGGCGAGCGGCCGCTGGAAACATGCAGCTTGGCCGCTCGCCGGAAACCACCTGATCAGCGCGAGGATCTCGTGCGCTGGTCAGGTGGTTTCTATCCCATGTGAGCGGCCAAGCTGCATGTCAGCGGCCGCTCGCAGGGAGAGGGACGGCCAGCGCGCGGCTCCCAGATTCCGGCGCTGATTGCTGGAATCTGGCGGCGGCGCTGGGCCCCCCTCCAGTGGCGGAATGCCAGGGCCCGGTTGCAACTGCGACCGCTGCGACCCTGGTTCTTCCGCCACTGGATGCTTGGTCCATGCAGTTTTTGAGGGTGACAGGAGTGATGCTTGGTCCCTGTATTTGCTGAGGGTGATGGGAGTGATGCTTGGACCCAGGACCCAGCCGCTGAGTTGTATCTCGAATCTTTGAATTTAATATGTTTTTTTTTATTTCAGACGATGTGTCCGTCCTGCTGCAGGAGATCATAACGGAGGCGAGGAACCTCAGCAACGCAGAGATGTGAGTGTGGCCGGCGCGGGGTTCTGGCAGCACCTGTCACTGGGTGTGGGAGGAGCCGGCCTTTTAAAAGACCATTGTTTGAACCATCGTCTTGATACATTCTCAAACGAGTTGAAACGTTGATCAATTCACAATAATGATTGGACTTTGATGTGAGGACCTTTGGTTTGTTGAAACTGTATTTGCTGTGGAGGTTCCCTTGGGGCTGATCCGCTTAATGGTGATTTGAGGAGCTGAGTCCCTGCGTCTGGATTATATATATATCCACACCCACATATAATGCACGGGTTTCATACCCAAGATAATGCATTTATCAGATATTTATATGTTTAACCCTTTCACTGCTGTGCAATCCTGTACACACACTCAATAGCAGCATGCACAGCAGCCCATGATGGTGCTAGCATGACGTGCAGCTATGCTATATCACTGCAAATTATATTCCTTTGCATATTGGCTGTAGAACATGTCCTTAGAGTTGTAGCGTCCTGGCCATGATGCCTGACGAGCTAACACTTTTTTAAACCAGCTGGGAAAGTGTCTGAATGACGTCTCCACGGCTGATCCTGCACAGAGACCTGAACTGCAGTAACTCCTTCTGGCCAGCAGGTGGTGACATCTCCCCAACTGATCCTGTACAGAGACCTGAACTGCAGTAACTCCTTCTGGCCAGCAGGTGGTGACATCTCCCTGCCCAATAGCTTATTACAGAAAAGGAATACACTGAGAATATTCCCAGATATTTCTTACTGTATAAATAATTAAAAATGATTTTCCAAAAAAAACTAACGAGTGGTTTTCAGAACAGAAGGAACGTCGGTGAGAGTAGATGTTCCGTCCACTCTAATGCCCGTATGGCCACCTCGCTGAGCGCAGTTACTGCGCTCTGCACTGCAAGGCTCCATCCTCCTGTGGAAGAACGCGTTTGCAGCCCCGTTGAACGCGCGTCATAGCGTTTCGACAGGGAGGCTTTCAGCAGGTCCGCTGTAGCACGCGCAATTCATCCATGTGCTACAGCGTGTGGCCGGCCCCGTTGAAACATCACAACGTTGCAACGGACGCCGGGAGGCACGTCAGTACAGGCGCACGTTGTGCGCTCATCTGATACTGGCCTTAAACTGCGGTCACACGAGCGCACTGAGCGCATACGTGTGACCGCACTTCCCTGCATCCGTCGCACCCTTTGACAGGCTGGATGGGGAGGGCCACACGGGAAGGCGTGCACACAAATTGCGCACACTACCACCGGACGTGATTTCAGCCTCCCCGTCAAAAAGCTACGATGGACGCTGACGGGGCTGCAATGCGCGATCCTGCATAGGAGGCACTATCTGCGCTCAGCGAGGCGGCCAGACGGGCGTCAGAGTGGAAGGAACATCCAGCCTCACGGAAAACACTCGTGTTCCTGCAGCCTAGATACAGCATAACTGTGTGTGCCCGTGCGCCCAGCATCATGTGCATTATATAATACTCCACAGACCCCCCCACTGACCCCGGGGAACATACTGAGCATTCTCGTCTCCCACCTCATGTCTTCTCCTCTCTTCTCACAGATGTTCCGTGTTCCTTCTAGAAAGGAACAGTCACGAGCTGGTCGCCAAAGTGTTCGATGGTGGAGTCGTAGACGACGACGTGAGTTATTAGTGTCGGGATATGCCGAGTATAACCGTATTCCACATATCAATCATACAATATGCGCATAAACAATGTATACATACTCTAAATGTAATATACAACACAGCTTCTATGAAATCTTTAATGATTATTTTGTTGGATGCGCCACCACTTTGATTGCCAAGCTAGGAAATTACATGCAATCAGAGAGGCCTCATGCAGGTCAGGCCCCCCCAACTGTGCAAAGTCCCTGTATCAGACAGGAATTCAGTTTTAGACCAGTGCCTGTCAGTGTCGTTACTAAACTTCTCCGTAAGCAAAAACTGAAATACCAGTCTGGACCTGATCAAATACCAGCAGTGCTGCTGAAAATCAGTGCACCGGCAACTGCAAAACCTGCTGCAACACTCATCAATGAATCACTGGCGACTGGATACATACCCAAACTCTGGAAGACTGCGAGAGTGGTACCTATCCATAAAAGTGGTGACAGTACTTTGGTATCCAACTACCGTCCAATCTCATTGCTCCCTATAATGTCCAAAATTTTGGAAAAAAGATCTACACACAATTACGTGATTATTATCAATATTGGAACTACTTAACCCCGGATCAATTAGGCTTTCGTCCAAATCACTCAACTACAACCACCCTTTTAAAAGTCTGCAATGATATCCAAGCTGGGATGGAACAAGGAAACCTAACTGGAGCATCTTCCTTGATTTTGCCAAGGCCTTTGACATGGTAGACCATGGCATCTTGTTAGAAAAACTTAAACTCTGGTATTGGTGATCGCACACTAACCTGGTTTCAATCATATGTATCCGACCGATGGCAATATGTGTCAATTTCTGGCAGCTCCTCCCTCCCGCTCCCAGTCACATGCGGTGTACCCCAAGGCTCGATACTAGGCCCCCTGCTATTCACAATATTCATAAATGATCTGCCCAACGTCTGCAAAGTCTCAACTGTACACATGTACGCAGACGACACCGTAACCTATACCAGCAAACCAAATCTCCGGCAGCTGGAGGCCGTGCTGCAAGAACAATTCACAGAGGTAGAAAAGTGGATCAAACACAACAAACTTTTTTCTAAATACTGACAAAACTGTAACGATGCTCTTTGGAACAAAACCTAAACTACATAAATTGCAAAATCCCCATCTATGTGTTGGGACAAAATCAAATGGCACGCTGACCACAGTCACTTCTCTCAAATATCTAGGTATGTGGTTGGACCCTAATCTATCCTTTGGCCCCACATCGAAAAACTCTCATCTAAACTTTACCCCAAACTAGGTGCCCTGTACAGAAACAAATCCTGCCTGAGTCCCGCGGTAAGAAAACAGATTGTACAATAAATGCTTATGCCGGCTATTGAATACGGAGATGTAGTGTATGCAGCCGCCCCGCAAACACACCTTCAGAAACTTACTACAATGTAGAACTCCTTCTGTCGCTTTGCGCTACAATGTAACTACATGACCCACCATTGTGACATGTTAAAAGAGCTAAACTGGCCATCGCTGGAATCTAGACGCACCCTTCACCTTTCCAGCCTGGTGTTTAAGAGCATTTCTGGGAAGCTGCCACCCTAACTGAATAGACTGCTTCCTCCAGCAGCTCCCTCATCCTATAACCTCCGATCCAGGACCAGCACCTTACTTGCAATACCACAATACAAAAAGACAGTGGCTCGATGCTCATTTTCCTACAGAGCACCACAATTATGTAATAACCTCCCAGACACCATCAAATCTTAAGTCACTCAAGAGCTCCCTATTAACATACCTCAATACAGAATGCACCTGTAAACATGTAACATAGTGACTATATACAGAATGCACCTGTAAACATGTAACACAGTGACTATATACAGAATGCACCTGTAAACATGTAACACAGTGACTATATACAGAATGCACCTGTAAACATGTAACATAGTGACTATATACAGAATGCACCTGTAAACATGTAACACAGTGACTATATACAGAATGCACCTGTAAACATGTAACACAGTGACTATATACAGAATGCACCTGTAAACATGTAACACAGTGACTATATACAGAATGCACCTGAAACATGTAACACAGTGACTATATACAGAATGCACCTGTAAACATGTAACACAGTGACTATATACAGAATGCACCTGTAAACATGTAACACAGTGACTATATACAGAATGCACCTGTAAACATGTAACACAGTGACTATATACAGAATGCACCTGTAAACATGTAACACAGTGACTATATACAGAATGCACCTGTAAACATGTAACACATGACTATATACAGAATGCACCTGTAAACATGTAACACAGTGACTATATACAGAATGCACCTGTAAACATGTAACACAGTGACTATATACAGAATGCACCTGTAAACATGTAACACAGTGACTATATACAGAATGCACCTGTAAACATGTAACACAGTGACTATATACAGAATGCACCTGTAAACATGTAACACAGTGACTATATACAGAATGCACCTGTAAACATGTAACACAGTGACTATATACAGAATGCACCTGTAAAATGTAACACAGTGACTATATACAGAATGGCACCTGTAAACATGTACACAGTGACTATATACAGAATGCACCTGTTAAACATGTAACACAGTGATACTATACAGAATGCACTGTAAACATGTAACACAGTGACTATATACAGAATGCGCCTGTAAACATGTAACACAGTGACTATATACAGAATGCACCTGTAAACATATAACACAGTGACTATTATATATTATATTACTGCTCCCCCTGATATCACACCTATATATTATATTACGGCTCCCCCTGATATCACACCTATATATTATATTACGGCTCCCCCTGATATCACACCTATATATTATATTACTGATCCCCCTGATATCACACCTATATATTATATTACGGCTCCCCCTGATATCACACCTATATATTATATTACTGCTCCCCCTGATATCACACCTATATATTATATTACTGCTCCCCCTGATATCACACCTATATATTATATTACGCGCTCCCCTGATATCACACCTATATATTATATTTACTTGCTCCCCTGATATCACACCTATATATTATATTACTGCTCCCCCTGATATCACACCTATATATTATATTACGGCTCCCCCTGATATCACACCTATATATTATATTACTGATCCCCCTGATATCACACCTATATATTATATTACGGCTCCCCTGATATCACACCTATATATTATATTACTGCTCCCCCTGATATCACACCTATATATTATATTACTGCTCCCCCTGATATCACACCTATATATTATATTACTGCTCCCCCTGATATCACACCTATATATTATATTACGGCTCCCCTGATATCACACCTATATATTATATTACTGCTCCCCCTTATATCACACCTATATATTATATTACTGCTCCCCCTGATATCACACCTATATATTATATTACTGCTCCCCCTGATATCACACCTATATATTATATTACTGCTCCCCCGATATCACACCTATATATTATATTACTGCTCCCCCTGATATCACACCTATATATTATATTACTGATCCCCCTGATATCACACCTATATATTATATTACTGCTCCCCCTGATATCACACCTATATATTATATTACTGCTCCCCCTGATATCACACCTATATATTATATTACTGCTCCCCTGATATCACACCTATATATTATATTACTGCTCCCCCTGATATCACACCTATATATTATATTACTGCTCCCCCTGATATCACACCTATATATTATATTACTGCTCCCCCGATATCACACCTATATATTATATTACGGCTCCCCCTGATATCACACCTATATATTATATTACTGCTTCCCCGATATCACACCTATATATTATATTACTGCTCCCCTGATATCACACCTATATATTATATTACTGATCCCCCTGATATCACACCTATATATTATATTACTGCTCCCCCTGATATCACACCTATATATTATATTACTGCTCCCCCTGATATCACACCTATATATTATATTACTGCTCCCCCTGATATCACACCTATATATTATATTACTGCTCCCCCTGATATCACACCTATATATTATATTACTGCTCCCCCTGATATCACACCTATATATTATATTACTGCTCCCCCTGATATCACACCTATATATTATATTACTGCTCCCCCTGATATCACACCTATATATTATATTACTGCTCCCCCGATATCACACCTATATATTATATTACTGCTCCCCCTGATATCACACCTATATATTATATTACTGCTCCCCTGATATCACACCTATATATTATATTACTGATCCCCCTGATATCACACCTATATTATTATATTACTGCTCCCCCTGATATCACACCTATATATTATATTACGGCTCCCCCTGATATCACACCTATATATTATATTACTGATCCCCCTGATATCACACCTATATATTATATTACTGCTCCCCCGATATCACACCTATATATTATATTACTGATCCCCCTGATATCACACCTATATATTATATTACTGATCCCCCTGATATCACACCTATATATTATATTACTGATCCCCCTGATATCACACCTATATATTATATTACGGCTCCCCCTGATATCACACCTATATATTATATTACTGATCCCCCTGATATCACACCTATATATTATATTACTGCTCCCCCGATATCACACCTATATATTATATTACTGATCCCCCTGATATCACACCTATATATTATATTACTGCTCCCCCTGATATCACACCTATATATTATATTACTGCTCCCCCTGATATCACACCTATGTATTCTATTACTGCTCCCCCTGATATCACACCTATATATTATATTACTGATCCCCCTGATATCACACCTATATATTATATTACTGATCCCCCTGATATCACACCTATATATTATATTACTGATCCCCCTGATATCACACCTATATATTATATTACTGACCCCCTGATATCACACCTATATATTATATTACTGATCCCCCTGATATCACACCTATATATTATATTACTGATCCCCCTGATATCACACCTATATATTATATTACTGATCCCCCTGATATCACACCTATATATTATATTACTGATCCCCCTGATATCACACCTATATATTATTTACTGCTCCCCCTGATATCACACCTATATATTATATTACTGCTCCCCCTGATATCACACCTATATATTATATTACTGCTCCCCCTGATATCACACCTATATATTATATTACTGATCCCCCTGATATCACACCTATATATTATATTACTGCTCCCCCTGATATCACACCTATATATTATATTACTGCTCCCCCTGATATCACACCTATATATTATATTACTGCTCCCCCGATATCACACCTATATATTCTATTACTGCTCCCCCTGATATCACACCTATATATTATATTACTGCTCCCCTGATATCACACCTATATATTCTATTACTGCTCCCCCTGATATCACACCTATATATTATATTACTGCTCCCCCTGATATCACACCTATATATTATATTACTGCTCCCCCTGATATCACACCTATATATTATATTACGGCTCCCCCTGATATCACACCTATATATTATATTACTGCTCCCCCTGATATCACACCTATATATTATATTACTGCTCCCCCTGATATCACACCTATATATTATATTACTGCTCCCCCTGATATCACACCTATATATTATATTACTGCTCCCCCTGATATCACACCTATATATTATATTACTGCTCCCCCTGATATCACACCTATATATTATATTACTGCTCCCCCTGATATCACACCTATATATTATATTACTGCTCCCCCGATATCACACCTATGTATTCTATTACTGCTCCCCCGATATCATCACCTATATATTATATTACTGCTCCCCCTGATATCACACCTATATATTATATTACTGATCCCCCTTATCACACCACCGATATATCACCTAATATATTATATTACTGCTCCCCCTGATATCACACCTATATATTATATTACTGATCCCCCTGATATCACACCTATATATTATATTACTGCTCCCCCTGATATCATCACACCTATATATTATATTACTGATCCCCCTGATATCACACCTATATATTATATTACTGATCCCCCTGATATCACACCTATATATTATATTACTGCTCCCCCTGATACACACCTATATAATATATTACGGCTCCCCCTGATATCACACCTATATATTATAATTACTGCCCCCCTGATATCACACCTATATATTATATTACTGCTCCCCCCGATATCACACCTATATATTATATTACTGCTCCCCCTGATATCACACCTATATATTATATTACTGATCCCCCTGATATCACACCTATATATTATATTACTGCTCCCCCTGATATCACACCTATATATTATATTACTGATCCCCCTGATATCACACCTATATATTATATTACTGATCCCCCTGATATCACACCTATATATATATATTACTGCTCCCCCTGATATCACACCTATATATTATATTACTGCTCCCCCTGATATCACACACTATATATTATATTACTGCTCCCCCTGATATCAACCTATATATTATATTACTGCTCCCCCTGATATCACACTATATATTATATTACTGCTCCCCCTGATATCACACCTATATATTATATTACTGATCCCCCTGATATCACACCTATATATTATATTACTGCTCCCCTGATATCACACCTATATATTATATTACTGCTCCCCCTGATATCACACCTATATATTATATTACTGCTCCCCCGATATCACACCTATATATTCTATTACTGCTCCCCCTGATATCACACCTATATATTATATTACTGCTCCCCCTGATATCACACCTATATATTCTATTACTGCTCTCCCCTGATATCACACCTATATATTATATTACTGCTCCCCCTGATATCACACCTATATATTATATTACTGCTCCCCCTGATATCACACCTATATATTATATTACGGCCCCCCTGATATCACACCTATATATTATATTACTGCTCCCCCTGATATCACACCTATATATTATATTACTGCTCCCCCTGATATCACACCTATATATTATATTACGGCTCCCCCTGATATCACACCTATATATTATATTACTGCTCCCCCTGATATCACACCTATATATTATATTACTGCTCCCCCTGATATCACACCTATATATTATATTACTGCTCCCCCTGATATCACACCTATATATTATATTACTGCTCCCCCTGATATCACACCTATATATTATATTACTGCTCCCCCTGATATCACACCTATATATTATATTACTGCTCCCCCTGATATCACACCTATATATTATATTACTGCTTCCCCCCGATATCACACCTATGTATTCTATTACTGCTGCTCCCCCGATATCACACCTATATATTATATTACTGCTCCCCCTGATATCACACCTATATATTATATTACTGATCCCCCTGATATCACACCTATATATTATATTACTGCTCCCCCTGATATCACACCTATATATTATATTACTGATCCCCTGATATCACACCTATATATTATATTACTGCTCCCCCTGATATCACACCTATATATTATATTACTGATCCCCCTGATATCACACCTATATATTATATTACTGATCCCCTGATATCACACCTATATATTATATTACTGCTCCCCCTGATATCACACCTATATATTATATTACGGCTCCCCCTGATATCACACCTATATATTATATTACTGCTCCCCCTGATATCACACCTATATATTATATTACTGCTCCCCCCGATATCACACCTATATATTATATTACTGCTCCCCCTGATATCACACCTATATATTATATTACTGATCCCCCTGATATCACACCTATATATTATATTACTGCTCCCCCTGATATCACACCTATATATTATATTACTGATCCCCCTGATATCACACCTATATATTATATTACTGATCCCCCTGATATCACACCTATATATTATATTACTGCTCCCCCTGATATCACACCTATATATTATATTACTGCTCCCCCTTATATCACACCTATATATTATATTACTGCTCCCCCTGATATCACACCTATATATTATATTACTGCTCCCCCTGATATCACACCTATATATTATATTACTGCTCCCCCTGATATCACACCTATATATTATATTACTGCTCCCCCTGATATCACACCTATATATTATATTACGGCTCCCCCGATATCACACCTATATATTATATTACTGCTCCCCCTGATATCACACCTATATATTATATTACTGCTCCCCCTGATATCACACCTATATATTATATTACTGCTCCCCCTGATATCACACCTATATATTATATTACTGCTCCCCCTGATATCACACCTATATATTATATTACTGCTCCCCCTGATATCACACCTATATATTATATTACTGCTCCCCCTGATATCACACCTATATATTATATTACTGCTCCCCCTGATATCACACCTATATTTATATTACTGATCCCCCTGATATCACACTATATATTATATTACTGATCCCCCTGATATCACACCTATATATATATATTACTGATCCCCCTGATATCACACCTATATATTATATTACGGCTCCCCCTGATATCACACCTATATATTATATTACTGCTCCCCCTGATATCACACCTATATATTATATTACTGATCCCCCTGATATCACACCTATATATTATATTACTGATCCCCCTGATATCACACCTATATATTATATTACGGCTCCCCCTGATATCACACCTATATATATTATATTACTGCCCCTGATATCACACCTATATATTATATTACTGCTCCCCCTGATATCACACCTATATATTATATACTGATCCCCTGATATCACACCTATATATTATATTACTGATCCCCCTGATATCACACCTATATATTATATTACTGCTCCCCCTGATATCACACCTATATATTATATTACTGCTCCCCCCGATATCACACCTATGTATTCTATTACTGCTCCCCCGATATCACACCTATATATTATATTACTGCTCCCCCCGATATCACACCTATATATTATATTACTGCTCCCCTGATATCACACCTATATATTATATTACTGATCCCCTGATATCACACCTATATATTATATTACTGATCCCCCTGATATCACACCTATATATTATATTACTGCTCCCCCTGATATCACACCTATATATTATATTACGGCTCCCCCTGATATCACACCTATATATTATATTACTGCTCCCCCTGATATCACACCTATATATTATATTACTGCTCCCCCTGATATCACACCCTATATTTATATTACTGATCCCCTGATATCACACCTATATATTATATTACTGCTCCCCCGATATCACACCTATATATTATATTACTGCTCCTCCTGATATCACACCTATATATTATATTACGGCTCCCCCTGATATCACACCTATATATTATATTACTGCTCCCACTGATATCACACCTATATATTATATTACTGCTCCCCCTGATATCACACCTATATATTATATTACGGCTCCCCCTGATATCACACCTATATATTATATTACTGATCCCCCTGATATCACACCTATATATTATATTACTGCTCCCCCTGATATTACACCTATATATTATATTACTGCTCCCCCTGATATCACACCTATATATTATATTACTGCTCCCCCTGATATCACACCTATATATTATATTACTGCTCCCCCGATATCACACCTATTATTATATTACGGCTCCCCCTGATATCACACCTATATATTATATTACTGCTCCCCCTGATATCACACCTATATATTATATTACTGCTCCCCCTGATATCACACCTATATTATATTACTGCTCCCCTGATATCACACCTATATATTATATTACTGCTCCCCCTGATATCACACCTATATATATTATATTACGGCTCCCCCTGATATCACACCTATATATTATATTACTGCTCCCCCTGATATCACACCTATATATTATATTACCGCTCCCCCTGATATCACACCTATATATTATATTACTGCTCCCCTGATATCACACCTATATATTAATATTACTGCTCCCCCTGATATCACACCTATATATTCTATTACTGCTCCCCGATATCACACCTATATATATTCTATTACTGCTCCCCCTGATATCACACCTATATATTATATTACTGCTCCCCCTGATATCACACCTATAATATTATATTACTGCTCCCCCTGATATCACACCTATATATTATATTACTGATCCCCCTGATATCACACCTATATATTATATTACGGCTCCCCCTGATATCACACCTATATATTATATTACTGCTCCCCCTGATATCACACCTATATATTATATTACTGCTCCCCTGATATCACACCTATATATTATATTTACTGCTCCCCCTGATATCACACCTATATATTATATTACTGATCCCCCTGATATCACACCTATATATTATATTACTGATCCCCCTGATATCACACCTATATATTATATTACTGATCCCCCTGATATCACACCTATATATTATATTACGGCTCCCCCTGATATCACACCTATATATTATATTACTGCTCCCCCTGATATCACACCTATATATATATTACTGCTCCCCCTGATATCACACCTATATATTATATTACTGCTCCCCCTGATATCACACCTATATATTATATTACTGCTCCCCGATATATCACACCTATATATTATATTACTGATCCCCCTGATATCACACCTATATATTATATTACTGCTCCCCCGATATCACACCTATATATTATATTACGGCTCCCCCTGATATCACACCTATATATTATATTACGCTCCCCTGATATCACACCTATATATTATATTACTGCTCCCCCTGATATCACACCTATATATTATATTACTGCTCCCCTGATATCACACCTATATATTATATTACTGCTCCCCTGATATCACACCTATATATTATATTACTGCTCCCCCTGATATCACACCTATATATTATATTACTGCTCCCCCTGATATCACACCTATATATTAATATTACTGATCCCCTGATATCACACCTATATATTATATTACTGCTCCCCCTGATATACACCTATATATTATATTACGGCTCCCCCTGATATCACACCTATATATTATTATTACTGCTCCCCCTGATATCACACCTATATATTATATTACTGATCCCCCTGATATCACACCTATATATTATATTACGGCTCCCCCTGATATCAACACCTATATATTATATTACTGCTCCCCCTGATATCACACCTATATATTATATTACTGATCCCCCTGATATCACACCTATATTATATTACTGCTCCCCCGATATCACACCTATATATTATATTACTGCTCCCCCTGATATCACACCTATATATTATATTACTGCTCCCCCGATATCACACCTATATATTATATTACTGCTCCTCCTGATATCACACCTATATATTATATTACTGATCCCCCTGATATCACACCTAATATATTATATTACTGCTCCCCTGATATCACACCTATATATTATATTACTGCTCCCCCTGATATCACACCTATATATTATATTACGGCTCCCCCTGATATCACACCTATATTATTATATTACTGATCCCCCTGATTCACACTATATATTATATTACTGCTCCCCCTGATATTACACCTATATTTATATTACTGCTCCCCCTGATATCACACCTATATATTATATTACTGCTCCCCCTGATATCACACCTATATATTATATTACTGCTCCCCTGATATCACACCTATATATTATATTACTGCTCCCCCTGATATCACACCTATATATTATATTACTGATCCCCCTGATATCACACCTATATATTATATTACTGCTCCCCTGATATTACACCTATATATTATATTACTGCTCCCCCTGATATCACACCTATATATTATATTACTGCTCCCCCTGATATCACACCTATATATTATATTACTGCTCCCCCTGATATCACACCTATATATTATATTACTGCTCCCCCTGATATCACACCTATATATTATATTACTGCTCCCCCTGATATCACACCTATATATTATATTACTGCTCCCCCTGATATCACACCTATATATTATATTACTGCTCCCCCTACTGATATCACACCTATATATTATATTACTGCTCCCCCGATATCACACCTATATATTATATTACTGCTCCCCTGATATCACACCTATATATTATATTACTGCTCCCCCTGATATCACACCTATATATTATATTACTGCTCCCCCTGATATCACACCTATATATTATATTACTGCTCCCCCTGATATCACACCTATATATTATATTACTGATCCCCCAATATCACACCTATATATTATATTACGGCTCCCCCTGATATCACACCTATATATTATATTACTGCTCCCCCTGATATCACACCAGTTGAATATACAGTAATTATATATTTTTTTTATTGTTTCAGAGTTACGAGATTCGAATCCCAGCAGATCAAGGCATTGCCGGCCACGTGGCCACCACTGGTCAGATCCTGAACATTAAAGATGCATATTCCCATCCTTTGTTTTATCGGGGCGTTGATGATAGCACAGGATTCAGGACCCGCAATATCCTGTGCTTCCCTATCAAAAATGAGAGTAATGGTGAGTCTGTCACCTGTGCCGACCAAACCATACGTGCACCGCAAAGGAAAGGTGCTGCCAATATCAGATGGCGAACACATAATATAGAGGAGTGTGGGAGGAGCCAGGGGTTTGTGAGCCACTTACAATGTATTGATCAGCGATACCGCGAGTATCCTCACAATGTATTGATCAGCGATACCGCGAGTATCCTCACAATGTATTGATCAGCGATACCGCGAGTATTATCACAATGTATTGATCAGCGATACCGCGAGTATCCTCACAATGTATTGATCAGCGATACCGCGAGTATCATCACAATGTATTGATCAGCGATACCGCGAGTATCCTCACAATGTATTGATCAGCGATACCGCGAGTATCCTCACAATGTATTGATCAGCGATACCGCGAGTATCATCACAATGTATTGATCAGTGATACTGCGAGTATCATCACAATGTATTGATCAGTGATACTGCGAGTATCATCACAATGTATTGATCAGCGATACCGCGAGTATCATCACAATGCCATGATCTTGCAAATGTATTTTTATGTCTGCATTTATTATTTTCTGACTAGTCTTTTGAAATATTTTGAATCTCCCTCCATTTCAGATAGAAAAAATCTGTGTTTCCCTCCTCCCCCTCATGTTTGTTTAATTGGGGCTATCTGCATTATCACAAACCTCATTCACTTTCCACAGCATTCTCCATCACAGACTGACCTCCATTCCTCCCCTCTGCTGCCCCAACCCACCAGCCCACCCAGAGCTGGTCCCTAATTTCAGGCATCCTTTCCAGCTGTCTCCACTTCTCTCCCTAATCACCCTTACTAAGCCCAAAAAAATCTGGTCCATTTCATGCAATCCCTCTGACCACCAGTTTCACCTTCCCTCTGCTCCCATTTGTTTCTGTTACCCTAGTCCCTTAGAGTGTAAGCTCATGGGATGTCTGCCTGAGCTTTTTGTTTAAAGTGATATATAACCTGGACAGTTATCTGATGTCCAGGGTTATTTCCTCTTGCATCATGTAAGTCTGCTGTTTGTGCATCCCCATTGTAAAGCGCTATGGAATTTGTTGGCGCTGTATAAGTACTTGTAACTGTAACTTTGTATTTCTGTAACCACTCAATGTTCTTGAACCCAGGACATACTTGAAAACGAGAGAAATCTCAATGTATCCTTCCTGGTAAAATCCTTTATAAATAAGTAAATAAAATAATGTCTTGATCAGCGATACCTCGAGTATCATCACAATGTATTGATCAGCGATACCGCGAGTATCATCACAATGTATTGATCAGCGATACCGCGAGTATCATCACGATGTATTGATCAGTGATACCGCGAGTATCATCACAATGTATTGATCAGCTATACCGTGAGTATCATCACAATGTATTGATCAGCGATACCGCGAGTATCCTCACAATGTATTGATCAGCGCTATACCGCGAGTATCATCACAATGTATTGATCAGCTATACCGCGAGTATCCTCACAATGTATTGATCAGCGATACCGCGAGTATCATCACAATGTATTGATCAGCGATACCGCGAGTATCATCACAATGTATTGATCAGCGATACCGCGAGTATCATCACAATGTATTGATCAGCGATACCGCGAGTATCCTCACAATGTATTGATCAGCGATACCGCGAGTATCATCACAATGTATTGATCAGCGATACCGCGAGTATCATCACAATGTATTGATCAGCGATACCGCGAGTATCATCACGATGTATTGATCAGCGATACCGCGAGTATCATCACAATGTATTGATCAGCGATACCGCGAGTATCATCACAATGTATTGATCAGCTATACCGCGAGAATCATCACAATGTATTGATCAGCGATACCGCGAGTATCATCACAATGTATTGATCAGCTATACCGCGAGAATCATCACAATGTATTGATCAGCGATACCGCGAGTATCATCACAATGTATTGATCAGCGATACCGCGAGTATCATCACAATGTATTGATCAGCGATACCGCGAGTATCATCACAATGTATTGATCAGCGATACCGCGAGTATCCTCACAATGTATTGATCAGCGATAACGCGAGTATCCTCACAATGTATTGATCAGCGATACCGCGAGTATCATCACAATGTATTGATCAGCGATACCGCGAGTATCATCACAATGTATTGATCAGCGATACCGCGAGTATCCTCACAATGTATTGATCAGCTATACCGCGAGAATCATCACAATGTATTGATCAGCGATAACGCGAGTATCATCACAATGTATTGATCAGTGATACCGCGAGTATCATCACAATGTATTGATCAGCGATACCGCGAGTATCATCACAATGTATTGATCAGCGATACCGCGAGTATCCTCACAATGTATTGATCAGTGATACCGCGAGTATCATCACAATGTATTGATCAGCGATACCGCGAGTATCATCACAATGTATTGATCAGCGATACCGCGAGTATCCTCACAATGTATTGATCAGCGATACCGCGAGTATCATCACAATGTATTGATCAGCGATACCGCGAGTATCATCACAATGTATTGATCAGCGATACCGCGAGTATCATCACAATGTATTGATCAGCGATACCGCGAGTATCATTACGATGTACTGATCAGCTATACCGCGAGTATCATCACAATGTATTGATCAGCTATACCGCGAGTATTATTTCAATTCTGATAACCTTCAGTTTAAAGCTTCCCATTAGGAAATAGAAGTGGTGACAGTGGGCACCCTCGCCCTGCGCCTCGTATCACGCTGGTAATAGGTGCTGATCTCTAGCGTCACTTCCAATAAATGAAACCATAAAGGAACAAATGACAGGAATCGTGGAAGGCTGGAGGTCATCAAATGATTAAAGTGGTGTGTCTGGTAGTGTAAACCCTCGCACACACAGCGAGCACTTCATTTTTTTGTTCTACAGCTCCAAAAATATTTAAAAAATAAAATTCACATGTTTTATTTAATTATAATTTTTTAATTCAATCCTAAGGGTTTTTTTATAAGATTGCATGTTGTGTGAGGACCTCATTGTGCGCGCGAGCTGGTACGTGCGTCGCAAGTTACAGCAACGTACAAAACAGTGCATCCTTCAAAAATGTACAGGAAGATGAAAAATGAAGAACAGGGAGGGCGGTGGGAAAAGAGGAATGTTACACAGCATTGTATATGTTTAGTGTTAACCCTTTCAGTCCTGCGATCAAGATAACACGGATCTTCCAATGCATATTCAAGTGCTCGATGTCGAGTTTTCTCGATCTGCAGCTGAGCCGGGCAAATGCAAATGAAATTGGTTTGTTGCATATTTGCAGAGTTTCATTTGCTTTTGGGCTTCAGACGGTGCTTAGTCCTGCGGGCACGTTGCCTAAAAGCTCCTGACACTCCAGAAGCAGATTCCCTCGGCGGCTTGTGGCACCGCTGCCGGTATCAGGCTGTGCCTTCCGGAGCCAGGCACTAATTTTACACCAATCACATCTCACTTCCAATTCCTTCCCGGCAGGGAATATTTTAAGATTTTGGTTTGTGTTGAAGATCCAGGCTTCTCACTCGCTGACATTCGCCATTTTATTTCCAGAGGTCATTGGCGTAGCAGAGCTGGTCAACAAGATTAACGGACCTGGATTCACCAAGTTTGATGAAGATCTGGCCACGGCGTTCTCCATATACTGTGGGATCAGCATCGCTCATGTAAGAGAGATCTCTGGAACCTGCGCACATCCATCACGCAGAAATCTCACATTCACCCAATCCTATAGAGACAAGACTCATCCCATGGAGCAGTTAGGGATTCAGCCCATGGTGCAGTCAGGGACTCATCCCTCGGCGCAGTCAGGGACTCATCCCTCGGGCAGTCAGGGACTCATCCCATGGCGCAGTCAGGGACTCATCCCATGGTGCAGTCAGGGTCTCATCCCTCGGGCAGTCAGGGACTCATCCCATGGCGCAGTCAGGGACTCATCCCATGGTGCAGTCAGGGACTCATCCCATGGCGCAGTCAGGGACTCATCCCATGGTGCAGTCAGGGTCTCATCCCTCGGCGCAGTCAGGGACTCATCCCATGGTGCAGTCAGGGACTCATCCCATGGTGCAGTCAGGGACTCATGCCATGATGCAGTCAGGGACTCATCCCATGGCGCAGTCAGGGACTCATCCCATGGTGCAGTCAGGGACTCATCCCATGGTGCAGTCAGGGACTCATGCCATGATGCAGTCAGGGACTCATGCCATGATGCAGTCAGGGTCTCATCCCATGGTGCAGTCAGGGACTCATGCCATGGTGCAGTCAGGGTCTCATCCCATGGTGCAGTCAGGGTCTCATCCCATGGTGCAGTCAGGGACTCATGCCATGGTGCAGTCAGGGTCTCATCCCATGGTGCAGTCAGGGACTCATCCCATGGTGCAGTCAGGGACTCATCCCATGGTGCAGTCAGGGACTCATCCCATGGTGCAGTCAGGGTCTCATCCCATGGTGCAGTCAGGGACTCATGCCATGGTGCAGTCAGGGACTCATCCCATGGTGCAGTCAGGGACTCATCCCATGGTGCAGTCAGGGTCTCATCCCATGGTGCAGTCAGGGACTCATCCCTCGGGCAGTCAGGGACTCATGCCATGAAAATATGAGGATGCTCTGTATTCTGTTGCCACCTAGTGGTTCCCTTATGGTGAAGCCGCACAGTATGCACATAATTGCAATCCCCACCATATACAAAGTCCCAGTAGCATACAAAAGAGTTAATGTAACAAGATGTACACACAAAGAAATTATTAGTCCACGAACATCTGTAATCTTCACTGATATTGAAAATCAATAAATCGAATATAGTAGCAGCTCGTCCCCTTCACTCGGTGGAATATCCCTCCCACCATAAACACATGGCGTACCAGTGGACGTGCGATGGAGTCCAGCGCTTCTTCCAAACAGTCTAAGGTTCAATAGGGAAGTGTTGATTGAATAAAGTCCTCTTTCCACGTAATGTGGTCCTTTATAACTCAAATGAAGCACAAGTGCAGAACACCGTGCAATAAAGATGCACTCACACGGGCTGTTGTCTCCAGTCAGACACCGGATGGATGGGCAGCCGGTGATACTGTGAGGGAGCGCCAGATCTCCCATCTTTATGAAGAGGGTGACTGAAGTTCTCCGTTGTGCCGCGCCTTGTTCTGTCCTCTCAGCATTGGACCAGCGTTATATCCTGTGTGTCTCATACTAGCCGCTTCTTCTCTATACCGGACAAATACCCCCCCCCCCCGTTAAACTGATTCTTCTCCTTCCAGTCTCTGCTCTACAAGCAAGTCCATGAGGCCCAATTCCGCAGCCACCTGGCCAATGAAATGATGATGTATCACATGAAGGTAATGGATTTGATTTCAATATGATTTTGTTTGTGTATTGTATTCCACGAACCTGACACAAGAAGTGAAGCCTATAAATCCCCCTAAAATGTCACTTACACGTCTTGCAGCTGCTGTCTCTCACATCACGTGACGCATGAAGAAACCATTCAACGCAATGAGTATAGGAAGCCAGATACCATAGAGGAGCGTATCGGTCAATAAAGAAATAGTGAGGCCGTGTAAATTACCCACAATACCCTTTGAAGGTTTGATCTTCAACAAAATAATGAAATTAAAATATTACATTACAGAGAATTAATGAAATCAGATTATAAAGGGTTTCTCTACTGACAGCCTCTGCCCAAGTCATTGTTTATATCATTTTTGCTTTTCTTTTTTTGGTGACTTTACTCCCCTTTTCCCCCTCACCGCACGCTGCTCCTCCTCCCCTGTCCCCCTCACCGCACGCTGCTCCTCCTCCCCTGTCCCCCTCACCGCACGCTGCTCCTCCTCCTCCCTGTCCCCCCTCACCGCACGCTGCTCCTCCTCCTCCCCTGTCCCCCTCAACGCACGCTCCTCCTCCTCCCCTGTCCCCCCTCACCGCACGCTGCTCCTCCTCCCTGTCCCCCCTCCGCACGCTGCTCCTCCCCTGTCCCCCCTCACCGCACGCTGCTCCTCCTCCCCTGTCCCCCCTCACCGCACGCTGCTCCTCCTCCCCTGTCCCCCCTCACCGCACGCTGCTCCTCCTCCCCTGTCCCCCTCACCGCACGCTGCTCCTCCTCCCCTGTCCCCCTCACCGCACGCTGCTCCTCCTCCCCTGTCCCCCCTCACCGCACGCTGCTCCTCCTCCCCTGTCCCCCTCACCGCACGCTGCTCCTCCTCCCCTGTCTCCCCTCACCGCACGCTGCTCCTCCTCCCTGTCCCCCTCACCGCACGCTGCTCCTCCTCCTCCCCTGTCCCCCCTCACCGCACGCTGCTCCTCCTCCCCTGTCCCCCCTCACCGCACGCTGCTCCTCCTCCTCCCCTGTCCCCCCTCACCGCACGCTGCTCCTCCTCCCCTGTCCCACCTCACCGCACGCTGCTCCTCCTCCCCTGTCCCCCTCACCGCACGCTGCTCCTCCTCCCCTGTCCCCCTCACCGCACGCTGCTCCTCCTCCTCCCCTGTCCCCCCTCACCGCACGCTGCTGCTCCTCCCTCTGTCTCCCCTCACCGCACGCTGCTCCTCCTCCCCTGTCCCCCTCACCGCACGCTGCTCCTCCTCCTCCCCTGTCCCCCTCACCGCACGCTGCTCCTCCTCCCCTGTCCCCCTCACCGCACGCTGCTCCTCCTCCTCCCCTGTCCCCCCTCACCGCACGCTGCTCCTCCTCCCCTGTCCCCCCTCACCGCACGCTGCTCCTCCTCCCCTGTCCCCCCTCACCGCACGCTGCTCCTCCTCCCCTGTCCCCCCTCACCGCACGCTGCTCCTCCTCCCCTGTCCCCCCTCACCGCACGCTGCTCCTCCTCCCCTGTCCCCCCTCACCGCACGCTGCTCCTCCTCCCCTGTCCCCCCTCACCACACGCTGCTCCTCCCCTCCCCTGTCCCCCTCACCGCACGCTGCTCCTCCTCCTCCCCTGTCCCCCCTCACCGCACGCTGCTCCTCCTCCCCTGTCCCCCCTCACCGCACGCTGCTCCTCCTCCCCTGTCCCCCCTCACCGCACGCTGCTCCTCCTCCTCCCCTGTCCCCCCTCACCGCACGCTGCTCCTCCTCCCCTGTCCCCCTCACCGCACGCTGCTCCTCCTCCTCCCCTGTCCCCCCTCACCGCACGCTGCTCCTCCTCCCCTGTCCCCCCTCACGACACGCTGCTCCTCCTCCCTGTCCCCCCTCACCACACGCTGCTCCTCCTCCCCTGTCCCCCTCACCGCACGCTGCTCCTCCTCCCTGTCCCCCCTCACCGCACGCTGCTCCTCCTCCTCTCCTGTCCCCCCTCACCGCACGCTGCTGCTCCTCCTCTTCAGCTCAGGGTTTCCTGAAGCGATGGATCGGAGCTGCACGCGCATGCACAGAGCGATGGAACAGAGTTGCACGCGCATGCACAGAGCTGTGGATCGGAGCCGCACGCGCATGCACAGATCTGATCCATCGCTGCTACTCTGAGAACGCAAACTACAACGATTGGTCTCACAGGGTGACGTCGGCCGCTCTTTGGGTCTGACCTCACTAGTGACCAGCAGCCGGGAAATTCAAAATCCCGCCTGCTGGTGATGCTGAGTGGGAGGAGGAAGTGCTTCCACTTCACCTACTGCCAAATTGGGGCAGCAGGAGGGGTGGGGGATAAGGGAGTAGCACCCCTCACATCCTGACCACTGTAAAACAATAAAGTGGTCAGGATGAGTAGAGCGCGTCCCTCTTGCGAGAACGCGCAGCGCAGGGACACTGTGGCCTATTGGTTCCCAGTCTCACTCTGCTCGCGGCCAGAAGCCTCGGATTGGGCCACTGTTCTTGCCTACAGTAATTAGCGCCTGCACTCTGTAATCCCTCACTTATCCTGATTGCGCTCCCCGTGTTAAGTATAGGATGCGCAGAGTACAGCAAGCTCGCTCAAAAAAATGATGCGCTAAGTGATTTCTAAAAGGGTTTAGCGTTAGGGATGTAATATGGGGGGCAGGCTTCCTTCTGGGACGAGATTCGATGCTGTGTGCGGCGTATGGTCTGAGCACTGACAGGCTGACCCCCCTCAACCTCTGCAGCGACGCTGGCAGCACTCATACGTCTATTTCCCAAAGACAACCTCTGGATGTGACGCTGAGCACGTGCACTCAACTTCTTTGGTCGACCAAGTCGAGGCCTGGTCTGAGTGGAACCTGTCCTGTCGCTGTATGGTCTCGGCCACCGTGCTGCAGCTCAGTTTCAGGGTCTCGGTCACCGTGCTGCAGCTCAGTTTCAGGGTCTTGGTCACCGTGCTGCAGCTCAGTTTCAGGGTCTCGGCCACCGTGCTGCAGCTCAGTTTCAGGGTCTCGGTCACCGTGCTGCAGCTCAGTTTCAGGGTCTCGGTCACCGTGCTGCAGCTCAGTTTCAGGGTCTCGGCCACCGTGCTGCAGCTCAGTTTCAGGGTCTCGGTCACCGTGCTGCGGCTCAGTTTCAGGGTTTTGGTCACCGTGCTGCAGCTCAGTTTCAGGGTCTTGGTCACCGTGCTGCAGCTCAGTTTCAGGGTCTTGGTCACCGTGCTGCAGCTCAGTTTCAGGGTCTTGGTCACCGTGCTGCAGCTCAGTTTCAGGGTCTTGGTCACCGTGCTGCGGCTCAGTTTCAGGGTCTTGGTCACCGTGCTGCAGCTCAGTTTCAGGGTCTTGGTCACCGTGCTGCAGCTCAGTTTCAGGGTCTTGGTCACTGTGCTGCAGCTCAGTTTCAGGGTCTTGGTCACTGTGCTGCAGCTCAGTTTCAGGGTCTTGGTCACCGTGCTGCAGCTCAGTTTCAGGGTCTTGGTCACCGTGCTGCAGCTCAGTTTCAGGGTCTCGGTCACCGTGCTGCAGCTCAGTTTCAGGGTCTTGGTCACCGTGCTGCAGCTCAGTTTCAGGTCTTGGTCACCGTGCTGCAGCTCAGTTTCAGGGTCTTGGTCACCGTGCTGCAGCTCAGTTTCAGGGTCTTGGTCACTGTGCTGCAGCTCAGTTTCAGGGTCTTGGTCACCGTGCTGCAGCTCAGTTTCAGGGTCTTGGTCACTGTGCTGCAGCTCAGTTTCAGGGTCTTGGTCACTGTGCTGCAGCTCAGTTTCAGGGTCTTGGTCACCGTGCTGCAGCTCAGTTTCAGGGTCTTGGTCACCGTGCTGCGGCTCAGTTTCAGGGTCTTGGTCACGGTGCTGCAGCTCAGTTTCAGCGTCTTGGTCACTGTGCTGCAGCTCAGTTTCAGGGTCTCGGTCACCGTGCTGCAGCTCAGTTTCAGGGTCTCGGTCACCGTGCTGCAGCTCAGTTTCAGGGTCTCGGCCACCGTGCTGCAGCTCAGTTTCAGGGTCTCGGTCACCGTGCTGCGGCTCAGTTTCAGGGTTTTGGTCACCGTGCTGCAGCTCAGTTTCAGGGTCTTGGTCACTGTGCTGCAGCTCAGTTTCAGGGTCTTGGTCACCGTGCTGCAGCTCAGTTTCAGGGTCTTGGTCACCGTGCTGCAGCTCAGTTTCAGGGTCTCGGTCACCGTGCTGCAGCTCAGTTTCAGGGTCTTGGTCACCGTGCTGCAGCTCAGTTTCAGGGTCTTGGTCACCGTGCTGCAGCTCAGTTTCAGGGTCTTGGTCACCGTGCTGCAGCTCAGTTTCAGGGTCTTGGTCACTGTGCTGCAGCTCAGTTTCAGGGTCTTGGTCACCGTGCTGCAGCTCAGTTTCAGGGTCTTGGTCACTGTGCTGCAGCTCAGTTTCAGGGTCTTGGTCACTGTGCTGCAGCTCAGTTTCAGGGTCTTGGTCACCGTGCTGCGGCTCAGTTTCAGGGTCTTGGTCACCGTGCTGCGGCTCAGTTTCAGGGTCTTGGTCACGGTGCTGCAGCTCAGTTTCAGCGTCTTGGTCACTGTGCTGCAGCTCAGTTTCAGGGTCTTGGTCACCGTGCTGCGGCTCAGTTTCAGTGTTTTGGCCATCGTGCTGCGGCTCAGTTTCAGGGTTTTGGCAATCTTCTTCTAGCCTCGGCCAACTTTAAGTAGAGCAAAAAAAATTTATTCAGATCCTCAGAGAGTTTTTGCCATGAAGTGCCATGTTGAACTTCCAGTGACCAGTATGAGAGAGTGAGAGTGATAACACCAAATTTAACACCCCTGCTCCCCATTCACACCTGAGACCTTGTAACACTATTGAATCACATGACACTGGGGAGGGGAAATGGCTAATTGGGCCCAATTTGGAGATTTTCCCTTAGGGGTGTAGCAGCGGTTTACACAGTTACACAAGCTGCACATTCACTACTTTATATTGTAACAAAGTGTCATTTCTTCAGTGTTGTCACATGTAAAAATAGAATAAAATATTCACAAAAATGTGAGGGGTGTATTCACTGCTGCCAGATACTGTGTGTGTATATATATATATATATATATACCTTATATAGTTAATATATATATATATATATTATTTTAATATCTAGGTCTGTGAAGATGAAGCCAAGAAGTTAGGAAGTAATGGTATCCTGTCGGTGTCCCATATTGACCCCAACTTTGCCAGTTTCACCTACACACCCAGATCCCTTCCGGAAGATGACACAACCATGGTGAGTGCCAATGGGGGGGGGTCTAGTAAATCTGTGTAAATCTGACACATACTCCAAATGGTTATGGAGCACAGATAGGCTCACCATTGGGGTGCAGCATTGTTTCCTGCCGTTGGTTTTCCCCTGTGTATCATAGAGGTAGAAAGATGGATTTAATTAAAAATGCCCCGATAGTACACAATGGCTGCGCTATAGAATACGCCGTGATCGAGGATTGTGCTATCTAGAGGTCTGCAAATAGGTTTGTAATATTTTTTGGTTAACCTCATCATTAGGAGTTCCATATAGAAAGAACAACCGGTTTCATTTGCGGTTTGTGTGGTTTAGGATTCTCTGACGGATCTAAGAAGGACATGCCAGGTCTGTTCACCTTTTGTGGGTCAAACTCAACCAGTTTAGAATGTAGAATGTAAAAAGTTTGTATTGATTAGAATGTAGAATGTAAAAAGTTTGTATTGGTTAGAATCTATAATGTAAAAGGTTTGTATTGCTTAGAATGTAGAATGTAAAAGGTTTGTATTGGTTAGAATGTAGAATGTAAAAGGTTTGTATTGGTTAAAATGTAGAATGTAAAAGGTTTGTATTGGTTAAAATGTAGAATGTTTATATTGCTTAGAATGTAGAATGTAAAAGGTTTGTATTGGTTAGAATGTAGAATGTAAAAGGTTTGTATTGGTTAAAATGTAGAATGTAAAAGGTTTGTATTGGTTAGAATGTAGAATGTAAAAGGTTTGTGTTGGTTAGAATGTAGAATGTTTGTATTGCTTAGACTGTAGAATGTAAAAGGTTTGAATTGCTTAGACTGTAGAATGTAAAATGTTTGTATTGGTTAGAATGTAGAATGTGAAAGGTTTGTATTGGTTAGAATGTAGAATGTTTATATTGGTTAGAATGTAGAATGTAAATGGTTTGTATTGGTTAGAATGTAGAATGTTTATATTGCTTAGAATGTAGAATGTAAAAGGTTTGTATTGGTTAGAATGTAGAATGTAAAAGGTTTGTATTGGTTAAAATGTAGAATGTAAAAGGTTTGTATTGGTTAGAATGTAGAATGTAAAAGGTTTGTGTTGGTTAGAATGTAGAATGTTTGTATTGCTTAGACTGTAGAATGTAAAAGGTTTGAATTGCTTAGACTGTAGAATGTAAAATGTTTGTATTGGTTAGAATGTAGAATGTGAAAGGTTTGTATTGGTTAGAATGTAGAATGTTTATATTGGTTAGAATGTAGAATGTAAATGGTTTGTATTGGTTAGAATGTAGAATGTAAAATGTTTGTTATGCTTAAAATGTATAGTGTAAAAGGTTTGTATTGGTTAGAATGTAGAATGTAAAAGGTTTTTATTGGTTAGAATGTAGAATGTTTATATTGCTTAGAATGTAGAATGTAAAAGGTTTGTATTGGTTGGCCTGTAGAATGTGAAAGGTTTGTATTGGTTGGACTGTAGAATGTTTGTATTGCTTAAAATGTAGAATGTAAAAAGTTTGTATTGCGTAGAATGTGGAATGTAAAAGGTTTGTATTGGTTAGAATGTAGAATGTGAAAGGTTTGTATTGGTTAGAATGTAGAATGTTTATATTGCTTAGAATGTAGAATGTAAAAGGTTTGTATTGCTTAGACTGTAGAATGTAAAAGGTTTGTACTGGTTAGAATGTAGAATGTTTATATTGCTTAGAATGTAGAATGTAAAAGGTTTGTATTGGTTAGAATGTAGAATGTGAAAGGTTTGTATTGGTTAAAATGTTTATATTGCTTAGAATGTAGAATGTAAAAGGTTCGTATTGGTTAGAATGTAGAATGTGAAAGGTTTGTACTGGTTAGAATGTAGAATGTTTATATTGCTTAGAATGTAGAATGTAAAAGGTTTGTATTGGTTAGAATCTAGAATGTAAAAGGTTTGTATGGCTTAGAATGTAGAATGTGAAAGGTTTGTATTGCTTAGAATGTAGAATGTAAAAGGTTTGTATTGGTTAGAATGTAGAATGTAAAAGGTTTGTATTGGTTAGAATGTAGAATGTAAAAGGTTTGTAATGCTTAGAATGTAGAATGTTTATATTGCTTAGAATGTAGAATGTAAAAGGTTTGTATTGGTTAGAATGTAGAATGTGAAAGGTTTGTATTGGTTAAAATGTAGAATGTAAAAGGTTTGTATTGCTTAGAATGTAGAATGTTTATATTGCTTAGAATGTAGAATGTAAAAGGTTTGTATTGCTTAGACTGTAGAATGTAAAAAGTTTGTATTGTTAGAATGTAGAATGTAAAAGGTTTGTTTTGGTTAGAATGTAGAATGTAAAAAGTTTGTATTGCTTAGAATGTGGAATGTAAAAGGTTTGTATTGCTTAGAATGTAAAAAGTTTGTATTGGTTAGAATGTAGAATGTGAAAGGTTTGTATTGGTTAGAATGTAGAATGTAAAAGGTTTGTATTGCTTAGAATGTAGAATGTTTATATTGCTTAGAATGTAGAATGTTAAGGTTTGTATTGCTAAGAATGTAGACTGTAAAAGGTTTGTATTGCTTAGAATGTAGAATGTTTATATTGCTTAGAATGTAGAATGTAAAAGGTTTGTATTGGTTAGAATGTAGAATGTAAAAAGTTTGTATTGTTAGAATGTGAAAGGTTTGTATTGGTTAGAATGTAGAATGTGAAAGGTTTGTATTGGTTAGAATGTAGAATGTAAAAGGTTTGTATTGGTTAGAATGTAGAATGTTTATATTGCTTAGAATGTAGAATGTAAAAGGTTTGTATTGGCTACAATGTAAAATGTATTGTCTAGAATGCACCATGTAAATGTTTTTATTATTTAGAATGTAGTATATAAAATAATTGTACTGATTGGAATGTAAAACGTTTGTATATTTTAGAATCAAAAAGGTTTTTATTGGGCAGAATGTAAAATCTTTGTATTGATTAGAATGTAGCAGTAGACGTGGCTTCTGTTTTAGTGCAGTGAATGTGCCTTTTTGGAGTGCACAGGTTGTCAGGTGCATTTTATTCAGCCCGCATGGACTTAGAATGTGGAGGTAATAGTATAGTTTGCTTAGAATGCAGTAACCTCTGGTTCCACTGGAGCTGAGCATTGCTGGCACTATGTCCCCTGTTTAGAATGTGCAGTTAGAGTGCACACAATTTTTTGGAATCTGTAGGAATGGATTTCTTTTTCTAGAAAAGGCCTGCTTTGTGTGTAAACTGGTGATAGCCACTTTCCATTTAGAGTGTCCCTGTTAGACGCCTGCTCTCTGTAGAATGGAGGTGCTGTTGTAACACATATGTTTAGAATGCTGACCTTGTAAATAGGAGTTCTGGAGCTCGGGGGTAATAGATAGGAGTTCTGGAGCTGGGGGGGGGTTATTGACACAATAGTGTAAGTCATAACAGAAGCCAGGGAGAGTTTGGTGATGAGCTCCAGTGATATATTCCCCATATGCAGCAAGGAACTCTGGGTAGGATATGCAAATGACCTCTGCCTCGCTTTTTTTTGCATCCTGGGTCTGTTTTTACACAGAGCCCTTAAATCAATGCCGCGTCACACTATGGCTTTTTTGTAGCAGAGATCAGGTTTATGCAACTGGTCACAGCCGCTCCTAGGACAGCGCTGTATATACACTATATTGCTCACCTGCCTTGACTCGCATATGAACTTGTGAGCGAATACTTTTGGCAATATAGTGTACTAGCTTTTGCCCGCGGCTTCGCTCGCGTGGATTTTAGGATTTGTTAAAATAGTTTTTTAAAAGAAACTTGAGGTTTTTTTGGTAGAACCTCCCCCGCTTCCTCCCCACTTGGGATTTTTGGAATAGTGTAAAACACGTGTTTTTTTTATTTTTCAAGAAGAATGTAAGTGCCAAATTTCACACCCGTAACATCTTTGGTTTTTGAAATATAGGTATACTGATAAAAGTATTCACATCCCTTTCCCCCACCCCCCTTAACTGGATTTTCGGAAAATGGTAAAACATGTTTTTTTTTGCACGAAGATTGTAAGTATCGAATTTCACACCCGTAACATCATTGGTTTTTGAAATATAGCTATAGTGATAAAGGTAATCATCCCCCTTCCCCCCCCCACTGGATTTTTGGAAAATGGTAAAATATGTGTTGTTTTATTTTCAAGACGAATCTAAATACCAATTTTCACGTCTGTAACATCTTCTGTTTTTGAGATATAGGTATCCTGTTGAAAAGTATTCACCCCCCCTTTTTTTTACCCACCACGTGGGATTCTTGGAAAATGGTAAAACATGTGTTTTTTTATTTTGTCAAGAAGATTAAGTGCCAGATTTCACACTTGTAACATCTTTGGTTTTTGAAATATAGGTATACTGATAAAAGTATTCAACCCCCCCTTTTTGCCCCTTCCCACTGGATTTTTGGAAAATGGTAAATAGGTGTTTTTTTGTTTCTCAAGACAAATCTAAATACCAATTTTCACGTATGTAACATCTGTTCTTGAGATATAGGTATCCTGATTAAAAGTATTCAGCCCCCCCATTTTTCACCCCCCCCCCCCCACTTGGGATTTTTGGAAAATGGTAAAACACCTGTTTTTATTTTTCAAGAAGATTGTAAATACCAAATTTCACGTCTGTAACATCTTTGGTTTTTGAAATATAGGTATAATGATAAAAATATTCAGACCCCTTTCCCCCGACCCCCCCCCAATTGGATTTGTGGAAAATGGCAAAAAACATGTTTGATTTTTTTCACGAAGATTGTAAATACCAAATTTCACACCCGTAACATCTTCGGTTTTTGAAATCTAGGTATACTGATAAAAGTATTCAACCCCCCTTTTTGCCCCCCCAAGGAATTTTCAGAACATGGTAAAATACGTGTTGTTTTATTCTTCAAGATGAATCTAAATACCAATTTTCAGGACTGTTACATCATCTGTTTTGGAGATACGGGTATCCCGTTTAAAATATTCAACCCCCTTTTTTCGCCCCCTACTTCGATTTTTGAAAAACTGTAAAATAGGTGTTTTTTTATTTTTCAAGACGAATCTAAATACCGATTTTCACATCTGTAGCATCTTCTGTTGATGAGCTATAGGTATCCTGTTTAAAATATTCAACCCCCTTTCTCACCCCCTTCTGGGTGGATTTTCCAAAAATCCTTCCTTAGTGGGTGCCTACATCATAAAAACAGTGCACCTTCAAAATTTCACGTTCCTAGGTTAAACGGTTTCAGCTGGGCGTTGATCAGTCAGTCAGTCAGTCAGGACTTTCGTGTTTATATGTATATAGATGTATTTAACCCCCCATTTCCCCCCCCCATGGAATTTTCATAAAATGGTAAAATACGTGTTTTTTTTATTTTTCAAGAAGAATCTAAATACCAATTTTCACGTCTGTACCATCTTCTGTTTTTAAGATATAGGTATCTTGTTTAAAATATTCAACCCCCTTTTTTCGCCCCCACTTGGATTTTTGAAAAACGGTAAAATAGGTGTTTATTTATTTTTCAAGACGAATCTAAATACTGATTTTTCACATCTGTAGCATCTTCTGTTTTTGAGCTATAGGTATCGTGTTTAAAATATTCAACCCCCTTTCTCACCCCCTTATGGGTGGATTTTCCAAAAATCCTTCCTTAGTGGGCGCCTACATCATAAAAACAGTGCACCTTCAAAATTTCACGTTCCTAGGTTAAACGGTTTCAGCTGGGCGTTGATCAGTCAGTCAGTCAGTCAGGACTTTCTCGTTTATATATATAGTAGGTTAATGTAACGTGTAAACTCGAGTCAGCGGCATAAAGCTTCCTCTTCCACAGATAGTCTCGGCACGGCAATGGTTAAAGGCTGAGACGCCTGGCATTGATGGAGTGAAATGCTCCGGAGGCGTTAAAACAAATGTTTTTATTAGCGTGCAGCGGCTGTCCCCCCCCCCCCACCCCCAGGCACATCTCTTCACTTTCTCAATTTGCATGAAGTGCCGGAGTGTTAATAAATCACGTTTCTCCCCATTTCCCACCGAGATAATAAAACGCCAGTCTGAGTGCGGTCACCGCGCGGGGACGTGCAACGCGCCATCACGTGGCGCTGGGGGGGGGGGCACATCCTATATCGGGTCTGGATTAAAGAGCAATATGTAAGCGGCGACAGAGCAGAAAACAGACAGCGCGGCCAATCACGTCACAGGAAGGGATTTCTGTTCATACCAAATGCACCGTGTGTCTGTGTGCATGTGTTTATCTGTATGTGTCTGTGTGCGTCTTTGTTTATGTGTGTGAAACTTGTCATTTTCTGTTTTTGGTTTTTCTACATTTTTTATTTTTTCGAAACTTTATTAAAATTTTAAATCCATAAAAATTACTGTAAGCCCAAAAAAGGGCGATTATTATTAAATGTATAGAATTATGTGATCTTCATTCACTTGTGTAAGCCGTAAGATCCCCGGGTCGCAGCGCCGTGTCCCGGCCACACCGTGTGTATGTGGTGTTAGCTGTAAGATCCCCGGGTCGCAGCACCGTGTCCCGGCCACACCGTGTGTATGTGGTGTAAGCCGTAAGATCCCCGGGTCGCAGCGCCGTGTCCCGCCACACCGTGTGTATGTGGTGTAAGCCGTAAGATCCCCGGGTCGCAGCGCCGTGTCCCGCCACACCGTGTGTATGTGGTGTAAGCCGTAAGATCCCCGGGTCGCAGCACCGTGTCCCGGCACACCGTGTGTATGTGGTGTAAGCCGTAAGATCCCCGGGTCGCAGCGCCGTGTCCCGCCACACCGTGTGTATGTGGTGTAAGCCGTAAGATCCCCGGGTCGCAGCACCGTGTCCCGGCCACACCGTGTGTATGTGGTGTAAGCCGTAAGATCCCCGGGTCGCAGCACCGTGTCCCGGCCACACCGTGTGTATGTGGTGTAAGCCGTAAGATCCCCGGGTCGCAGCGCCGTGTCCCGGCCACACCGTGTGTATGTGGTGTAAGCCGTAAGATCCCCGGGTCGCAGCACCGTGTCCCGGCCACACCGTGTGTATGTGGTGTAAGCCGTAAGATCCCCGGGTCGCAGCACCGTGTCCCGGCCACACCGTGTGTATGTGGTGTAAGCCGTAAGATCCCCGGGTCGCAGCACCGTGTCCCGGCCACACCGTGTGTATGTGGTGTAAGCCGTAAGATCCCCGGGTCGCAGCACCGTGTCCCGGCCACACCGTGTGTATGTGGTGTAAGCCGTAAGATCCCCGGGTCGCAGCACCGTGTCCCGGCCACACCGTGTGTATGTGGTGTAAGCTGTAAGATCCCCGGGTCGCAGCACCGTGTCCCGGCCACACCGTGTGTATGTGGTGTAAGCCGTAAGGTCCCCGGGTCGCAGCACCGTGTCCCGGCCACACCGTGTGTATGTGGTGTAAGCTGTAAGATCCCCGGGTCGCAGCACCATGTCCCGGCCACACCGTGTGTATGTGGTGTAAGCCGTAAGATCCCCGGGTCGCAGCACCGTGTCCCGGCCACACCGTGTATATGTGGTGTAAGCTGTAAGATCCCCGGGTCGCAGCACCGTGTCCCGGCCACACCGTGTGTATGTGGTGTAAGCCGTAAGATCCCCGGGTCGCAGCGCCGTGTCCCGGCCACACCGTGTGTATGTGGTGTAAGCTGTAAGATCCCCGGTCGCAGCACCGTGTCCCGGCCACACCGTGTGTATGTGGTGTAAGCCGTAAGATCCCCGGGTCGCAGCGCCGTGTCCCGGCCACACCGTGTGTATGTGGTGTAAGCTGTAAGATCCCCGGGTCGCAGCACCGTGTCCCGGCCACACCGTGTGTATGTGGTGTAAGCCGTAGGTTCCCCGGGTCGCAGCACCGTGTCCCGGCCACACCGTGTGTATGTGGTGTAAGCCGTAAGATCCCCGGATCGCAGCACCGTGTCCTGGCCACACCGTGTGTATGTGGTGTTAGCTGTAAGATCCCGGGTCGCAGCACCGTGTCCCGGCCACACCGTGTGTATGTGGTGTAAGCTGTAAGATCCCGGGTCGCAGCACCGTGTCCTGGTCACACCGTGTGTATGTGGTGTAAGCTGTAAGATCCCCGGGTCGCAGCACCGTGTCCTGGTCACACCGTGTGTATGTGGTGTAAGCTGTAAGATCCCGGATCGCAGCACCGTGTCCCGGCCACACCGTGTGTATGTGGTGTAAGCCGTAAAATCCCCGGGTCGCAGCGCCGTGTCCCGGCTGCACTGTGTGTATGTGGTGTAAGAGCCCCGGGTCGCAGCACAGTGTCCCGGCCACACCGTGTGTATGTGGTGTAAGAGCCCTGGCTCGCAGCACCGTGTCCCGGCCGCACCGTGTGTATGTGGTGTGTAAGCCGTAAGATCCCCGGCTTGCAGCGCCGTGTCCCATGTGTATGTGGTATATTGTAATCTCTGAGCATTAATTCTACAAAAAACACAAGAAAGTACGGGGAGGGGGATATTTACTCGTCAGTTAACGTGTCTGTCTGAATCAGCCCCCGCTGCCATCCTGTCCCATATGTATATTAGCTCCTCCTTGTTACACTCTGTTGTATACGCAGTGTGTGTGTCGCTACACTTTGTTGTATACGCAGTGTGTGTGTCGCTACACTTTGTTGTATACGCAGTGTGTGTGTCGCTACACTTTGTTGTATATGCAGTGTGTGTGTCGCTACACTTTGTTGTATACGCAGTGTGTGTGTCGCTACACTTTGTTGTATACGCAGTGTGTGTGTCGCTACACTTTGTTGTATACGCAGTGTGTGTGTCGCTACACTTTGTTGTATACGCAGTGTGTTGTCGCTACACTTTGTTGTATATGCAGTGTGTGTGTCGCTACACTTTGTTGTATACGCAGTGTGTGTGTCGCTACACTTTGTTGTATACGCAGTGTGTTGTCGCTACACTTTGTGTATACGCAGTGTGTGTGTCGCTACACTTTGTTGTATACGCAGTGTGTGTGTCGCTACACTTTGTTGTATACGCAGTGTGTGTGTCGCTACACTTTGTTGTATACGCAGTGTGTGTGTCGCTACACTTTGTTGTATACGCAGTGTGTGTGTCGCTACACTTTGTTGTATACGCAGTGTGTGTGTCGCTACACTTTGTTGTATACGCAGTGTGTGTGTCGCTACACTTTGTTGTAGATGCACTGTGTGTGTCGCTACACTTTGTTGTATACGCAGTGTGTGTCGTTACACTGTAATGTCTTCATGACTAGCAGTGGATTCCAGCCTCTACTCAGATACTTGTTACCGATGAATTGTAACAGATGAATCGCGTCCGTCCGTCTGTCAGTGTCCGTGTTGATACCTGTGTCCCCTCCCTCCATTCACAGGGCGTCCTGAGCATGTTCGAGGACATGGGATTCCTGACAAACTACAAGATCGACAGGTCAACATTAATCAGGTGCGTGACGCTGTGTGTGTGTATGCGATGCGACGCGGCGTGCGCGCATGTTTGTGTGTTACACACTGCACTGTATCAGAGGCCAGTAACGCAATTATAATTATTTATAAAGCACCAACACATTCTGCAGCGCTGTACAAGGAGTTGGACAAAAGCTAATTATTATTATTGTCATCACTTATATGGCGCCAACAGTTTCCGCAGCGCTTTACAATAACCAAAGGGAACGAGATAAACGGACGTATGATGGAAACAAGAGGTGTAGAGGGCCCTGCTCATAGGCGCACAAATAAGTTTGACACACAGAAAACAATATTAAAAGAGGACCCTGCTTGAGAGCTTACACTCTAAGAGCACAAGCTGGCTGTCCTGAATCTGGCGGGACTGTCCTGATTTAAGCTCTGGGGTTTGTCCTCTGGTGACATCATAGCGTAATCTCTATGGAACGCAGAACAGGCAGCGCAATACACTAGAGGGGTTATTCAGAGTGAGCCGATCTGGCCCTGAAATTGCACCGAACAGTGAATTTCCCCAAACGGTGCAATTTCAAGGCCATTCGGCTATTCAGAAAGCAGGCAGATCATCAAATTTTGGCAAATTGCCAGCAAAATACTGTGCTGTTCGGCTGCAGTGAAATCCCCCATAGAGAAGCAATGGTTAAACTATTCACAGACACCGAACAGCAGAGAAATGTCAGTGAAATGCCCTGATGTTCGGTGGTTTAATTCGGCAGGTTTATTCAGACGAATCCCATAGGTTTCAATGTTAAAAATATTCCCGTTTTAATTCAATGTCTAATAAACCGGTTATTATTTTAATTTGCGTCAAAAGTCTCAATTTTTTTGATAAAGTCCACATGTGGCTCAAACGTTGCTCCAATATTCAGCAGATTTTTCTGAGTGCTGCCATTTTTCAAACTTTGTCATCCAAGACCCCAGTCTGAACGCTCCCTAGGCTGCCGCCTATTCAGCCCACAGGCAGGACCTTCACCGCATAGTTTATCTTAACACACAGCAAACAGACAGTAACTGTAACCCTAACCCTAAACATATAACACACAGTAACTGTAACCATAACCCTAATCATATAACAGACAGTAACTGTAACCCTAACCCTAATCATATAACACACAGCAAACAGACAGTAACTGTAACCCTAACCCTAAACATATTACTCACAGTAACTGTAACCCTAACCCTAATCATATAACACACAGTAACTGTAACCCTAACCCTAATCATATAACACACAGCAAACAGACAGTAACTGTAACCCTAACCCTAAACATATTACTCACAGTAACTGTAACCCTAACCCTAATCATATAACACACAGTAACTGTAACCCTAACCCTAATCAGATAACACACAGTAACTGTAACCCTAACCCTAATCATATAACACACAGTAACTGTAACCCTAATCATATAACACACAGTTGTCATTTGTTATTAAGCAAAATTCCTATTCATAGTTACCAAGACATGCATATTAGAAGATTTCTGTTTTTTCATCATGTAAGACATTGCACAGCGCTTCGCTAGCTAGCGGAGATAAATGAAGACACCAGACACAAATTTCATTCTTCTAATATCTGGTATTCCTTTGATAGATCAGCTCTTTTATGCAATAGGACATAGAAAAATCTCAGATTTACAAGCCAATAGGATATTCCCAATGTCACAGATATTTACCATAGTTGAACCCACAAAACCTATTCACCATATATGGTTATACCTTGACAGGACAAAGAGGTATATTTTTCTTCATCTGTCCAGCAACTAGAATGGGGGAAGGGGGGCCTGTCTGGAAAGTAGTTTGTCTGTATTCCACATTCTTAAGTTTCAAGAGGATATTGTGAGCAAACATTTAAACTGAGCTAAAGGGGGCATGTTAACTAAGGGAAGCTTTCATATGTGCTTAAGATACAAGGAATTAAAAGATAATTATTTTTCAGTTCTACCTTTGATCACATACACACTTGTGATCACTCATAAGGATAAGATAAAACAAGGCATTGTTACTGGTTGTAGCCAGGACCATAGTGTCATCACTATGTACAGGGTAGACAGCGGCAGGAACGATAATCATAAAATAGCTCAATTCCTTTACGGTGTACTGAAGGGATTCACCAAGGAGGCACTTTATGAGCATAAAATACACTTATATAAATTAAAATCTAGATTCACACTTCCAATGAACCAAACTAGGGACCTTGGCCAAATGCCTAATCTAGACATTGAATAACTATGAACTCCCATTCCCAAATGAATTTCACCTAACAATAAAAATATAATAACCTGAATTTAAAAGTTCATCTATCTAATAATCAGCAGGAATCAGGTCTATATCTGTGTGTTTTCTTATGTCCACAAAACTCATACACACCTGCATTCACACACACTCACAGAAGATGCATTCTCATTTTCCCAGATCCAACCCTTTCTCACACTTATCTAGGGGATTGAAGAAAAATATTGTCTCTGAGTCTCATACCATGGTCTTTATCCATTATGAATGGTCAACAATTGGCTTTTAGCAACATCCCACCTTGAGACGCAAAATCCTTGCGTTCTTCAAATGTCAAGCAAATGAGATAACCTGAGTTCCAAAGATTGGGACTCTTTCTGAACAAGCTGTCTCTGTGCGCTGGTTGCGTACTAGGCTGGAGTCAGACGAACGCAGTCTGCGTGCGTGCATAACGGACAGACGTACTGATGAAAGATACTGTAGACACCACATGGTCCGTTTTTGTTGACGGACGTAGAAAAAAAAGGGAATTATGGGAAAAAATTATATGAAAAATGATAAAAATTTGAAAAGGATATGAAAAGCCATTTTGTGCGTCAAGGTGGTGGACGTTGCAAATGTGCTGCGTCTGACATCTCATCACTCACACAGTACGCTACGCGGACGTGGCGCACTCCACGCCTCCGTGGTAGCGATTTTACGTTCTTGCCTAACATGCGTCCGATTGCTACGTGCGTTGTCCGTGCGCAGTTCGGTGCGCACGTGCTTCGTGTGTGGGTCTCTATTGCTCATGCTTCTATGCTACGACGGACGTTAAACCGTGCAACAACACGGACGTGATAACTGCGTTCGTCTGACACGGGCCTTACCTGTGACCTTTGACCTTGGCACAAAATGTCCATGATTCATTCCAGACTCAGTCACTGTGAACTTGGCGACTGTCAGGTTCTCTTTAGGAACAATGATGAAGATGATGGTGACACGCTTAGCAAAAATAAAAGAAAAAAAATATGTTGTTCCCTCTAAACTTGTCCCCAAAATCTTATACAGATTCATTCATTTTTCATACATCAATTACAGCTGCAACGAAAACAAACCATGATAATATCACAAGAAGAAACACAGATAATAAACCTTAAAAATTTCCCCACAAAGCCTATGGGCCTCACACGGCCAAAAAGAATCCTACTCAATAGAGAAAAATATATATACGCAGCTCTGGCTCAAAAAAAGAGAACTAGCCAAAGTGCATCCTCCAACCATTTTAATATTGCTATATACCCGTTCTTGGGCCATATTACATAATTGGTGCTAACTTAACCAGAGCTGTTGTAAACTTCCCAGAGCCGTTATAGCCTATGGAGGTTTTCAGTTTACAACAGCTCTGGTTAAGTTAGCACCAACTATGTAATCCTGCCCCTTGTTTGGTGGTTATTGTGAAGGAACCGTTCTCTTCCGTCTGTCCTGACTCTCCAGACACCCCTTCGTTGCGGTCAGCCCGGCTACTGGGAGCGCTGTCCTCAGCGCCTCGAGCAGCTTGACCCGCCTGCTTCTGTTCCTCTGCCCTGGATCCGTTAGGAATCTCCAGAAGGCCGCTCTGTGCCTTCTGAGGTTGAGTGTGTAGTGTATCGTAGTTTGTAATAAAGACACCAGGCGCGGCTGTATGTTTTAAAACAGGATCCTCTCTCTCTGAGCTCTGAGAGTTCTCTGACTTTTAATGAACAACCACCATTTATGCTGAAGTCCAACAAATATTCCCAATAAAATAAAAAAGGCATCTGATAATTTTACAAAACTTTCCCTGCAATCATTTACACCTGATTCATATTAAGAGTTTAGGTATTATAACTGTAACATTAAATTAAAACGATTTATTTATTTATGGGACTGTTTCAACCAACTGGTTAATTTTATTATTATATTCCATTCAACACTAGATATGTCATAAGACATCACGGTCTTTATATTAAAAATCACTACATCTTCTATATTTTCCCGATTGAATATGACCTCCAGTATCCTAAATATGTCAGGGCTTTGACTTACTCCTGAAAAATAAGAATTGTGACCACACAACAAGAATATACAATACAAAATAATAAAATATACAAAAGTAATCATCAATTAGGAGAAACATTAAGTACGAAAACAGCACAATGATGATTCATCAGAATATACAAATGCAATGTTTTGGTTTTTCTTCTTGGTTTATTATTAAATACAACTTTCTCATTAGTTTATTGCCGACATCTTATGACTGATTGATTTTTATTTCGTAAAGTGATACGTTTTAAGTACGAGTTAATTTTCTTCAAATTTCGTAGCTATATTATTTAATTCCAAATCAATGATCTCTTTAATCGAGCATGAGCTTTCTTGGTGATCACAAACATCCTGCTTGACTATTGGATAATCTTTCAATATGACATGACGTAAAATTTGATGTAAACTGCGATATAAAATATGGAACAGCTGTATAGGTTGGTAAAACTTGCATCTTGATGGTATAATCTTTTTTTTTCTTTGTTAGCATTCTTAATTGAACCATAATCTTTGATCACCAGGAGCGATGGTATACATGATTCTAAAAAAAACTTATATCCTGTAAAAAGGAAAATGAATATCAGGGGTTGAAACATATACTATCACATTCTTCTTTGTTTTTGTTTCGTAAGAAGGAGGGGGAAAGAAGGGAGGGGGAGCTGGGGAAGGAGCGAGGGGGAACTGTGAAAAAAAGCTGGCATCCCCCTGCAGTTTCTTGTTTTTTTTTGATCAATCACTTGTAACTCGTCTGCAATTACTATCTGCCTTCACTCACATCACTCACATCCAAGCACATAATGTAATCCACTAGCATGCCATATAGCACACAATTGCAACTTTTACTTTCTGTCTTTTCCTCAAATTAAACATTATCAAGCTCCATCCATGCTGTGACGGAACCGTTCTCTTCCGCCTGTCCTGACTCTCCAGATACCCCCTTGCCAAGATCAGCCCGGCCTCTGAGTTGCTTGGAGCTCAGTGCCTCGAGCAGCCTGATCTGCAGCTCCAGATCTGCTTGATCTGAACCTCTGCCTTGGAGCCTCTTTGCATTTCCAGAAGGCCGCTCTGTGCCCTCTGAGGTTGAGTGTAGCGTAGTTGAAGGAGACACCAGGCGAGCTGTATGTTCCAACAGGATTCTCTCTTTATGGAAGATTTCACCGGATATTTATACAATATACAGCAATGCACATTCAAACTTCCCACCCATCCCAACCGTTCTGATTGGTTGGTTCCAAGACCACTGCAGGTTTCCTTCAGGTCCTCTTCAGATATAATTTGCATACCAAATGGTGAACATGTACCTAAGGTCTCTAATTACATTATGTCAGTTAGATTTTTACAATAAACATTCTTTAGCCTTTAGCTCACACAACATTTACATAATCTATTGTTCTAACACATCAGATTAAAGACAAACACTATCCCAGAGTTTTGAATCAAACATGCAGCCAGATAAGGGGAAAATTCCTTTTGCATAAATCACACACTACTCAAGCTTGTTTACTGGCTACACAAAACACATTTACCTACAGAAATATAAGTATATTTAAAACTAAAGCTACGCAATTTACACTAAACTAATTTAAACTAAAACCAAACAATGGAAAATATATTTAAAATCACACGATATAATTGAACATAAAGTCTCTTGGAGTTTGAAGCATGGAGCGCTACATCAGTTCCATGACATATGTCCATACAATTCAATACGCACAACCGAAAGATAAAGAGTAAAAATGGTCTTTAAACTTGTCCAGTTTGGGTTCCGCGGTTCACTGAGGCGAGCCCGATGTCAGCTCCGTGACATTTCTCCCTCCCAATAGAGTCCGACGGACACGGTTGGACCAGAACGGGTCGACTCGGGGAAGTCGGAGTTCAGGGGTCTCCGGGCTCCCGTGCCATTTGCCGAGATAGTCCATCAGCATTCCCATTTTGGGGCCCGGGCCAGTACTGTATAGTAAAATTAAAGTGTTGTAGGGCCAGGCTCCAACGTAACAAGCGCCCATTTTCTCCAGCCACCCGGTTGAGCCACACCAGGGGATTGTGGTCGGTCATGACAGTGAACGATCGCCCATAAACGTAGGGTTGAAACTTCCTCAGGGCCCAGACCAAGGCCAAACATTCCTTCTCCACGGCGGCGTACCCCACCTCCCGGGGTAGCAGTTTACGGCTGATGAACGCCACTTGATGCTCCCCCCGTCGTCCCGCACTTGGCTTAACACGGCTCCCAGTCCGAACATGGAGGCGTCTGTATGGACGACAAAGCGTTTATTATAATTTGGTCCCGCCAGGAGGGGAGCTTTGGTCAGGGCAGCTTTGAGATGTTGGAAGGCCGTCTCACACTCCGGGGACCACAGGACTTGGCGGGGTAGGGATTTTTTGGTCAAGTCCGTCAGGGGTTTGGCGAGGTCGCTGTAATGGGGGACGAATTTTCTGTAATACCCAGCAGTCCCTAGGAAGGCGAGGACCTGGGTCTTAGTCACAGGAGTGGACCAATCTAAGATGGCTTCGACCTTGGCGGGTTCGGGTCGCTGTTTCCCACACCCCACCCGGTGGCCGAGGTACTGTACCTCGGACATCCCGATCTTACATTTCTCTGGTTTGAGGGTCAAGTTGGCGTCCCTGATCCGGTCTAGCACTACCTCCAGGTGGTGAAGGTGTTCCTCCCAGGTCTGGCTGTAGATGGCTATGTCATCCAGATAGGCACAGGCAAACTCCTGCAGGCCGTCGAGGAGGCGATCAATTAAACGCTGGAAGGTAGCCGGAGCGTTCTTCATCCCGAACGGCATGACCCGAAATTGGTACAGGCCGAACGGGGTGATGAAGGCCGACTTGGGGGTCACCTCCTCAAGGGGAATCTGCCAGTACCCCTTACATAAGTCTATAGTGGTCAAGTAGTGCCCCTGGGAGATCTGATCTAGTAGCTCGTCGACTCGGGGCATGGGGTAGGCGTCTGTGATGGTACAGTCATTCAACCTTCGGTAGTCGACGCAGAACCGGGTGGTACCATCCTTTTTGGGGAGCAACACTAATGTAGAGGCCCACGGACTGGCTGAGGACCCAATTACCCCTAGCTCCAGCATCTCCCGGATTTCGGCCTGCATGGGTTCGCGGACTGCCTCCAGGAGTCGGTACGCCGGTTGCCGGAAGGGCCTCTGCCCTGGGGTCTCTACTTTGTGCAGCGCCTGGCGGGTATAGCCGGGAAGTGCGGAAAAAACCTCCTGGCGGTCTTCGAGCACCCGCCTAACCTGGGCCTGTTTGTGGGGTCCCAACCCCTCCCCCAGCTGCACCTGTTCTACCCCTGAGGGGCGGCTATCTACCCCGGGGAGGTCCATTATGGGGATCTGTTCTGCCTCCTCGGTGGCCGGAGCGCAGATGGCAGCCACTGCCTCAGACCGTTTGTGGTAGGTCTTGAGCATATTGACGTGGAACGTCCGACGGATCCTGGTGTCTGCACAGCTGACAACCATGTAGGTGGTATCCCCCAGTTGGGTTACCACCTGGTAGGGGCCCTGCCAGGACGCCTGCAGCTTGTTCTGCCGCTGTGGTTTCAACACCAGGACCTTCTGGCCCACGAGGAAGGAGCGGCTTCGGGCAGAGCGGTCATACCACGCCTTCTGCTGGGCCTGGGCTGCCTGCATGTTCCCCTGGACCAGTCCCGTGAGTTCTGTTAGGCGCTCATGGAGCTGCAGCACATAACTCAAGGCGGGGAGTCCTTCGGGCTCCTGTCTCCCCTCCCATTGGGCCCTAACTAGATCTAAGGGTCCCCGTACCCTGTGCCCATATACCAATTCGAAGGGGGAGAACCCAGTAGACTCCTGGGGCACCTCCCTATATGCGAATAACAAGTGGGGCAGATACGTCTCCCAGTCCTTCCTTTCCTGGGTGAAGGCACGGATTAACTGCTTCAGGGTCCCGTTAAACTGCTCGCACAGTGCGTTCGTCTGGGGATGGTATGGGGCGCTGTGGAGAGCCTTGACACCGCAGAGGTGCCAGAGCTGTTGGGTCAGCTCAGCGGTGAACTGGGACCCTTGGTCAGAAAAAATTTCCCTGGGGAACCCCACCCGGGAGAACACCCGTAGGAGGGCATCCACTATGGTGTCGGCCTGAATATTGGATAAGTGTATGGCCTCGGGGTACCGGGTGGCGTAGTCCACCACCGTGAGAATATATTTCTTCCCCGTGGTGCTGGGGCGAGCCAGGGGGCCGATTATATCTACTGCCACCTGGGTAAAGGGCTCCTGGATGATGGGCATCGGTGGTAGCGGGGCTTTTGGGTGGTCCCCAGTTTTGCCCACCTTCTGGCAGACCGGACAGGTGCGGCAATACTCCCGCACGTCCTCATGGAGTCGGGCCAGAAGAAGGCCTGGGACAGCCGGTGCTGGGTCTTGGACTTCCCCAGGTGACCGGCGAGGGGGAAGTCGTGGGTCAATCTTAAGAGTTCCTGTCTAGGGGCCTGGGGTACAACTAACTGTTTGTGGGGGGCCTGTTTCCTCCGCGTGCCCACCCTCTCGGTGTATCTGTATAACAGCCCATCTTCCCACTCGATGCGGTCATCCCTTTCCACTTCTTGACCCTTGCCTGCCCTGTCCCGGTACCTTTCTAGGGTAGGGTCCGTTTGTGTCTGGTGCCGGAGGGTGGCCGGGGAGTCCCACGTAAGGGAATGGTCGGGGGGATGGGGTGTCGCTCTGTCGGGGTTTGGGGGGTTTGGTTTGTGGTCTCACATGGGTACCGGCTGGAGTGGTGTGGTGGGTCCGGCCGCTCTGCTGTCGGGTGGTCACGGGTACTGCTGCGTCCGTGGCATAGGCTGAGACCAGACGTCCCAGGTCTTTCCCAAGGAGGATTTCGGCTGGTAATTTGTCCAATAGGCCCACTTTCACGGATCCTGCCCCGGAGCCCCAATCTAGGTGGACTCGGGCAGTGGACAGCCAGAGTACTTTTCCCCCGGCGACTCGGATGGCAATGGTCTGGCCAGACCGGTTCCTTGCGGGTACCAGGTGAGGGCGTACAAGGGTAATGGTGGTGCCGGAATTCCGGAGACCCTGGCCTGCCCGCCCGTTTATCCATATGGCCTGTCGGTGGTGCTCGGGGGTGGCGGCTTGCACGGGGTCTGCCTCGTGCAGCATGCCCCACTCTTCCTGACTGTCCAGGTACTGGAGTTCATCATTGTAACAGTGGGCCGCAGGTGGGGTGGCGCGGGCTGGACCCCTTGGTATGGGGGTCGATTAGGACAGTTTTGTCGAAAGTGGCCCACTTGGTTGCAGCCATAGCAACGTATGGTGGCCGCGGTGTTTGGGCGGGGCGTAGGTTGAGGTGCGGGCCGGAGGGTCCGGATGAGGGGTGGACAAAGAGGATCGGGGGTGGGTTGTCGCACGGCTCCACTGTGCTTCCGAGTGTCCGTGTATTCGTCCGCCCAGGTAGCAGCTTGCTGCACCGTTTGGGGCTTCTTATCCCTCACCCACTCCCGTAGTGCTGTGGCAGTGTTCTCAAAAAATTGTTCCAGTAGTAGTAGCTGCGTGATTTCCTCCACGGTTCGGGCCTGGCTCCCCTGGAACCAGATTTTCAGGTCGCGTTGTAACCGGTGAGCCCACTCCACGTACGTGGTGCCGTTGGGCCGACGGGAGTTGTGGAACGTCACCCGGCTGGCTTCTGGGGTGACGGCGAAGTGGGCCAGTAGTATTTGCTTCACCCGAACATAGTCCATGGCCTCTTCGTCCGGGACTGTTCGGTATGCCTCTGCTTCTCGGCCCGACAGTTTGCTGGCCAGAATTCCGGCCCAGGCGGAACGTTGGACTTCATGTACCTGGCATAATCTTTCAAAGTCTTGGAGGAAGCTCTCAATTTCCTCCTCCGTCTCATGAAATATTTTAAATGCCTGGAAGGGTACCTTCTGGGCCGTTGGTCTCTCTGGGTTGGGGCTTTCTATCCGACTGGCCTGTATCTCCGCCATCCGCAGTTCATGCTGGCGCTCCTTTTTCTCACTCCTCTTGTTGTTGGATGTCCCTAATGGCCTGTTGTATGGCGGCTTCTGACGGGGCGGCACCGTACATAGCTATCCTCTCTGACTTTCTTTTGGAAGGTGTCTTCTGTGGACGGGGTCCCTGTGCCCCCGTTCTGTTGATCCATTGCGACCAGTTCTCCTACCAGGGTGTCTTTATTTTTTGAGCCAGCGGCCCCTCCTCGATTCTCGAATATGTCTCTCAGCGTGTCCCTCTTGTAGTTGGCATAGCTGGCCATTCTGCGTTTCTTCTGGGGTTGGTAGAGCTGATCCCACCGCTTGCCACCAGTTTGACGGAACCGTTCTCTTCCACATGTCCCTGGCTCTCCAGATACCCCCTTGCCAAGATCAGCCCGGCCTCTGAGTTGCTTGGAGCTCAGTGCCTCGAGCAGCCTGATCTGCAGCTCCAGATCTGCTTGATCTGAACCTCTGCCTTGGAGCCTCTTTGCATTTCCAGAAGGCCGCTCTGTGCCTTCTGAGGTTGCGTGTAGTGTAACGTAGTTGAAGGAGACACCAGGCGAGCTGTATGTTCCAACAGGATTCTCTCTTTATGGAAGATTTCACCGGATATTTATACAATATACAGCAATGCACATTCAAACTTCCCACCCATCCCAACCGTTCTGATTGGTTGGTTCCAAGACCACTGCAGGTCTCCTTCAGGTCCTCTTCAGTTATAATTTGCATACCAAATGGTGAACATGTACCTAAAGTCTCTAATTACATTATGTCAGTTAGATATTTACAATAAACATTCTTTAGCTCACACAACATTTACATAATCTATTGTTCTAACACATCGGATTAAAGACAAACACTATCCCAGACTTTTGAATCAAACATGCAGCCAGATAAGGGGAAAAGACCTTTTGCATAAATCACACACTACTCAAGCTTGTTTACTGGCTACACAAAAACACATTTACCTACAGAAATATAAGTATATTTAAAACTAAAGCTACGCAATTTACACTAAACCAATTTAAACTAAAACCAGGCAATGTAAAATATATTTAAAATCACACGATATAATTGAACATAAAGTCTCTTGGAGTTTGAAGCATGGAGCGTTACGTCAGTTCCATGACATATGTCCATACAATTCAATACGCACAACCGAAAGATAAAGAGTAAAAATGGTCTTTAAACTTGTCCAGTTTGGGTTCCGCGGTTCGCTGAGACGAGCCCGATGTCAGCTCCGTGACACATGCCTTATCAGCTACATGCAAAACAAGTCAAATAAAACAAAAAATATACAACGAATTACAATTCAAACTTCTAAATCTTTCCATACTTTCAACACCTATAACTTCTTCATTCAGAATTCATATTTTCCATTTATTTAATAGGTGATTCTGGCATATAATAACATAATGCTGATGGTAAACATGTAAATAAACTTGCACTTACTACACCTAAAATAACTCAATATAAAAAATATAGTAATAAGTAAAATATTTCTGTATCACAGGTCCATTGTTAATCGAAATTGTCATTTATTCTTTTGTGCAAAACACATAGCTCATATTAGGGTGCGGTCACGATTAATTTCTTTGCCCTTAATGACAAATCTTTAAAAAAAAATCTGTGAATTATCTCATTTATTTAATATTTAATTAAATATCACACAGCAGTGGGGTAAAACATGTGATTTAACCAATGAATAGAAGACCAGATACCCTGCCCCAAATCCACAACCCCCTCCCCCATAGTGCAAGAACAGGAGGAATGGTTACGTCTGCAGTAACGGTACCGCAACATTATCACTCCGCGCCGGGAGTCCCATGTGCTTACATTCAAATGTTTCCACAGATTTTGCCTTATGGTGAAAAAGGGGTACCGGGACCCCCCATACCATAACTGGATGCACGCCTTCTCCGTCTCACACTTCTGTTACCTCCTCTACAAAAACCTGGAGCTCATCAACTACCTGGAGTAAGTGCAAGCGTGTCCTACTCCGAGGACACAACAACGAACCTACATATCTGTATCTACCTGCTTCTGTATCTACATACCAACATATCCATCTACCAGCTTCTGTATCTACATACCAACATATCCATATCATCTACCAGCTTCTGTATCTACATATCCATATCATCTACCTGCTTCTGTATCTACATATCCATATCATCTACCTGCTTCTGTATCTACATATCCATATCCTTCTACCTGCTTCTGTAGCTACATACCAACATATCCTTCTACCTGCTTCTGTAGCTACATACCAACATATCCATCTCTACGTATCTACATCTGTATGTAGCTTTCCATATCTATATCTACCTACCAACATATCCAGTTATCTCACCGTATCTAGCCACCCACCCCCCCCCCCCATATGTATCTCTATATGTAGCTTTTGGTATCTAGATGTAGCTTTCCGGATCTATCTGCAGATCTTTCTATTATCCCTTTCCTGTATGGTTCCTGCTGTATCTTATTAAAGTGTTTTCTCTCCCATCAGATACATTGAAATTTTTGCCTTGTTTGTTTCGTGTATGTGCCATGACCTGGATCACAGAGGAACCAATAATTCCTTCCAGGTGGCTTCGGTAAGTTTGACACCCAGTGACCCCATAATGAGCTGTCTATTACACCCACGCATTTCACACAATCCTCTTTTCTCTTGTATATAGAAGTCGGTGCTGGCGGCGCTGTACAGCTCGGAGGGCTCGGTGATGGAGGTAAGGCTTCAACTCTCCATTTAAATCTCTGATCGCCAGGATAACCACCAACGCGTTTCACAGTGCGCACCACCAGGCATTAACACTGACATTGCTATCAGCGGTGACGCCATGTTTGTTTCTCCTGCACAGAGGCATCACTTTGCTCAGGCCATCGCCATCCTGAACTCCCAGGGCTGCAACATCTTTGAACAGTTCTCCAGGAAGGTGAGCAGCTGTAATTACACGCAGATAAAACGCGCCTGGCTCGAGTGATCTGTGTGTCCTGCTCGTTTTGTGCTGTGTGTTACTCTGTGTATTTGGCCTGGTAAGAGTTTACAGGAAGAGGTGTGCACGTCACGGGGTAAGGATCTGTGTGCGTGTCATTGAGTAACGTTCTGTGGGCGTGCGCGTCACCGGGTAACGCTCAGTGTGTGTGTGTGCGTCACTGAGTAACACTGTGTGCGTTTCTCCGAGTAATGCTGTGTGCGTTTCTCCGAGTAATGCTGTGTGCGTGTCACCGAGTAAAGCTGTGTGCGTGTCTTTGAGTAACGCCGTTTGCGTTTTACCGAGTAACGCTGTGTGCGTGTCACCGAGTAGCGTTCTGTGTGTGTGCGCGTCACTGGGTAACGCTCAGAGTGTGTGTACGTCACTAAGTATCACTGTGCACATATCACCAGGTAACGCTGTCTGCGTGTGTCACAAGCCGCGCTGACCTCCCTACATCCCTGCGGCCGGCAGCACCATGCTTGCTGGCAGCCCGTCAAGTGAAGTAGCTGCTGATCACAGCCGCAGGGGCGCGGCATCATGATGCAACGCTTGCCATTTTTAAAAACATCCACTTCATTCTGGTCCTTTGGCCTGATGTGATTTCATTATCCCCTCAGTGCGTTCTTTGTGCATATTTCGCTATTGCTCTCCTATGTATGGCCTTGGCTTGTTTGAGAACCCTTCTAGCAATTCTGGGCGCTGTTTGACTATCCGTTTTGGCACTGACCACTGGCATTGGCTGATTATCCAATTTGGCACTGAGCCCTGGCATTGCCTGACTATCCGATTTGGCACTAACCCCTGGCATTGGCTGACTATACTGTTTTCTATTAACCCTTGACTCTGTCTGATTTCTTGCCCTGATAATCTTCTGAGTCCTGTTTACCATTTGCGACGAAATGGCCGCCCCAATGTTTATTTGCAGTTATTTTGCTTGCATTTCATTGTCTCTGTATATAAGGTAGAGTGTTTGTTCTGTGTGCCCTATTACTTGATGTCTGTGTTATATTAATATTCCCTTAAGTGTTTATTATAGAGCATTGTTTCTGTGTACCTTCTCTCTGTATTAGCTGTCTTCTGTATATTGTACATTTCTGTAGCAACCCTCCTCTCTGCATATTATATACTTAAGATATATACTTCTGCTGTAAGAAGACTCCTGTTTCCCTCTAGTCCTAGCAAACTGTTTAGATAAGCGTGCATGTGTAAACACTCCATTGTGTTGAAGGTATTTTCTATTGTCCAGTGGCTGGAGCCTGTTATCTGTAATGTATTCTGGAAGGGAGGGGATATCTCAACTGTGTTGTACCTGTGTGTCTAAAGTGAAAATAAACTCGGTCTCCATTTGGATTTTGAATCTGCAAGAACTCCTCACAGTTTATGTATCGTCTTCTCTGTGTGGATACAAGCACCGTCTTATAGAGTGGAAAGGGGCGCCCAGACAGAGGGTACAGAGCATGGGCGGTACCCCAATTCGTTACACTGGCTGGCACTTGCGGGATGTTATGCTCCCTATAACTGGACCCAGACATCTAAGAGATCACTGCAGGAGGAGCTGGAGACCAAAGGCTCGAGTGTGTGCAGACCAGAACGAGATGGAGATTCTCGAGGATGTAAAGAGATGCCTCAGTAAATATGGACCGGACTCCAGCATGGACCTGTTCCAGAGTGTGTGGACAGAGGTCTGCTTGTTGCAGCAAGAGAAAGCTGTGTGGGGTGAGGAAACGATTGGCACTCAGGATGTGGAGTGCAACGAGGACGAGTTCTCGGTCTGGATCAAGCCAGAGGACATTTGCAGCCAGGAGGATTGCCTGGTGACTGTGAGAGAGAGTGAAATCTTCACCAGTGATTTATTGGGAGGCTTGGCAGCCGGCCCAGATAGCCCACAATGTGATCCAAGCCAAGGATGGCTGAGGGAGCTGGTAGGCCTAGAATTGTTTTGGGCCAACAATGGACTCTATCATTGTGGGCAAGACGGAGGTCCCCACTGGCAAATTGCTGGACTGCTCGGCAGTATGCCCAGAACTCCAGCAGAGCACTCCCACCTGGGGATGGGTTGAGGAGCTTGAAAAAGTGGATTTATTCTGGCCCTCCGTGGAAGAAGCTGTGGTTATCCCCACTGCGTATGGAAGATATGAGGCAGCTGGTCCAGATCCCCAGACCAAGGTAACAGCTGTCACAGAGGTCCAGGTCCTACTTTTGGTGATGGTGGGAGAGACTGAGATCTTCACTGGCGAATTACTGGAATGTGGTACAGTCGGCCCAGATAGCCTACAGTGTGCTCCTAGCCCAGGATGGCTGAGGGAGCTTGAAGGCCTCGATTTGGTTGAGTAAGTCATGGACTCTATGGTGGTAGCAGAGACTGAGGCCCTTTCCCCTGCAAAGGAAAGATGCGGGACAGCTGGCCAAGGTCCCCAGCTGGAGATAGAAGGCGCTCCAGAGGTTGTGAACGACAGTTTGTTGGTGGATGAGCTTTCTGCCACCACAGCGGAAGAGTTGGTATTAGGGCAGAGAGTTACGGATTTCTGTCCTCAATCTGCTGGCCCAGATTTCTGGGGAAAGAAGAGAACCACATGCTTGCACAGGAGTCCAAGGAACCTGCAGCCATCTCATTCTTAATCCAGCTAAAGAGCGAGCCTCAGGGAGGGGAGGCAGTTGGCCTCACTCCCCAGTGGTAGAGTGTACCCCAGGAAGAGAGTACAGGTGGTACTTCTCCACAGCGGAAGATGGAGCTCCAGCGTGAGGGTGAGGATGCCCTTTCACTCAGCAACAGGATGCTGCTGACCCTCTTCCCCAGATGGTGGAGTATTCCTGCTGGGGGATTGTAGATGAGACTACGGATTCCAAGTGTGTGCCCTCTGGGTGCTGGGCAGATCCCCAACCATTGACTGTGGAGACACCAGCCACCCCACATTCTCTCCAGCAGCAGCGACATCATACAGAAGATGCCGGGGTCGGCTGGGTGAGTGACTTGTGCTCAGTTGTGACTTTTTTTATGGACATTTTGTAACGTGGGCCCCCTATAGGGTGATGGGGAGTCTCCAGGCTGTGTAGATTGAAGCCTTTAGGGCAGGTATATGGGTAGTTAGCAGACTCCAGCACACCCTTGCAGAACTTGAAAAACAAGAAAGACAGTGCAGGAATACAGACACACGAGGAAGCCCTGCACTGGGTATAATCTCTCAGCTGCAGACGGATAACGGGACTTGGGGTAGACAATGAATTCAGCACACTGCAGGAGAGAATGTAATACATGAAAACCATGAATGCAGTACACTGCAAAGACAGAGCTTGTGGGCACATAAGTCTGCAGGATCCTTGGAGACAACGAATTCGGCACACTGCAGGACAGAACTTAATACTTGGAAACAAGGACTGCAGTAATATGCACGACAGAACTAGATACTGGGAAACACACGACGAATGTAACACACTGCAAATAACTGCAAATCCTAACACTCCCAGCCAGACAAAGCCCTGGGAATCACTCACACCAAATGGCTTCGTGGCCAAATGCCTGTTGAGTGAAAATAAACCAAATGTAACAGACAGACAGATACTAAACAGACAAGATACATGTAAATGAGAAGTCCAATAAGTCAAGCCAGGTCATACACGAAAATCAGAATGCAGAATACACTTAGGGAGCAGACTAGAGAATAACCAGAAACCAGAGTCAAGGAGTCATACACAGAAATCAGAATTAGAACTTGAATAAACACGAGGAACAGGAACTCAGAGGATATCCAACTTAGTCTATCCTGATCCAAGGAACAAATGCATGGGAAGCCCTATTATAGGGCTGAACAGGTCATGTGACCGCAGACCAATGAGCCCGATAGAAGGTCTGCAGAACCTGAAAACCAGCATACTGGCAAATACCTGCTCCCACCACCAGGGGGCAGGGTCGAGACATGACACATTTCTGTAGCAGTGAGAAGCTACCAAGTTCCTGGTCCCAGGCAAAAGTGCACCCCTTGGGGATTGAGGGAATTGCCATGGGATGGGCTCCTTTTGAATGTTTGGGGGGGAATTTCAGTATGCCGCTAACGAACATTTTGTGTCTGTGGACTGTGGTGGCCTGTTGCCTAGCACACTGGACAAGAGGGGTGGCTTGCCTCTTACCCTGGGACTATGGACCCACAACCAGGGGCACCCTGCAGCGACCGTAAGAGCCTGCTGACGGTGTTTGTGTTCCAGCACCCTGGAACTTTGCAGTTGGAGCAAAAATGGACAGAGTGAAAAGTCTTGTCAGTGGCAAGCGATCCGTTGGGATCTAAGCTCGCCCTGACGATCTGGAAGGGGGGAGATATATGACGAAACGGCCACTCCAATTTTATTTGCAGTTATTTTGCTTGCATTTCATTGTCTCTGGATATAGGGTAGAGTGTTTGTTCTGTGTGCCCTATTACCTGATGTCTGTGTTATATTAATATTCCCTTATGTGTTTATTAGAGAGTATTGTTTCTCTGTACCTTCTCTCTGTATTAGTTGTGTACTGTATATTGTACATTTCTGTAGCTACCCCCCCCTGCATATTGTATACTTACTGCTGTTAGAAGACTCCTCTGTTTCCCTCTAGTCCTAGCAGACTGTTTAGATAAGAGTGCTGTGTAAACATTCTATTGTGTTGGAGGTCTTTTCTATTGTCCAGTGGCTGGAGTCTTATCTGTAATGTATTCTGGAAATGAAGAGGGTTGTTTAATCTGTGTTGTACCTGTGTGTCTAAAGTGAAAATAAACTCAGTCTCCATTTAGATTTTAAATCTGCAAGACTTCTCTCACGGTTTATGTGTCGGCTATTCTGTGTGTGCTTACGATCACCTCCTAATTATAGCGGAAAGGGGCGCCTGGGGTACCAGGATCCTTAACATCATTCATTTTGGTTTTCTATCGCTCTGTCTATCCTGTGTCTAGAAACACGGCTACCTAAAGAGCGGCAGTGTAGGTAGATTGTCTGCGTTCAGGGATTAAACATATACAGTCAGGTCCAGAAATATTGGGACATCGACACAATTCTAACATCTTTGGCTCTATACAGCACCACAATGGAGTTGGAATGAAACAAACACAATGCGCTTTAACTGCAAGACTGTCAGCTTTAATTTGAGGGTATGTACATCCAACTCAGGTGAACGGTGTAGGACTTACAGCAGTTTGCAGATGTGCCCCCACTTGTTAAGGGACCAAAGGTAATGGGACAGAATAATAATCATAAATCAAACTTTCCCTTCTTAATACTTGGTTGCAAATCCTTTACAGTCAATCACAGCCTGAAGTCTGGAACGCATAGACATCACCAGACGCTGGGTTTCATCCCTGGTGATGCTCTGCCAGGCCTCTACTGCAACTGTCTTCAGTTCCTGCTTGTTCTTGGGGCATTTTCCCTTCAGTTTTGTCTTCAGCAAGTGAAATGCTGCTCAATGGGATTCAGGTCAGGTGATTGACTTGGCCATTGCATAACATTCCACTTCTGTCCCTTCAAAAACTCTTTGCTTGCTTTTGCAGTATGCTTTGGGTCATTGTCCATCTGCACTGTGAAGCGCCGTCCAATGAGTTCTGCAGCATTTGGCTGAATGTGAGCAGATAATATTGCCTGAAACACTTCAGAATTCATCCTGCTGCTTTTGTCAGCGTCACATCATCAATAAATACAAGAGAACCAGTTCCATTGGCAGTCATAGACATGCCCACGCCATGACACTACCACCACCATGCTTCACTGATGAGGTGGTATGCTTAGGATCATGAGCAGTTCCTTTCCTTCTCCATACTCTTCTCTTCCCATCACTCTGGTACAAGTTGATCTTGGTCTCATCTGTCCATAGGATCTTGTTCCAGAACTGTGAAGGCTTTGTTAGGTGTTGTTTGGCAAAATCTAATCTGGCCTTCCTGTTTTTGAGGCTCACCAATGGTTTACATCTTGTGGTGAACCCTCTGTATTCACTCTGGTGAAGTCTTCTCTTGATTTTTGTCTTTGACACACATACACCTACCTCCTGGAGAGTGTTCTTGATCTGGCCAACTGTTGTGAAGGGTGTTTTCTTCACCAGGGAAAGAATTCTTCATTCATCCATCACAGTTGTTTTCCGTGGTCTCCCAGGTCTTGTGTAGGGATGAGCTGTTCGGGTTCGGACGGTTCGGAGTTCGAGCTGAACTTTGGCAGTTCGAAAGTTTGCGAATTTCGAACTTTTTGGGCATGTTCGGTTCGAGTTCGAAAAAAAAAGAAATTTTGAAAAAAGTATAGAAAATGCTTAAAAAAATACAAAAAAATCTAGAAATAAAGAGACTCTTTACTGCAGAATATTATAAGCAATGGTTTATTAGATATTGAATTAAAAACTAATGTGTACGTGGAAAGATTATCAACTCTAAATGACCTCTGTTCACAAACGGGCATAACACCAGGTGTTTTTAGTCTGGTAATCAATTTGATACATTGTACAATATAGTGAGGGGGTGGGGTGGTGTCTGCTTCTGATTGAGATTTGAGAATTAATTTCCCTAAAACATCCTAATATGCTGCATTTAACCCTTTCGCTGCTGAGGCTTTTCACACCTCTGTGCTGAGGTCATTTTTACCGCTTTCGCTCATCATGTTTAACCGCGTTTTGTAGCCCTATTTTGATATATGACCCAGACATATTATATATTGTTCTTTCCGGCAGACTTGGCAGATTCATAATATATCATTATTGTATGTATACGTTATGTCATGTCTGTATATTATAACAAAAAATGCAATAAAATTTTAATTTTCAATAATTTATTATGTGTAAAGTGGTTTTTATCACATTTTAACATGCGATCGTTTGCGGTTATATTTTGTATGGGGTGCGCTTGTTAAAAAAATTAGAAATGGGGTCTCGTTACATTTTTTTTTTGGGGGGGAAATTTCGCTTTTTTAACAAACGCACCGCATACAAAAATCGTTAGTGCAGCATTATTGTTCACATTATAATTGAAATGGGAACAATATTGCTGCACTAACAAAACAAAAACAAACAAAAAAATTTTTTTTTTTTTTTTAGAATTTTCTTTTACATTTTTTTTTTTTTTTTTTTAAAAAACATTTTTCATGCTCATGTTTAGTATCCTTGGAAAGGCCATGCTCTGGCCGATCCAACGATATCAAACATTAACCCCTAGCTGCCACGGATCGGGAGATAAGGGGTTCATTGGAACCCCCTATCTCCACCATTGGTGGCAGCTAGGGGTTAACTCCAGGACTGGCGTCATCGTGCTATGCATGATGACGCCAGTCCTCAGGGGGAGTTCCTGGAGGCTTGGCCGACATCCAAGATGTCGGCCAGCTCAAAGAGAGGATCACGATCCGGCGCCTTTCAGCGCTGATTTGTGATCCGGCTCCCCAGGGGTTAATCACAGCCACCGTTTGGAAGGGCAGGCTGTGCCCTTCCAAACGGTGCCTGGATTAACCCTCTGCCCCCCGGCGATCGGGATTGAGAGAGGTCCGAAGGACCTCCCCCCTCGCTTTCAGGCGCTTCCTCCGCACATGTGGGGGGGCACCTGAATTAGATGTCATCGCGCCGCCGCGATGACATCTAATTGCTCCGCCGGGGTCCCGGAGTGCTGGGCTGACATCCAAGATGTCAGCCCGCACCGGGGGGTGCAGCAATCCGCTGGAAACCGGCAGATTGCTGCCTCCTGTGCATGGACGCGCTCAGCGCGTCCATATCACAGGAGAACCACTTGGCTGGACGCGCTGAGCGCGTCCATAGCAGCCAAGTGGTTAACTGGTGTTTGAAAAAAATCTAAAGCAGTTATTTTTCACCTCGGGATTAAACATTCACAGGGTTATTCAGAGAGCCGTGAAACTCAGGAGAATGACTGGAGAATGGAAAATTCTAGGTCAAAATTGCCAAACCAGAAAAATTCTCCCATTTAACTCACTTTCCAAATCGGCTATTTGGTCTAGATTGTTCTCTTCTCCTGCCAGTTCTCCTGGCTTTCACCTCTCTCTCGGGGTTGTTCCGAGAAAGGTGAAAACCAGGAGAATGGCAGGAAAAGAGAACAATCTGGACCAAATAGCCGATTTGGAAAGTGAGATAAGGCCAGGGTCAGACTAACGCATTTTTCGCAGCGACCGTCAAAAAGTGCGTCCGAACGCATTGCCGTATTTTTTCAGGGATTGCGCGAAAACGGTCATACGATGCGCATTTTTGTGCGTAATTTTTTACGGATCCAAACCAGGAAACTTTGGGTGTCTGGACGTTATGTTGGCCGGACATGAGCAGGGTCTGACGTCTCCAAATCACGCACACACGCCGCTAGTGGACGCAGCGCACTCTGTACGACCGTACTAGCGGTTCTGCGTTCTCGAAAAAATGCGTTCATTTTCCACTTGCGTTGCGCAGCCGGACTTTCGTGCGACCGTACTTCGTATATTGGCCGTCATTGCCCGTCATTTGCTGCTACTGAGGCTGTGATTAAGTGCGCCTAAACGCACGTTAAAAATTCGCTAGTCTGACCCCAGCCTAAATGGGAGAATTTTTCTGGTTTGGCTATTTTGACCTAGAATTTTCCATTCTCCAGTCATTCTCCTGCTCTTCACCGCTCTCTGAATAACCCTGACAGGGTTATCCAGAGAAAGGTGAAACTCAGGAGAATGACTGGAGAATGGAAAATTTTAGGTCAAAATAGCCAAACCAGAAAAATTCTCCCATTTATCTCACTTTCCAAATCGGCTATTTGGTCTAGAATTTTCCGTACTCCAGTCATTCTCCTGCTTTTCACCGCCAAAAAATAAGTAAACTTTTTCTGCGTGTCCGAAAATGTCTCCTCTTTTCATACAGACTGCCGCCCCAAGCAGTTGTTTATGAATAGATTAAAGGAAAAGCATTTACCGTCATATGAAACGTCATTTGTTTTTAAGTGTTTCTATACATCCTAGAAATCCGCCACTTCACGAGCAGGTTATGGGGACCTCCTAGGCACGATATTTGAAGGAATTTTTCATTTTTATTTTTAACCCTTATTTCATGGAAAACTCACTGTCCCTTTAAAAACGTTTTTTTTTTTTACTTTTTGTCCTGGTTTCCTGTCCCCCAGGGCACTACCCAGACCCCCATACACCTTTTATGGCAAATATGTAGCATATATGCCCTCTTGGAGGGCACTCTAAAAACCGAATTTTCAGACCCATTGACTTGCATGGGGGTTCGGGTTCGGTCCCGAACAAATGGGAAGTTCGGGTTCGGGCTCGAACCGAACTCGGGGAGTGTTCGGCTCATCCCTAGTCTTGTGGTGTTGCTGAGCTCGCCGGTGCGTTCCTTCTTTTTGAGAATGTTCCAAACAGTTGTTTTGGCCACACCTAATGTTCTTGCTATCTCTCTGATGGGTTTGTTTTGTTTCTTCAGCCTAATGATGGCTTGCTTCACTGATAGTGAAGGCTCTTTGGATCTCATCTTGAGAGTTGACAGCAACAGATTCCAAATGCAAATAGCACACTTGAAATGAACTCTGGGCCTTTTATCTGAACATTGTAATTGGGGTAATGAGGGAATATCACACACCTGGCCATGGAACAGCTGAGAAGCCAATTGTCCCATTACTTTTGGTCCTTTAATAAGTGGGAGGCACATCTGCAAACTGCTGTAAGTCCTACATGTTCACCTGAGTTGGATGTACATACCCTTAAATTAAAGCTGACAGTCTGCAGTTAAAGCACATTGTGTTTGTTTCATTCCAACTCCATTGTGGTGCTGTATAGAGCCAAAGATGTTACAATTGTGTCCATGTCCCAAGATTTATGGACCTGACTGTATATATACAGTTGTGTTCAAAATGATTCAACCCCCACTGAAATTGAGTGTTTTGGCCAGTTTGACATTGATTTTGATCATTCAGTCATCTTGCTTACAATAAAATCAAAGAGGCACGTGTAGGTCAGACAAATATAACATAACATTTATAATGAAATAACCACAAATGTCTTTTCTGTGCTCACATCATTATCAGTTTTATTCAACCCCCAAGTGACATTCAATCTTAGTACTTAGTACAACATCCTTTTACAGTTATAACAGCTTTTAAACGTGAAGCATAGCTTGACACAAGTGTCTTGCAGCCATCTACGGGTATCTTCGCCCATTCGTCATGGGCAAAAGCCTCCAGTTCAGTCACATTCTTAGGCTTGCGCACTGCAACTGCTTTCTTTAAGTCCCACCAGAGGTTCTCAATCGGATTTAAGTCAGGTGACTGCGATGGCCACTCCAAAATGTTCCAGCCTTTAATCTGCAACCATGCTCTAGTGGACTTGGAGGTATGCTTGGGATCATTGTCCTGTTGAAAGGTCCAACGTCTCCCAAGCCTCAGGCTTGTGACGGACTGCATCACATTGTCATCCAATATCTCCTGGTACTGAAGAGAATTCATGGTACCTTGCACACGCTGAAGCTTCCCTGTACCTGCAGAAGCAAAACAGCCCCAAAGCATGATTGACCCCCCGCCATGCTTCACAGTAGGCAAGATGTTCTTTTCTTCACAGGCCTTGTTCTTCCTCCTCCGAACATAGCGTTGATCCATGGGCCCAAACTGTTCTAATTTTGTTTCATCAGTCCACAGAACACTATCCCAAAACTTCTGTGGTTTGTCCACATGACTTTTGCATACTGCAGTTGACTCTTCTTATTCTTTGGAGACAGCAAGGGGGTGCGCCTGGGAGTTCTGGCATGGAGGCCTTCATTACGCAGTGTGCACCGTATTGTCTGAGCTGAAACTTCAGTACCCACATCTGACAAATCTTTTCTCAGTTCCTCAGCAGTCACACGGGGACTTTTCTCCACTCTACGCTTCAGGTAGCGCACAGCAGTCGAAGTCAGCATCTTCTTTCTGCCACGACCAGGTAGCATTTCAACAGTGCCCTTTGCCTTGAATTTGCGAATGATGCTTCCTATGGTCTCTCTTGGTATGTTTAACATCTTTGCAATCTTCTTATAGCCATTGCCCTTCCTGTGAAGAGTAATCACCTCTTCTCTTGTCTTCCTGGACCATTCTCTTGACTTCACCATGTTTGTAACCACACCAGTAAATGTCTAGAAGGAGCTGAGTATCACAGTCATTTTAAAGCTGCCTAATTGGTGCTTATTATGCTTTATTGCTGCTCCGTGACATCCACAGGTGTTTTCAATACCTGATTGAAAACACTTGAATGAACCTCTGTTCTTCAGAGTGGTAGTCTTTAAGGGGTTGAATAATTGTGTCAATGAAGAATTCACAAAAGAAACATTTACTACTGTATTACAAAACCAATTGATGTCATTTTAGTCGCATATGGTTCTTTAAAAAGTCCTTGTAGGATTTCATTCTGAATACAATTACAAATGTCACTAAATTCCCTAAAACCCTTTACAGCATTGGGGGTTGAATCATTTTGAACACAACTGTATATATATATATGTGATATTACATCAGGGCCATGGATCCTGCAGATTTATGTGCCCAACTGGCCACTGTAGCATCCCAACAGGACAAACAGGTTCACAGGATGGATCAGTTCACTCAGTCTTTGCAAACCATACTGGCAAGGATGTGTCACTTGCAGCCTCTGCTGCCTGTTTCTGTGCCTGTTGCCGTTCTGACAAAGCTAAAGTGGGTTTTGTTATAAACCATCTGTCAGATAAAGCGCTTGTTTGGGCGACGTCCTTATGGGAGAATGAGAAGCCAATCATTTATGATTATGCAGGGTTTGTTCAGAAATTGCATCAAACCTTTCATCCCGCCAGGAGAGCAAAAGCAGCAGGTAAAGCCATGTTTCGGATTAAAGAAGGAAACAGAAGGGTGTCTGAGTACGCCATTGAATTCAAAACACCGGCTTCGGATCTTCACTGGACCAAGGAGTCACTAGTCTTGGCATTTACTAAAGTGTTAACAGACTCCCTAATGCATGAGCTGGCACCCCTGAAATTGTCAGAGGAGTTGGATGATCTCATAGAGTTTTGCACTGCTCTAGACAATCAAATTAGAGTTAGAAGAAGTCCCAAAGATAGACCTAAAAGATTGTTACCCAGTATACCCCCTGTGTGTATGGCCCCAAAAGTAGATTCCTCACCCGTAGAACCCATGCAGATTTGCAGTCATACTTGATTATCCGAGGAGGAAAGGCAACACAGAATGCAGGAGGGATTGTGTCTATAAAGTGGTGCCAGAGGGCATTTCAGGTTACAGTGTCCCAAGCGACCCATAAGAGCCAATACACGGGAAAACTGATGCACCTAGGGCTACCAACGAGACGAACCCTAGGTGTGACACGTATGTCTCCTAAAGAGAAATCTAAGACTCGTGTATTGGTTCCCGTGACTTTGGCATGGGACTCGATCAAGATTGAGACCATGGCTTTTGTTGATTCAGGTGCTGCGGGTAAAATCATGGACCAAAGCTTTGTGTCTAGCCACTCGCTTCCTTTGGTGGAGAGAGCGACGCCTCTGGTTGTGGAGACAATCGATAGAAGACCTTTATCTAGGCCTAAAATAACCCATGATTCTGTACCAGAGTTCATGTCTACCGGGGTCTTGCATAAGGAAACTATCACATTTCAGATTATTGATTGTCCTCTTGTCCTGTAGTTCTGGGTTTCCCATGGCTAGTTAAGCATAATCCTGTTCTAGACTGGACTCAAGGTGACATCCAATCTTGGAGTCCTTACTGTTGGTCACAGTCTCTCATGTCTGTAAGCACCAGTGGCAGCCTGAATGTTCCCACCACTCCTCCTTTATCCACTGAAGTTCCAGAATGGTATACTGATCTCAAGGAGGTGTTTGACACTGACCCCTGGCATTGTGGCATTGGCTGATCATCTGATTTGGCACTGACCCCTGGCATTGTGGCATTGGCTGATCATCTGATTTGGCACTGACCCCTGGCATTGTGGCATTGGCTGATCATCTGATTTGGCACTGACCCCTGGCAATGGCTGACTATTCTGTTTTCTATTAACCCTTGGCTCCATCTGATTTCCTGCCCTGATGATCCCCTGAGTCCTGTTTACCATTCATTACGGTTTTCTGTCTCTGTCTATCCTGTGTCTAGAAATCTGGCTACCTAAAGACCGGCAGTGAAGGTAGATTGTCTGCATTCAGGGATTAGACATTATACATATACGTGACAGCGAGTAACGCTCTGTGTGTGTGTGTGTTGCCGAGTAACGATGTGTGTGTGCATTTCTCCGAGTTACGCTCTGGGGGTGTGTGTGTATGTCACAGAGTTATGCTGTGTGTGTCACGGAGTATCGCTGTGTGTGTGTGTCACTGAATTACGCTTGGTGTGTGTGTGTGTCACAGAGTTACACTGTGTGTGTGTCAGAAAGTTACGCTCGGTGTGTGTCTCTGAGTTACGCCGTGTGTGCGTGTCACGCTGTGTGTCACTGCATCCTGAGCTGACGTGCCTCTTTCCGTCGCCGGTTAGGATTACCAAAGGATGCTGGATCTGATGCGAGAAATTATCCTGGCCACAGATCTCGCCCATCACCTGCGCATATTCAAGGAGCTCCAGAGAATGGCACGTGGTAAGCGGAGGGACAGGGTGCGGGGCAGCCGTTACCCTAACGTATCAGTCCATCATATGCCACAGTAACACACACAACATCCTACCAGAGGGATCAAGCAAGGTAATACATGATAGCACACTGCCCCCCTCTGGCCACTGAGCCCAGTTACAGGTAAATCCTCACAATGGCCAAAGATCTGACCCCGAACCAATGAGCTCAGCTCAGCAGACACGGCCGCACATCGGGTACAGGCGGCACACTGCACCACCCAGCAGCCACAGCCGCACACCAGGTACAGGCGGCAAACTGTGCCATCCAGCGGCCACAGCCGCACACCAGGTACAGGCAGCACACCGTGCCATCCAGCGGCTACAGATATACAAGACACAGTCAGTAAGAATGGGGGGGGCTCACATACAAGATCTGCAAATATAATATAAAAGCAGGGATTGCAGGCAGTGTGTGGAGGGGTTGCAGGCACTGTATGGGGGGATTGCAGGCGTTGTACAGTAGGTTGCAGGCAGTGTATGAGGGGATTGCAGGAGGTGTATAGTAGGTTGCAGGCAGTGTATGGGGGGATTGCAGGCAGTGTATGGAGGGATTGCAGGCGTTGTATAGTAGGTTGCAGACAGTGTATGGGGGGATTGCAGGAGGTGTATAGTAGGTTGCAGGCAGTGTATGGGGGGATATAGTAGGTTGCAGGCAGTGTATGGGGGGATTGCAGGAGGTGTATAGTAGGTTGCAGGCAGTGTATGGGGGATTGCAGGAGGTGTATAGTAGGTTGCAGGCAGTGTATGGGGGGATATAGTAGGTTGCAGGCAGTGTATGGGGGGATTGCAGGAGGTGTATAGTAGGTTGCAGGCAGTGTATGGGGGGATTGCAGGAGGTGTATAGTAGGTTGCAGGCAGTGTATGGGGGGATTGCAGGAGGTGTATAGTAGGTTGCAGGCAGTGTATGGGGGGATATAGTAGGTTGCAGGCAGTGTATGGGGGGATTGCAGGCATTGTACAGTAGGATACAGGCAGTATATGAGGGGATTCTACACGTCCGTCTAGCGTTTTTTCGTTCTTGCCTAACTCGTGTCCGTTTGCCACGTGCGTTGTGTGTGCACAGTTCGGTGCGCACGTACTTCGTGTGTGGGTCTCTATTGCTCATGATTCTATGCTACGACAGACGTTAAACTGTGCAGCGATACGGACGTGATCACTGCATTTGTCTGACACCGGCCTTAATGGTCTCCTTTCCGCGCGTTGATCCCTCTCTGAGCACTTTATCTCTGACATCACATTTCTCGTTCACAGATGGATATGATCCAAAAAACCAACATCATCACAACCTCCTCCTGTGTCTCCTCATGACGTCATGTGACCTCTCTGACCAAACCAAAGGCTGGAAGACCACACGTAAGATTGCGGTGAGTTCACATTCCAGCATGCGCAGGGCGCGTCTGACACGTCAAAGCAGTACAAGAATAAACGTATGGCTGGAAAATGACGTCAACACGAGCCAGAACCCTGCTCGAAGGAGCTTACAATCTACAGCAGGGGTCCTTGAAGGGGTCCAGATTCAATGCTGTGGACACACATAGGGCCCGGAGCTCATTCATTAAGAATTATACCCTTATCCTCTTCTTACACTTTTTCCCATGTAAGTTACCTTCTTAAACCTACTAACCCCCCAGGCCCCCCTACCCGCCCCCCTTCCCTTTCCCGTAAATGAAAACACAACAAAGTATTGGCATTTTGAAAAGGTCACGTCTTTTATTACTTAAGGCCAAATTCTTTGCCTCTAAGGCAGAATTATTATTATCGATCCAAAATGTCCCCCGCCCAGCCTCTTGTATCCTCCCTTCCCCCTCCTTTTCCATTGTTTATCTTCCCATTGTGCCCAATCACAAAGAGCCATGCTTCAGCTCATAAAACAAAGTCGCCCATGCCTGATCCCATAGAACAAAGGGAACTCCCTCCCTTTCACTCTTGTGCAATACAGGGATAATCCTTAAACCTCCTTCATTCCTAATTAGTCTTTCTCTCGAACATACAGTAAGGTCCATATATATTTGGACACAGGCACAGTTTTCATACTTTTGGCTCTTTTTCCCACCAGAATAAAACTAAACGAAATCCAAATGAATGTTGAAGCGCAGACTCTCAGCTTTAATTCAAGGAACATAAATATCAATTATAAATTTTATACACTGCAGCCATTTTATACACGCCCCCCCCCCCATTATCAGGGACTCAAATGTAATTGGACGAATGAATATAATCATAAATGTTCATTTTTAATATTTTGCTGAATCCTTTACTGGCTTTAACCCCTTAGTGACCGGGCGGTTTTACACAAATCCGTCCTTTAGTGACCGCTGCTGTTTTTACGTTTCTGCGCTGCTCGTGTTTAGATCAAATTTTCCTCTTACTCGTTTATTCAACCCACACATATTATACACCCTTTTTCCCGCCATTAAATGGACTTTCTAGAAATACCATTATTTCCATCATATCCAATAATTTAATATAAAAAAAATATGAAATATGATGAAAAAAATGGTAAAAACACACTTTTTCGTAATTTAATCCCCTAAAGCTATAACCACCAATAAAGACCCCGGCTAAATAGTTTCCAAATTTTATCCCGAGAATATAAATACCCAATTTTTACATGTTTTTACCTTTTAACCCTTTCACTGCTGAGCCAGTTCACCTATGTGCGCTGCGCTCATTCTGACCATTTTGTGCTAATTATTTTTAGATGACAGCCTAGGTCCTATTTAATTAAACTCCCCCCAGACAAAAAAAACTTTAAAAAAAAAAAAAAAATTCTTTTATTTAATTTTTTTATTATTTTTTTTTTTATTTAATTTTTTTTTTACATTTTTTTTTTAAACCAAACCTGGTCATGTTTGGTATCATTTGAAAGGCCATAATCAGGCCTTTCAAATGATGGCAAATATGACCATCTAGCTGCCATGGATCGTGAGATAAAGGGATCCTTAGGATCCCCTTATCTCTACATGGCAGCTAGAGGGTTAACTGGCCCACTGACATCCTCACACATATGGTGAGGTTGTCAGTGGGTGGGGGGGGACCTGGAGGCTAGGCTGACATCCAAGATGTCAGCCCCCCTCCAGGTTTGAATCACGTTTTGGCGCCAATTGGCGCCGCAATGTGATCCGGCGGCGAAATGGTTAATGCCATACACTGCTGGAAAGGGGAGGCTCTCCCCTCTCCAGCGGTGCAAACGGCATCTCCCTAGCTTCAATGGTTGGGGAGATAGAGGGCTCCGAAGGAGCCCCCCCCTCCCCTCCATTGAAACACATGGGGGCACCTTCTGATGACGTCACCACGCAGCGTGGCGACGTCATCAGCCTCGCCTGCCCATGTAAATCACATGGGCAGGCTTCCTCCCTGTCAGATCGACGTGGGATCCGACGAGGGAGGTGAGTATCGGGCGGGAGGGGGATTTGGCGCCGCTGACGTACCCTGTACGTCATCGGGTCTAAGGGAGACCCGAACACAGGACGTACAGGGTACGTCAGCGGTCGGGAAGGGGTTAATGACGGCCTGAAATCTGGAACCCATAGACATCACCAGAGACTTGTTTCCTCCTTTCTGATGCTTCGTCCGGCTCTATCTGCAGCGTCTTCAGTTGTTCTTTGTTTGTGGCTCTTTCTGCCTTTAGTTTTGCTTCATCGAGTGAAATGCGGCTCCATTGGGCTGAGATCAGGTGATTGACTCGGCCATTGCACAATACTCCACTTCTTTTCCTTCCTCCTGGGTTGTTTTTGCCGTGTGTTTTGGATCATTGTCTGTCTGTCCTGTGAAGCGCCGTCCAATCAGCTTTGCTGCATTTGGCTGAATCTGGGCTGATAGTATATCTCTAAATACTGCTGAATTCACCCGGCTGCTTCTGTCACATCATCAATAAACACCAATGACCCGGTGCCACTAGAAGCCACGCATGCCCATGCCATCACACGGCCTCCACCATGTTTTACAGGTGACGTTGTGTGCTTTGGATCATGAGCTGTTCCAAACCTTCTCCACGCTTTTTTCTTCCCGTCATTCTGCTACAGATTAATCTTAGTTTCATCCGTCCAGAGAATGGCTTTCCTAGAGCTGCTCTGTCTTTTTTAGATGATTTTTGGTAAAGTCTAACTTAGCTTTTCTATTCTTCAGGCTTATGAATGGTTGGCACCGTGTGGTGAAGCCTCTGTATTTGCTCTCGTGAAGTCTTCTCTTGATTGTAGACTTTGACGATGAAACGTCCACCTCCTGGAGAGTGTCCTGCACGTGTCTGGATGTTGTGAATGGGTTTCTCTTTACCATAAAGAGGATCCTGCGATCATCCACCACTGTTGTCCTGCGTGGACGTCCAGGCCTTTTCATGTTGCTGAGCTCACCAGGTCGTTCTTCTATCCTCAGAATGTATCAAGCTGTTGGTTTGGCCGCTGCTAATGTTGCCGCTATGTCTCTGATGGATTTGTTGTGTGTGGCGGGATGGAAGTCCGCCTGCGGTCCTGCTCTATCTGACCCCCCCCCTTTGATGGCGTCTGGCCCAACTACCGAGTGGCACGGCGTCTCGAGCGGCCTGGAGGATGAAATGGCGTTGGTCCGGCGTCTGGAGAGATGGTGCGGTGTTGCCTTGGGGATCCCGTTCCTGGGTTGAGTGGTGATGCAGGAGACCGCTGAGTGTCTCCTGCAATAGTGATTGTAGCTCTGAAATGAAGACACCAGACGCGGCTGTATGCTTTAAAACAGTGAACTCAATTTTATGGGTTTCAACAGGGTCATTTATACAACTTCACACAAACAGATTACCAACTCCCCCACCTACACAACCAGCACTGATTGGCTCCTTTCCCAGCCTCCTGTTCCCTATCAGGTCCCTTTCAGCCTTCCCATTGTCCAGGGATTAGGCAGATGAGGTTTTGGAAAAGCCTCCAATCAGCTGACTTGCTGTATCCCCTATCTTGCCCTTTCAGGCTCCCCCATTGTCCAGGGGATTAGGAAGATGAGGCTTGGAAAAGCCTCCAATCCTCTGGCCCGCTGCATCCTCCATTTTGGGCATGAGATCCTTTGTTCTGTGAAACCATGCTGGGATGAGCAAAATGGCGACGGGGAAAAACACATACAAACGGTTTCTTTCATACTTTTACAGTCACATCATACAGGGTACATTTTCATTACATTACACCAATGAAACCACATCTAGCAATAAAATAAGAGGTCCATAGGCTCACACGCAAAACCAAAACGAAAACAGGAAAAATGGTCTTTAAAAAGGGTTCAGTCTTTAGTCCTGTGGCTCGCTGAAAAGAGCTCTCATGTCCGTTCCGTGACATTTCTCCCCCCTTCTAGAGTCCGACAGACAAGGTTGGACCCACACGGGTCGACTCGGGGAAGTCGGAGCAGTCTTTGTGGCCCATAGTCTGTGGGAAGGAGGCGAGCCACCAGGCTTCTCCATTTGTCCTTGCGGCAGTGCCTGGCGTGTTGGGGGTACAAGTCTTTGGGGGTACCCCCTCCGGAATAAGGGTCCTGTGGTCGGGGAGGGGTACCGCCTGTACCACCTCCGGAGGTATCGCGCACCCGGGAAAAACGGGTGCTAAATGCACGCGCCCCGAGTGCCCTGGTCAGCCGTTGGAAAAAACAGTGGCTGCATGGGGCCTCCGGGCCAAAGGGGTGTGGAGATGGGCAGAGTTGAAACAGGCTCTGCCCCATTGCCAGGGCGTCGGCTGGGGGGTTCAAGGCTGAGGAAGGGTCCCCGGGCAGGAGAATGGCGTCCTCCATCTCCGGTGGGGTCAGTGGCTGCGGACCAAGCAGCCCGGGTGTATCCTTTCTGTTCCCTGAGGCAGGCGGTGAAGGTTGGGCAGAGGCCGGCGGCACTCGGTCCGGTTGCCAGCTCTTCTGCTGGGGAAGCGGGCGCAGGAACGACGTCCAGGCGGTTGGATGGGGTCAACGGCTGCGGGGTAAGCAGCTCGGGGAAATCCTCCTGCTCCTCGGGACAGACGAGGGAGGGTGGGCAGAGGCCAGCGGCACTCTGCCCCATTGCCAGCTCTTCTGCTGGGTAAGCGGGTGTGGGAACAAAATCCAGGGGGTCGGATGGGGTCAACGGCTGCGGGATAAGCAGCTCGGGTAAATCCTCCTTCTGCTCCTCAGGGCAGACGATGGATGGTGGGCAGAGGCCAGCGGCACTCTGCCCCGTTGCCAGCTCTTCTGCTGGGTAAGCGGACACTGGCACAGTGTCTTCTTGCGGGGGTGGGAGGATAACTTCCTCTCTGGGCCACTCGGACCCTTTACGCTGCCCATTCTGGTCGCTTGGCAACTGACGTGCTTCTTCCGACCTGGCCGGCTCGTCTACTGTGGTCCCGATGGGGACCCATGGGAGCATCTCGGGCTCCAATACTTCCGTGTCACTTGGACTGTCTGCTTCTTCGGCCAGACAGTCCCAGGTCATGGGGCTTAGGCCTGACTGTGGAGCGTCGTCCAACAACCTTCTGTAGGCCTTCTCAAGCTCCCATTCGCGCTCTACCAGGAACTCCAGTTCCTCTATCTCGAAGTCCTTGCTCTCGTATGAGAGTTCCTCTTCCCGGCGTTCCAGTATCTCCTCCAACCGCCACTCCGACTCTTCTCCAAACCGGGGTCGTTGGCCATCCTTTCGTATAGCAGCCCTGTGCCGCCATAGTGGAGGCCTGCGGTGGAGGCGCCGTCGATGGTGCGGGGTAGCAGGGGGCCTATTAACCACTGGGACGCCCGGTAAGCGGCGTCCAGTGCGATCTCCTGCTGAACCAGGTATTGGAGCTCTGCCTCCCACTCCTCTGGGGGTCGGCCTTTCAGGAATGCTGCTCTGGCATTGTACTGCACTTGGTAGATGGCAGCATCGGAGGGAACATTGACACCATGGTAGTCCCTTTCATGGTACAGTGCCTCGTACCAGAGTTCTTGGCGGATCTCGTCCCGCCACTCGGGCCCAGAGGGCTCAACTGTAGATCCATGATACCGATCCAGGCCCTCCTGTAGCCTTCTCGGGAATTCAGCCCTCGTGTCTGCGAGGGTGCTGGAACAGTGGCACCACCACTCGATGGGGGGGTGGTGTCCTCGGATGCAGCTCCAGGCGGGCTGTAAGCCTCCATCCAAGGGTCGCTGAGATGTGCGGTTTCCTCAATTAAAACTCCAGGCGAGCTGTAAGTCCAAAAAGAAGTATCGCTGGGGGGTGTAGATTCCCTGGATGAAGCTCCAGTCGAGCTGTCAACCTCGAACCAGGGTTCTACAGGGTAGGGTTCAGGGGCAGGGTATTCAGTCCTTTTTGCTCGGAGCGCCGCCATCCGCAGCTTGTGCTGACGGTTCTTCTCTTGCTCCTCTTCCTGCCGGACCTCCTGGATGGCGTTGTGTATAGCGGCTTCTGACGGAGCGGCTCCGAAGAGGGCTAGCCGCTGCCGCACTTTCCTTTGGAAGGGATCTTCTGGGACCAATGCCTGGGTGGGTGGTAAGGTTGGCGTGCCCACGGCTCCCTGGTCCATTTCCTGCAGTTCCTCGATCAGGGCGGCTTTACTTTTTGAGCCCGGGGTGCCTCCTCGGCTCTCCAGGATGCCCCGCAGAGTGTCTTTTTTGTAGTTGGCGTACCCTGCCATGCTGAGTGCTTTTTCTGGGGGTCCAAAGAGCTATCCCACCGCTGCCACCAGTGTGGCGGGATGGAAGTCCGCCTGCGGTCCTGCTCTATCTGACCCCCCCCCCCTTTGATGGCGTCCGGCCCGACTACCGAGTGGCACGGCATTCGGCGTCTCGAGCGGCCTGGAGGATGAAATGGCGTTGGTCCGGCGTCTGGAGAGATGGTGCGGTGTTGCCTTGGGGATCCCGTTCCTGGGTTGAGTGGTGATGCAGGAGACCGCTGAGTGTCTCCTGCAATAGTGATTGTAGCTCTGAAATGAAGACACCAGACGCGGCTGTATGCTTTAAAACAGTGAACTGAATTTTATGGGTTTCAACAGGGTCATTTATACAACTTCACAGTTGGCGACGGGGAAAAACACATACAAACGGTTTCTTTCATACTTTTACAGTCACATCATACAGGGTACCTTTTCATTACATTACACCAATAAAACCACATCTAGCAATAAAATAAGAGGTCCATAGGCGCACACGCAAAACCAAAACAGGAAAAATGGTCTTTAAAAAGGGTTCAGTCTTTAGTCCTGTGGCTCGCTGAAAAGAGCTCTCATGTCTGTTCCGTGACATTGTGTTTTTGAAGCGTTACAGTGGTTGGTTTCTCTTGCATGGACGGCTCCTCTGAACACATGATGGAGCTTCACAGCAATAGATTCCAAATGCAAATAACACACTTAGAATCAACCGGCTGGGTGGAGTAGAGGTAATGCATGGAGAGAGCCTGTGGAGACATGGGTTCGATCCCAGCAAGAGCACCTCTCCAGTAAGTGTCCTTGGCAAGACACCTAACGGTACATACTCGCCACCCAGGACATACTGAAAACCAGAGAAATCTCAATGTATCCTTCCTGGGAAAATACTTTCTCAAAAAAAAAACTCCAGACCTTTTACCGGATTAATGGATGAAGAAATAATGAAGGAGTCGCCGCACCTGACCATGAAACAGCTTTTCTTTGAATTGTCCAATTACTTTTGGTCCCTTGTAAAAGGGGGCGTGGCTACTCTTAAGAGCTGTAACTCCTAAACCCCTCCTCCAGTTTGGATGAACATCCCCTCAAATTATACCTGAGAGTCTGCACTTTCACCCCAAATCCATTATATAACTATAACTTCAATAGGATTCAGTAAATACCAGAAAAAACTAAAATTGTCCTGTGTCCATATTTGGACACAAGCACTATGTGTGTGTTTTTCTCTTATATATATATATACAGTTGTGTTCAAAATTATTCAACCCCCAATGCTGTAAAGGGTTTTAGGGAATTTAGTGACATTTGTAATTGTATTCAGAATGAAATCCTACAAGGACTTTTTAAAGAACCATATGCAACTAAAATGACATCAATTGGTTTTGTAATACAGTAGTAAATGTTTCTTTTGTGAATTCTTCATTGACACAATTATTCAACCCCTTAAAGACTACCACTCTGAAGAACAGAGGTTCATTCAAGTGTTTTCAATCAGGTATTGAAAACACCTGTGGATGTCACGGAGCAGCAATAAAGCATAATAAGCACCAATTAGGCAGCTTTAAAATGACTGTGATACTCAGCTCCTTCTAGACATTTACTGGTGTGGTTACAAGCATGGTGAAGTCAAGAGAATGGTCCAGGAAGACAAGAGAAGAGGTGATTACTCTTCACAGGAAGGGCAATGGCTATAAGAAGATTGCAAAGATGTTAAACATACCAAGAGAGACCATAGGAAGCATCATTCGCAAATTCAAGGCAAAGGGCACTGTTGAAACGCTACCTGGTCGTGGCAGAAAGAAGATGCTGACTTCGACTGCTGTGCGCTACCTGAAGCGTAGAGTGGAGAAAAGTCCCCGTGTGACTGCTGAGGAACTGAGAAAAGATTTGTCAGATGTGGGTACTGAAGTTTCAGCTCAGACAATACGGCGCACACTGCGTAATGAAGGCCTCCATGCCAGAACTCCCAGGCGCACCCCCTTGCTGTCTCCAAAGAATAAGAAGAGTCGACTGCAGTATGCCAAAAGTCATGTGGACAAACCACAGAAGTTTTGGGATAGTGTTCTGTGGACTGATGAAACAAAATTAGAACTGTTTGGGCCCATGGATCAACGCTATGTTTGGAGGAGGAAGAACAAGGCCTATGAAGAAAAGAACACCTTGCCTACTGTGAAGCATGGGGGGGGTCAATCATGCTTTGGGCTGTTTTGCTTCTGCAGGTACAGGGAAGCTTCAGCGTGTGCAAGGTACCATGAATTCTCTTTAGTACCAGGAGATATTGGATGACAATGTGATGCAGTCCGTCACAAACCTGAGGCTTGGGAGACGTTGGACCTTTCAACAGGACAATGATCCCAAGCATACCTCCAAGTCCACTAGAGCATGGTTGCAGATTAAAGGCTGGAACATTTTGGAGTGGCCATCGCAGTCACCTGACTTAAATCCGATTGAGAACCTCTGGTGGGACTTAAAGAAAGCAGTTGCAGTGCGCAAGCCTAAGAATGTGACTGAACTGGAGGCTTTTGCCCATGACGAATGGGCGAAGATACCCGTAGATGGCTGCAAGACACTTGTGTCAAGCTATGCTTCACGTTTAAAAGCTGTTATAACTGTAAAAGGATGTTGTACTAAGTACTAAGATTGAATGTCACTTGGGGGTTGAATAAAACTGATAATGATGTGAGCACAGAAAAGACATTTGTGCTTATTTCATTATAAATGTTATGTTATATTTGTCTGACCTACACGTGCCTCTTTGATTTAATTGTAAGCAAGATGACTGAATGATCAAAATCAATGTCAAACTGGCCAAAACACTCAATTTCAGTGGGGGTTGAATAATTTTGAACACAACTGTATATATATATCACACTATACACACCCAGTACATTGCCCACCTACCGTGTTTATTAAGGGTAGTAGATACATGGAATAGCCTCCCAGTGGGAGCAGTAACAGTGATATAGAAAGGGTAGTAGATACATGGAATAGCCTCCCAGTGGGAGCAGTAACAGTGATATAGAAAGGGTAGTAGATACATGGAATATCCTCCCAGTGGGGGCTAACAGTGATATAGAAAGGATAGTAGATACATGAAATAGCCTCCCAGTGGAAGCAGTAACAGTGATGTAGAAAGGGTAGTAGATACATGAAATAGCCTCCCAGTGGGAGCAGTAACAGTGATATAGAAAGGGTAGTAGATACATGGAATAGCCTCCCAGTGGGAGCAGTAACAGTGATATAGAAAGGGTAGTAGATACATGGAATATCCTCCCAGTGGGGCAGTAACAGTGATATAGAAAGGGTAGTAGATACATGGAATATCCTCCCAGTGGGCGGCAGTAACAGTGATATAGAAAGGGTAGTAGATACATGGAATAGCCTCCCAGTGGGGGCAGTAACAGTGATATAGAAAGGGTAGTAGATACATGAATATCCTCCCAGTGGAAGCAGTAACAGTGATATAGAAAGGTAGTAGATACATGAATATCCTCCCAGTGGGGCAGTAACAGTGATATAGAAAGGGTAGTAGATACAGGTAATAGCGTCCCAGTGGGGGCAGTAACAGTGATATAGAAAGGGTAGTAGATACATGGAATAGTCTCCCAGTGGGAGCAGTAACAGTGATATAGAAAGGGTAGTAGATACATGGAATAGCCTCCCAGTGGGAGCAGTAACAGTGCTATAGAAAGGGTAGTAGATACATGGAATAGCCTCCCAGTGGGGGCAGTAACAGTGATATAGAAAGGTAGTAGATACATGGAATATCCTCCCAGTGGGGGCAGTAACAGTGATATAGAAAGGGTAGTAGATACATGGAATAGCCTCCCAGTGGGGCAAGTAACAGTGATATAGAAAGGGTAGTAGATACATGGAATAGCCTCCCAGTGGGGCAAGTAACAGTGATATAGAAAGGGTAGTAGATACATGGAATAGCCTCCCAGTGGGAGCAGTAACAGTGATATAGAAAGGGTAGTAGATACATGGAATATCCTCCCAGTGGGGGCAATAACAGTGATATAGAAAGGATAGTAGATACATGAAATAGCCTCCCAGTGGGAGCAGTAACAGTGATGTAGAAAGGGTAGTAGATACATGAAATAGCCTCCCAGTGGGAGCAGTAACAGTGATATAGAAAGGGTAGTAGATACATGGAATAGCCTCCCAGTGGGAGCAGTAACAGTGATGTAGAAAGGGTAGTAGATACATGAAATAGCCTCCAGTGGGAGCAGTAACAGTGATATAGAAAGGGTAGTAGATACATGGAATAGCCTCCCAGTGGGAGCAGTAACAGTGATATAGAAAGGGTAGTAGATACATGGAATATCCTCCCAGTGGGGGCAGTAACAGTGATATAGAAAGGTAGTAGATACATGGAATAGCCTCTCAGTGGGGGCAGTAACAGTGATATAGAAAGGGTAGTAGATACATGGATATCCTCCCAGTGGGGCAGTAACAGTGATATAGAAAGGGTAGTAGATACATGGAATAGCCTCCCAGTGGGGCAGTAACAGTGATATAGAAAAGAGGGTAGTAGATACATGGAATATCCTCCCAGTGGAAGCAGTAACAGTGATATAGAAAGGGTAGTAGATACATGGAATATCCTCCCAGTGGGGGCAGTAACAGTGATATAGAAAGGGTAGTAGATACAGGTAATAGCGTCCCAGTGGGGGCAGTAACAGTGATATAGAAAGGGTAGTAGATACATGGAATAGTCTCCCAGTGGGAGCAGTAACAGTGATATAGAAAGGGTAGTAGATACATGGAATAGCCTCCAGTGGGAGCAGTAACAGTGCATAGAAAGGGTAGTAGATACATGGAATAGCCTCCCAGTGGGGGCAGTAACAGTGATATAGAAAGGGTAGTAGATACATGGAATATCCTCCCAGTGGGGCAGTAACAGTGATATAGAAAGGGTAGTAGATACATGGAATAGCCTCCCAGTGGGGCAGTAACAGTGATATAGAAAGGGTAGTAGATACATGGAATAGCCTCCCAGTGGGGGCAGTAACAGTGATATAGAAAGGGTAGTAGATACATGGAATATCCTCCCAGTGGGGGCAGTAACAGTGATATAGAAAGGGTAGTAGATACATGGAATATCCTCCCAGTGGGGGCAGTAACAGTGATATAGAAAGGGTAGTAGATACATGGAATATCCTCCCAGTGGGGCAGTAACAGTGATATAGAAAGGGTAGTAGATACATGGAATAGCCTCCCAGTGGGGCAGTAACAGTGATATAGAAAGGGTAGTAGATACATGGAATATCCTCCCAGTGGGGGCAGTAACAGTGATATAGAAAGGGTAGTAGATACATGGAATAGCCTCCCAGTGGGGGCAGTAACAGTGATATAGAAAGGGTAGTAGATACATGGAATATCCTCCCAGTGGGGGCAGTAACAGTGATATAGAAAGGGTAGTAGATACATGGAATAGCCTCCCAGTGGGAGCAGTAACAGTGATATAGAAAGGGTAGTAGATACATGGAATATCCTCCCAGTGGGGGCAGTAACAGTGATATAGAAAGGGTAGTAGATACATGGAATATCCTCCCAGTGGGGCAGTAACAGTGATATAGAAAGGGTAGATATACATGGAATAGCCTCCCAGTGGGGCAGTAACAGTGATATAGAAAGGGTAGTAGATACATGGAATATCCTCCCAGTGGGGGCAGTAACAGTGATATAGAAAGGGTAGTAGATACATGGAATATCCTCCCAGTGGGGCAGTAACAGTGATATAGAAAGGGTAGTAGATACATGGAATAGCCTCCAGTGGGGGCAGTAACAGTGATATAGAAAGGGTAGTAGATACATGGAATATCCTCCCAGTGGGGCAGTAACAGTGATATAGAAAGGGTAGTAGATACATGGAATAGCCTCCCAGTGGAGCAGTAACAGTGATATAGAAAGGTAGTAGATACATGGAATATCCTCCAGTGGGAGCAGTAACAGTGATATAGAAAGGGTAGTAGATACATGGAATAGCCTCCCAGGGGGCAGTAACAGTGATATAGAAAGGGTAGTAGATACATGGAATATCCTCCCAGTGGGGCAGTAACAGTGATATAGAAAGGGTAGTAGATACATGGAATATCCTCCCAGGGGGCAGTAACAGTGATATAGAAAGGGTAGTAGATACATGGAATATCCTCCCAGTGGGGGCAGTAACAGTGATATAGAAAGGGTAGTAGATACATGGAATAGCCTCCCAGTGGGGGCAGTAACAGTGATATAGAAAGGGTAGTAGATACATGGAATATCTTCCCAGTGGGGGCAGTAACAGTGATATAGAAAGGGTAGTAGATACATGGAATAGCCTCCCAGTGGGGCAGTAACAGTGATATAGAAAGGGTAGTAGTAGATACAGTAATAGCGTCCCAGTGGGGGCAGTAACAGTGATATAGAAAGGGTAGTAGATACATGGAATATCCTCCCAGTGGGGGCAGTAACAGTGATATAGAAAGGGTAGTAGATACATGGAATAGCCTCCCAGTGGGGGCAGTAACAGTGATATAGAAAGGGTAGTAGATACAGGTAATAGCGTCCCAGTGGGGGCAGTAACAGTGATATAGAAAGGGTAGTAGATACATGGAATAGCTTCCCAGTGGGGGCAGTAACAGTGATATAGAAAGGGTAGTAGATTCATGGAATAGCTTCCCAGTGGGAGCAGTAACAGTGATATAGAAAGGGTAGTAGATACATGGAATAGCTTCCCAGTGGGAGCAGTAACAGTGATATAGAAAGGGTAGTAGATTCGTGGAATAGCCTCCCAGTGGGGGCAGTAACAGTGATATAGAAAGGGTAGTAGATACATGGAATAGCCTCCCAGTGGGGGCAGTAACAGTGATATAGAAAGGGTAGTAGATACATGGATATCCTCCCAGTGGGGGCAGTAACAGTGATATAGAAAGGTAGTAGATACATGGAAACCTCCCAGTGGGGGCAGTAACAGTGATATAGAAAGGGTAGTAGATACATGGAATAGCCTCCCAGTGGGGGCAGTAACAGTGATATAGAAAGGGTAGTAGATACATGGAATAGCCTCCCAGTGGGGGCAGTATCCGGGATACAGATACCTTTTATTTAGTCTCTGGCCGTGGGGTGTAGATAATACCTCCTCGCGCTTGTTGTTTTTTTTATGTGTTTTTGTGTTTTCTTGCAGGAGCTCATCTATAAGGAATTCTTCTCTCAGGGTGACCTGGTAAGAGATCACATGATACACACGGCGTTGCATACCATTACATGAATTGCAGTTCCCCTGTGTGTCGATACATGTGGGCACCTGGACATGCCTGTAGAATAAAGCTGTGTGTGTGTTACAGCAAACGTACATATATTGACATACTGTGATGAAACGGCCACTTCAATGTTTATTTGCATTTATTTTCTCTTGCATTCCACTGCTCTATATATAGGGTAGAGTGTTGTGTGATGTGCTGTGCTGTTGTCAAAGTGTGTATCTGTATGTAACAGTTACAAGTTGTATATAAAGCACTAACCAGTTCCATAGCGCTGTGCAATGGATAAGACAGGTTAACATGCGCATGCAAGTTGCACTCACAGAACAGTAGGAGAGGACCCTGCTCAAGAGCTTGCAATCTAACCTTTTGTCTGCTTCCACCCCCCCCCCTCCCGTGTAAATCATGGATTCCTTTTGTCTTCACATGCTTCCATCAACCCACACCTCCCCTCCCCGGCAAAAAGTCACTCAGATGATTATCTGACTCCAGCCATTGTTCCACTGCTGGGCGTGTTTCCATTGTGTCTGTACCTGAAAACCTGTAAATAAAGCATTCTGCGTTTGGTGTGCAAGCGGCAGCATCCTCAGTCTATGGGTCGTCTATTCTGTGTGGATACGAACACCTTCTTGTACAGCAGAAAGGGGCTCCCGGATGGATGGGTACCGAGCGTGGGGGTACCCCGATCCGTAACACATACAATCTGTTGTGCTGTGTTTGCTGGCGTCATTGTGCGTTTCGCCATTGCGATTAATTTGTTTGAGTTCCCCGTCCTCCTGCAGGAGAAAGCCATGGGGAATCGGCCCAGTGAGATGATGGATCGGGAGAAGGCCTACATCCCGGAGTTGCAGATCAGCTTCATGGAGCACATCGCCATGCCCATCTACAAGTGCGTCTGAGACCATCTCATCCTCTCAGAAAAACCACAACATCTCTCAGGGCGCAGAGACACACTGAGAAAGGGGGAGTTACAGAGACACACACAGAAACACACCGAGACAGGGGGACATACAGAGACGCACACAGAAACACACCGAGACAGGGGGACTTACAGAGACACACACAGAAACACACCGAGACAAGGGAACGTACAGAGACACACACAGAAACACACCAAGACAAGGGAACGTACAGAGACACACACAGAAACACACAGAGACAGGGGGACTTAGAGACACACACACACACAGAAACACACCGAGACAGGGGGACTTACAGAGACACACACAGAAACACACCGAGACAGGGGGACGTACAGAGACACACACACACAGAAACACACCAAGACAAGGGAACGTACAGAGACACACCACAGAAACACACCAAGACAAGGGAACGTACAGAGACACACACAGAAACACACCAAGACAAGGAACGTACAGAGACACACAAGAAACACACATGGAGACAAGGGAACGTACAGAGACACACACAGAAACACACATGGAGACAAGGAACGTACAGAGACACACACAGAAACACACCGAGACAAGGGAACGTACAGAGACACACACAGAACACACCAAGACAAGGGACGTACAGAGACACACACATGGAGACAAGGGAACGTACAGAGACACACACAGAAACACACCAAGACAAGGGAACGTACAGAGACACACACAGAAACACACCAAGACAAGGGAACGTACAGAGACACACACAGAAACACACATGGAGACAAGGGAACGTACAGAGACACACACAGAAACACACCGAGACAAGGGAACGTACAGAGACACACACAGAAACACACCGAGACAAGGGAACGTACAGAGACACACACAGAAACACCGAGACAAGGGAACGTACAGAGACACACACAGAAACACACCGAGACAAGGGAACGTACAGAGACACACACAGAAACACACCGAGACAAGGGAACGTACAGAGACACACACAGAAACACACCGAGACAAGGGAACGTACAGAGACACACACAGAAACACACCAAGACAAGGGAACGTACAGAGACACACACAGAAACACACCGAGACAGGGACTTAGAGACACACACACACACAGAAACACACCGAGACAGGGGAATTTATGCTCAGAGACACACACAGAAACACACACTGGGGCAGTCAAAGAGACAGGAAGCCTTACAGAGACACAAACAGGGGAATATAAAGAGACAAACAGGCACACAGAGAGACATGCAGAGAATTACACAGAAACACGCACAGACATACATAATACAGGGACAGACACACACAAAGGTGCACTCAAAGAGAACGGGAGCCTTACAGAGTCACACAGAGATACACACAGAAACACTGATAAACTCAGAAACATGCACACACACACACACACACACACACACACACACACACACAGTAACAAACTCAAATACACCACACACAGAGACACACTCTCAAAGGCAACGATCATCTGTCCTCAGTCTCTCCCTCTGTATAGCGCACTGTGTCTCTCTCTCTGTATAGTGCACTGCCTCTCTCTGTATAGTGCGCTGCCTCTCTCTGTATAGTGCGCTGCCTCTCTCTGTATAGTGCGCTGCCTCTCTCTGTATAGTGCGCTGCCTCTCTCTGTATAGTGCGCTGCCTCTCTCTGTATAGCACACTGCCTCTCTCTGTATAGCACACTGCCTCTCTCTGTATAGCACACTGCCTCTCTCTCTGTATAGCGCACTGCCTCTCTGTATAGTGCGCTGCCTCTCTCTGTATAGTGCGCTGCCTCTCTCTGTATAGTGCACTGCCTCTCTCTGTATAGCGCACTGCCTCTCTCTGTATAGCGCACTGCCTCTCTCTGTATAGTACACTGCCCCTCTCTCTGTATAGAGCACTGCCTCTCTCTGTATAGTACACTGCCCCTCTCTCTGTATAGCGCACTGCCTCTCTCTGTATAGTACACTGCCCCTCTCTCTGTATAGAGCACTGCCTCTGTATAGCACACTGCCTCTCTCTCTGTATAGCGCACTGCCTCTGTATAGCGCACTGCCTCTCTGTATAGCACACTGCCTCTCTCTGTATAGCGCACTGCCTCTCTCTCTGTATAGCGCACTGCCTCTCTCTGTATAGCGCACTGCCTCTCTCTCGTATAGCGCACTGCCTCTCTCTGTATAGCGCACTGCCTCTCTCTCTGTATAGCGCACTGCCCTCTCTCTGTATAGCGCACTGCCTCTCTCTGTATAGCGCACTGCCTCTCTCTCTGTATAGCACACTGCCTCTCTCTGTATAGCGCACTGCCTCTCTCTCTGTATAGCGCACTGCCTCTCTCTCTGTATAGCGCACTGCCTCTCTCTCTGTATAGCGCACTGCCTCTCTCTGTATAGCGCACTGCCTCTCTCTCTGTATAGCACACTGCCTCTCTCTGTATAGCACACTGCCTCTCTCTGTATAGCGCACTGCCTCTCTCTGTATAGCGCACTGCCTCTCTCTGTATAGCGCACTGCCTCTCTCTGTATAGCACACTGCCTCTCTCTGTATAGCGCACTGCCTCTCTCTCTGTATAGCACACTGCCTCTCTCTCTGTATAGCGCACTGCCTCTCTCTGTATAGCGCACTGCCTCTCTCTGTATAGCACACTGCCTCTCTCTCTGTATAGCACACTGCCCTCTCTCTGTATAGCACACTGCCTCTCTCTGTATAGCGCACTGCCTCTCTCTGTATAGCACACTGCCTCTCTCTGTATAGCGCACTGCCTCTCTCTGTATAGCGCACTGCCTCTCTCTGTATAGCGCACTGCCTCTCTCTCTGTATAGCACACTGCCTCTCTCTGTATAGCACACTGCCTCTCTCTGTATAGCGCACTGCCTCTCTCTGTATAGCGCACTGCCTCTCTCTGTATAGCGCACTGCCTCTCTCTGTATAGCACACTGCCTCTCTCTGTATAGCGCACTGCCTCTCTCTCTGTTATAGCACACTGCCTCTCTCTCTGTATAGCGCACTGCCCTCTCCTGTATAGCGCACTGCCTCTCTCTGTTATAGCACACTGCCTCTCTCTCTGTTATAGCACACTGCCCTCTCTCTCTGTATAGCACACTGCCTCTCTCTGTATAGCGCACTGCCTCTCTCTGTATAGCACACTGCCTCTCTCTGTATAGCACACTGCCTCTCTCTGTATAGCGCACTGCCTCGCTACTGTCTTGTATAGCGCACTGCCTCTCTCTCTGTATAGCACACTGCCTCTCTTCTGTATAGCGCACTGCCTCTCTCTGTATAGCACACTGCCTCTCTCTCTGTATAGCACACTGCCTCTCTCTGTATAGCGCACTGCCTCTCTCTGTATAGCGCACTGCCTCTCTCTCTGTATAGCGCACTGCCTCTCTCTGTATAGCGCACTGCCTCTCTCTGTATAGCACACTGCCTCTCTCTGTATAGCGCACTGCCTCTCTCTCTGGTATAGCGCACTGCCTCTCTCTGTATAGCGCACTGCCTCTCTCTCGTATAGCGCACTGCCTCTCTCTGTATAGCGCACTGCCTCTCTCTCTGTATAGCACACTGCCTCTCTCTGTATAGCGCACTGCCCTCTCTCTGTATAGCACACTGCCTCTCTCTGTATAGCGCACTGCCTCTCTCTGTATAGCACACTGCCTCTCTCTGTATAGCGCACTGCCCTCTCTCTGTATAGCACACTGCCTCTCTCTCTGTATAGCGCACTGCCTCTCTCTGTATAGCGCACTGCCTCTCTCTCTGTATAGCACACTGCTCTCTCTCTGTATAGCGCACTGCCTCTCTCTGTATAGCACACTGCCTCTCTCTGTATAGCGCACTGCCTCGCTCTGTTATAGCGCACTGCCTCTCTCTCTGATATAGCGCACTGCCTCTCTCTGTATAGCACACTGCCTCTCTCTGTATAGCACACTGCCTCTCTCTCTGTATAGCACACTGCCTCTCTCTGTATAGCGCACTGCCTCTCTCTGTATAGCGCACTGCCCCTCTCTCTGTATAGCGCACTGCCGCTCACTCTGTATAGTACACTGCCCCTCTCTCTGTATAGCACACTGCCTCTCTCTGTATAGCGCACTGCCTCTCTCTCTGTATAGCACACTGCCTCTCTCTGTATAGCGCACTGCCTCTCTCTGTATAGCGCACTGCCTCTCTCTCTGTATAGCACACTGCCTCTCTCTCTGTATAGCACACTGCCTCTCTCTGTATAGCGCACTGCCTCTCTCTGTATAGCACACTGCCTCTCTCTCTGTATAGCGCACTGCCTCTCTCTGTATAGCACACTGCCTCTCTCTCTGTATAGCACACTGCCTCTCTCTGTATAGCGCACTGCCTCTCTCTGTATAGCGCACTGCCTCTCTCTGTATAGCGCACTGCCTCTCTCTGTATAGCGCACTGCCTCTCTCTGTAAAACGCACTGCCTCTCTCTCTGTATAGCGCACTGCCTCTCTCTCTGTATAGCACACTGCCTCTCTCTGTATAGCACACTGCCTCTCTCTGTATAGCGCACTGCCTCTCTCTCTGTATAGCGCACTGCCTCTCTCTGTATAGCGCACTGCCTCTCTGTATAGCGCACTGCCTCTCTCTGTATAGCGCACTGCCTCTCTCTCTGTATAGCGCACTGCCTCTCTCTGTATAGCGCACTGCCTCTCTCTCTGTATAGTACACTGCCTCTCTCTGTATAGCACACTGCCTCTCTCTGTATAGCGCACTGCCTCTCTCTGTATAGCACACTGCCTCTCTCTGTATAGCACACTGCCTCTCTGTATAGCGCACTGCCTCTCTCTGTATAGCACACTGCCTCTCTGTATAGCGCACTGCCTCTCTCTGTATAGCACACTGCCTCTCTCTGTATAGCGCACTGCCTCTCTCTGTATAGCGCACTGCCTCTGTATAGTACACTGCCTCTCGCTCCCCCCCCAGGTTGCTGCAGGATCTGTTCCCGCGCTCCGCCGAGCTCTACGAGAGGGTCGCCACAAACCGGGAGAAGTGGACGCGAGTGTCTCACAAGTTCACGATCCGAGGTTTACCCAGCAACAACTCGCTGGACTTCCTGGACGAGGAGTACGACATCCAGGAGAGCATGGAGGAGGAGGTGAAGATGAACGGCTGTGTGGACAGGAAAGACCACTGAGACTGGGCTCGCTACACCCGACCACGAGAAACCACACGCGATGATCCCTGCCGTACGAGGACGACACTCCACGCGTTTCACACTCCACCTGGACAACGCACACGCGTTTTACTCGGTCCTTTGCTTTGTTTCAGCCGGAGGTGTGAGGATTGCGGTCACGTTTGCTGTCTGTGTGCAGTGCCATGTATGTCACACCAGGCGGGGGAGGGGGAGCCCCTCCAAACCCACCTGACCCAATGCAGTCAGGACACGGATAAGGTCTACTCAATCACAAGGAGTCACACACAAAAAATGCCTCAAAACGTGCTCCGGTCACGGAATATTCCGATACAGAACTTTCTACAAAGGTCTAAGGCGCTCCTGGCCACGGGGCGACCTGCAAACACGTCCACGATGGAACTTTCTCAGAGGACTTGGTCGCCTCCCACAAACCTAGGATCGGCTTCTTCTTCAACGATCTACCACTTTCCCACCGCGGCCAACCTGCTTTCCAATGCCTTCAAAGATGGGGGGTGGGGGGGTGGCATCAGGGTTGTCCAAGGCCCAGACGTCTCCTAATATTTGGTGCCCGTTTCCGCGATCACTTCATCCGACGGCAAATCCAGGACTCGGGTCTAGATTGAGCGTGAGGGAGATGTTCCTCCTGTGCAGGACGATGGGAATATGGATGTCTTCTTCTGATTTGGGCCAGTTTTCGGTCAACACCAACTGCTCCGGTCTTCGATATCTCACTGACACGCCGATCGGCTCAATAATTAACCGTTTATGGCCAATGTCCAAAGGTCACCATGCGGTTGGGTTCTAATGACCACTAAAGCAGACGACTGGGCTGTTTTGCCATGGCACTAAGCCAACTGGTTTCAGCAGTAGGGACGGTGGTCCTACACCTCACCGTACAGCAGTGTTTGGCTTTTGCGGCAATGTCCAACAGTGTGTCGCCTCCCCACCAGCTGCCCGGGCCTGGTTCTCCCCATACCAATGTTGGTGGTTAGCTGTAGGATGACGGTTCCTAATTATTGGTCTCCACGCTCACCACGAGCAGGGTGGCGATTATGCAATGTGTCCCACCACCCCCCTCTCTGACACTGATAGGGTTATGGGGGCCCCTGTTGAGTTCCTGTTTGTGTTGACCACATGGTCTCCAGTCACTGGATTTCCGCCATGACTACTGAACTGAAGGTTGACTGGCTGGAGGAGGGCTACCACACTGGACCTCGAAAGATCTTCATAACGCGCGCGCACCACACACCACGCTGCAGAGGATGTATTTTTTGCTTATTTTTGATAATGACTCGTAGAGCATAAGTCTCGCGCTTATGATATATAACAAGAATTTTTCTCTTGTGTTCACTTTGTATCGCCGGCCGCTGCCGTCTCGTTTCCCAACCTCTAGGTCTCTGGTGTCTTAGGTCCGTAGGCGTGGACGAGGCTGACGCGCTAGATTTAAAAGGTGTCTATGATGTACGCCCTGTTGCACCCGTTTCACTTGATGCCACTAACTGACCCGCGTAACCATCACTCCCGTAACTACAGAGCTTCACACCTTGGTGCCGATAGAGACAAGCCCGGGCCTCTGGCGAAGGACGATGGGGATGCGGTCCGAAGCCTCTACGCTACTCTCGGCGAGCAGCCGGCGTCCCTGCGGCGCAGTCACTGAGGGCACTTACTCGACGGGTCGCGACGTTTAAGCCAAAATGAGTTTGGAAAAAAATCTGTAAATATATATTTATGGAAAAATAAGCGTTCCTGGTGTCTTCATGATCTTCTGTGTTTCTGTATCACTGGCCGGGGAACTGGGGTCACCTGGACTGCGTCATGAGCAGCCAACTGATATGGAAATTTTGGGCTTCGCGCACAAAGTCCTGGTGCACTAAAAGGTACACTTCAGTATTAAAGTGCGTCCGGTACAAACAAATTCGTTGCTGTAAAAAACACGCTATATTCAGTTCTTTCTGTATAAGGGATGAAGGACTTCCTTAGCCCAGAAAGAGTCAGACACGATGCTGGTTCAAACTGGAGTCCATCTAACAAGAGACTAGAGAGCGCCTGGACTCCTTCATTTATTAAGGCAATAGAACAACGCCCAGTGGGCAATGGCTTTACAACATAAACCAGTCAGCCCAGAAAGAACATTTACATATCAAAAGGACAGGGGAGTGCACTAGAATGGCTGACCAATCCAATGTACACACCTCATCCATGTATAACAGGAAGGATGAGTCGTGTCCATTGTCCCCACCGCCATGTGGCCAACCATCCCTCATCACTGTCAGCATGGACCCCATTCAACACTGCTCAGAGTGACAGTATCTATTGAAGATCAGTCTACTGGTTCTTATAGATTTGAGACATATCTGCGGAGACATTACAGCTATTGTCAGTATACGGTACGAGTGTACAGACAAGGCAGGTATGTCTTAAAAGCAGATATGGATCCAGAAAGTGATGGCGTAGCTGCAACAGAGATATAATACGTATCTCTCGTTATGCAGACTTCACTTCTCCAATGTGCATAGACATTTGAAGGTAAGAAGCCCAGCGCATTGCACTTAGTGCTCACAAACCGGCAAACACCCCCCCACACACACAGAGAACATGTCTCCAAACCCATGAGAAGGTCTTCATACTGATGGTTTTACCGCTGGTTCCGATTCAACCCAAGTACCCTCTGCTAGAGCGTTTCTCGGATAAATCCGACAGATGACAACCTATAAAACACACACCTCCTCGAATAAAATGTCCACATAATTCTGTATAATAAAATTTCCACACTTTGTCATATGCTCCCAGTGTCCCTCGATGAATCTCGATCTTCTTTGGAAAGAAACGGTCCCTCTTGTATAGGAAAAGTCCTGAATCCAAAAAGCAAAACAGATGATGGAAAACAACAGAAAGTCAATCTTGACACGTAGAATCTTAAAGCAAGTCTTAAAACAAAGCTTGACACGTAGGGTCAGGCCCAGCCTAGACCCAGGGACCAGACCCCAAGGCCCAGCCCCAGGGACCAGACCCCAAGGCCCAGACCCCAGGCCAGACTCAGGGACCAGACCCCAGGCCAGACTCAGGGCCCAGACCCCAGGGACCAAGGCCCAGCCCATACCCCAAGGCCCAGACCACAGACCCCCAAGGCCCAAACCAGAGCCAAAGGCCATCATATACAGCCCGTTACTGTGAGATTTATTGCTGTGGATTCTGTGATACACTTAATACACACTACACATTACTGGGAGTTTTATTGCTGTGTTGCTATGTTATGTCCTTTTTTTTTTTTGAAGGGGGAGAAAAGCGGTTAGAGGTTGAGGGAGTGCCGGGGGGGCCCCCATCAGGAGGTTTAGTAAGGGGCCCCATCATTTCTGACGGCTGCCCCGAATGGGAGTATATATACTTATGGTGTTTCTGTTTCTATTCCTTCTATACGCCGGAGTGAAATGTTCCTGTTGTCTAATCGACCGAGTTACCATAGCCCGAGCAGATGACTACGTTTTCGTTGAAAAGACAAATGTCTCTGAGTGGTCTTGGCTAATTTCTCGTACTTCTTCATATTGGCATATGAAGGTTTGGGAAGCTTCGGGGATTTCTTGTTTTCCATTGGATCCTGGCTAAAGGAAATGGGAGTATATATACTTATGGTGTTTCTGTTTCTATTCCTTCTATACGCCGGAGTGAAATGTTCGAGTTACCAAAGCCCGAGCAGATGACTACGTTTTGGATGCCGAGACGAGAAGCTCTGAAGACCAACCCATGGACCAGATACAGAGGATTCCAAACCAACCGACGCGACCCACCACCTCATGTCCTCCCTCTGAGTCACCTCCCCTAGAGAAGATTCTACGTGTCAAGATTGACTTTCTGTTGTTTTCCATCATCTGTTTTGCTTTTTGGATTCAGGACTTTTCCTATACAAGAGGGACCGTTTCTTTCCAAAGAAGATCGAGATTCATCGAGGGACACTGGGAGCATATGACAAAGTGTGGAAATTTTATTATACAGAATTATGTGGACATTTTATTCGAGGAGGTGTGTGTTTTATAGGTTGTCATCCACAACTCAGGGCCACCCAGGTGGGGGAAGCACAAAACACAGTCAGGGTTATTCAGAGAGCGGTGAAAAGCAGGAGAACGACTGGAGAATGAAAAATTCTAGGGCAAAATAGCCGATTTGGAAAGTGAGATGAAAGGGAGAATTTTTCTGGTTTGGCTATTTTGACCTAGAATTTTTCATTCTCCAGTCATTCTCCTGCTTTTCACCGCTCTCTGAATAACCCTGAGTATTTTGGTAGTGTCCCAAAGGTGGGCCACTCGTTCACCCAGGATTTGGACCGTGTTCTCCACAGGAGCGGAGCCTGGTTCCCACAAGAATTCTGGGCAGAATGAGCGACAGCAGAGCTCCCTGCCACCGAAAACCACCAGAACCGCTCAGCGCACTACAGAGGAGCTAAGGGTAGGGTACGCACAGGCAGAATCAAATGATCACACCCATCAGCCTCAGCCACATAGTCCTACATCACTCAGCTAAACACACACACACCACACTGCATCCCACCCTGCCAACCACACACTGTATCCCACCCTGCCACCCACCGCCATCCCACCCTGCCAACCACACACTGTATCCCACCCTGCCAACCACACAACACCCACTGCATCCCACCCTGCCAACCACCACTGCATCCCACCCTGCCAACCACACACTGTATCCCACCCTGCCACCCACCGCCATCCCACCCTGCCAACCACACACTACATCCCACTATGCCAACCACATACACCACCCACTGCCATCCCACACTGCTTCCCACCCTGCCAACCACACAACACCCACTGCATCCCACCCTGCCAACCACACACTGCATCCCACCCTGCCAACCACACACTGCATCCCACCCTGCCACCAACTGCCATCCCACCCTGCCAACCACCCACTGCATCCCACCCTGCCAACCACACACTGCATCCCACCGTGCCACCAACTGCCATCCCACCCTGCCAACCACACACTACATCCCACCATGCCAACCACACAACACCCACTGCATCCCACCCTGCCAACCACCCACTGCATCCCACCCTGCCAACCACACACTGCATCCCACCCTGCCACCCCACCCTGCCAACCACACACTACATCCCACCATGCCAACCACACACACCACCCACAGCCATCCCACCCTGCCAACCACACTGCATCCCACCCTGCCAACCACACAACACCCACTGCATCCCACCCTGCCAACCACCCACTGCCATCCCACCCTGCCAACCATACACACGCCACCCACTGCCATCCCACCCTGCCAACCACACACACCACCCACTGCATCCCACCATGCCAACCACCCACTGCATCCCACCCTGCCAATCACACACACACACCACCCACTGCATCCCACCCTGCCAACCACACCACCCACTGCATCCCACCCTGCCAACCACACACCATCCACTGCGATCCCACCCTGCCAACCACACACTGCATCCCACCCTGTCAACCACACACCACCCACTGTCATCCACACAACACCCACTGCATCCCACCCTGCCAACCACACAAACACAACCCACTGCCATCCCATCGTGCCAACCACACACAACATACCCTGCCATCCACACCCTGCCTCCTCACTCAGCACACCACATACTTTGGTCTCACTCTGCCACATTCACCGTTGTTTCAATCATCAGCAGTTTACAGGAGCAGCAAAATGGACCCGTACCCGTGTGCCCGAAAATCCTTGCATCACCCCAGTGATGTCATATTGATGCTTTCAGTCCAGAAGTTCTAAGAAAAAAATGCAGAAATGCTTTCTTTGGGCACAGAGCGCCATTAGGCAGGAAGTGGCGGCTCCCGTCCCGGCTGGAAAAGATGCATAAAAGATTCAAACACACAGAGGTCGTTCACGTTTGTGTTTTTGTGCATTCGATTATTCTTTACAGGAAGATCACTGGGATGAAAGGTTCTGCGCGCTAGATGGCGTCCCGTCCACCCTCCCTAGGGAAAAGAAGCTGCTCATTAGCAGAAATGTCTTTCTGACTGGCATTGAGGGCCCTCGCTGCCCCCTTTCTATTATGGGGGTGCGGGCATAGAGACATTGCTCCTCCCACACAGGGAGGCCAGCCGACCCAGCCAACACCGCGCCTGGCTGCACATGCTCAGTGTAATCCTGAAGCACGTGCCCTGTGTGTTCAACAGACACCGGGAGATCATTTAAAGGGACCAGGCGGCTCAGTGAAAGCCGGACCCCGTAATGATGTCACAGCCAGGCGGCTCAGTGAAAGCCGGACCCCGTAATGATGTCACAGCCAGGCGGCTCAGTGAAAGCCGGACCCCGTAATGATGTCACAGCCAGGCGGCTCAGTGAAAGCCGGACCCCGTAATGATGTCACAGCCAGGCGGCTCAGTGAAAGCCGGACCCCGTAATGATGTCACAGCCAGGCGGCTCAGTGAAAGCCGGACCCCGTAATGATGTCACAGCCAGGCGGTTCAGTGGAAGCCGGACCCTGTAATGATGTCACAGCCAGGCGGCTCAGTGAAAGCCGGACCCCGTAATGATGTCACAGCCAGGCGGCTCAGTGAAAGCCGGACCCCGTAATGATGTCACAGCCAGGCGGCTCAGTGAAAGCCGGACCCCGTAATGATGTCACAGCCAGGCGGCTCAGTGAAAGCCGGACCCCGTAATGATGTCACAGCCAGGCGGTTCAGTGGAAGCCGGACCCTGTAATGATGTCACAGCCAGGCGGCTCAGTGGAAGCCGGACCCTGTAATGATGTCAGGCCCCCAGTTATAGTCACAGACATGTGCGCCTGGGATTGAGGATTTGTTGTATGGACGGGGTTTATACTCTAGTTAATCTTTACAAAAGTCACCAACCTTGACCCTCCAGATGGTTTGGAAGTTCTTCTCCCATGATGCTTAGTCACTCATTAGTTTGGCTGAGCATCATGGGAGATGTAGTTCGAAAACATCCCAGGTCTACATACCGGATTCCCAAATAAACCCACCGGCCTGTCTATTCTCCACGGAACATTCCATGGCCACGATTAGTGCTCCATGTTATTTGCGTGAAGGCGGCCATGTTCCTTTATTTCCCACTTTGGGGCCTCTAGGAACACAAAAACCGAAGGGCAACTTCCCCATGCTCTGCTTCAGGCCCCGGCTCGGCTTCCAGCCCCTGCTCGGCTTCCGGCCCCTGCTCGGCTTCCGGCCCCTGCTCGGCTTCCGGCCCCTGCTCGGCTTCCGGCCCCTGCTCGGCTTCCGGCCCCTGCTGTTTCTGGCCCCTGCTCGGTTTCCGGCCCCTGCTCGTTTCCGGCCCCTGCTCGGCTTCCAGCCCCTGCTCGGCTTCCGGCCCCTGCTCGGCTTCCGGCCCCTGCAGTTTCTGGCCCCTGCTCGGCTTCCGGCCCCTGCAGTTTCTGGCCCCTGCTCGGTTTCCGGCCCCTGCTCAGCTTCCGGCCCCTGCTGTTTCTGGCCCCTGCTCGGTTTCTGGCCCCTGCAGTTTCTGGCCCCTGCTCGGCTTCCGGCCCCTGCTCAGCTTCCGGCCCCTGCTGTTTCTGGCCCCTGCTCGGTTTCTGGCCCCTGCAGTTTCTGGCCCCTGCTCGGTTTCCGGCCCCTGCTCGGCTTCCAGCCCCTGCTCGGCTTCCGGCCCCTGCTCGGCTTCCGGCCCCTGCAGTTTCTGGCCCCTGCTCGGCTTCCGGCCCCTGCAGTTTCTGGCCCCTGCTCGGTTTCCGGCCCCTGCTCAGCTTCCGGCCCCTGCTGTTTCTGGCCCCTGCTCGGTTTCTGGCCCCTGCAGTTTCTGGCCCCTGCTCGGCTTCCGGCCCCTGCTCTGCTTCCGGCCCCTGCTCGGTTTCCGGCCCCTGCTCGGCTTCCAGCCCCTGCTCGGCTTCCAGCCCCTGCTCGGCTTCCGGCCCCTGCTCGGCTTCCGGCCCCTGCAGTTTCTGGCCCCTGCTCGGTTTCCGGCCCCTGCTCGGCTTCCGGCCCCTGCTCGGCTTCCGGCCCCTGCAGTTTCTGGCCCCTGCTCGGTTTCCGGCCCCTGCAGTTTCTGGCCCCTGCTCGGCTTCCGGCCCCTGCTCGGCTTCCGGCCCCTGCTCGGCTTCCGGCCCCTGCAGTTTCTGGCCCCTGCTCGGCTTCCGCCCCTGCAGTTTCTGGCCCCTGCAGTTTCTGGCCCCTGCTCGGCTTCCGGCCCCTGCTCGGCTTCCGGCCCCTGCTCTGCTTCCGGCCCCTGCACGGCTTCCAGCCCCTGCTCGGCTTCCAGCCCCTGCTCGGCTTCTGGCCCCTGCTCGGTTTCCGGCCCCTGCTCGGCTTCCGGCCCCTGCTCGGCTTCCGGCCCCTGCAGTTTCTGGCCCCTGCTCGGTTTCCGGCCCCTGCAGTTTCTGGCCCCTGCTCAGCTTCCGGCCCCTGCTCGGCTTCCGGCCCCTGCTCGGCTTCCAGCCCCTGCAGTTTCTGGCCCCTGCTCGGCTTCCGGCCCCTGCTCAGCTTCCGGCCCCTGCTGTTTCTGGCCCCTGCTCGGTTTCTGGCCCCTGCAGTTTCTGGCCCCTGCTCGGTTTCCGGCCCCTGCTCGGTTTCCGGCCCCTGCTCGGCTTCCAGCCCCTGCTCGGCTTCCGGCCCCTGCTCGGCTTCCGGCCCCTGCAGTTTCTGGCCCCTGCTCGGTTTCCGGCCCCTGCTCGGCTTCCGGCCCCTGCAGTTTCTGGCCCCTGCTCGGTTTCCGGCCCCTGCTCGGCTTCCAGCCCCTGCTCGGCTTCCGGCCCCTGCTCGGCTTCCGGCCCCTGCAGTTTCTGGCCCCTGCTCGGCTTCCGGCCCCTGCTCGGCTTCCGGCCCCTGCAGTTTCTGGCCCCTGCTCGGTTTCCGGCCCCTGCTGTTTCTGGCCCCTGCTCGGTTTCTGGCCCCTGCTCGGCTTCTGGCCCCTGCTCGGTTTCCGGCCCCTGCAGTTTCTGGCCCCTGCTCGGCTTCCGGCCCCTGCTCTGCTTCCGGCCCCTGCTCGGTTTCCGGCCCCTGCTCGGTTTCTGGCCCCTGCTCGGTTTCCGGCCCCTGCTCGGCTTCCGGCCCCTGCAGTTTCTGGCCCCTGCTCGGTTTCCGGCCCCTGCAGTTTCTGGCCCCTGCTCGGCTTCCGGCCCCTGCTCGGCTTCCGGCCCCTGCACGGCTTCCAGCCCCTGCTCGGCTTCCAGCCCCTGCTCGGCTTCCGGCCCCTGCAGTTTCTGGCCCCTGCTCGGCTTCCGGCCCCTGCTCGGCTTCCGGCCCCTGCAGTTTCTGGCCCCTGCTCGGTTTCCGGCCCCTGCTCGGCTTCCGGCCCCTGCTCGGCTTCCGGCCCCTGCAGTTTCTGGCCCCTGCTCGGTTTCCGGCCCCTGCAGTTTCTGGCCCCTGCTCAGCTTCCGGCCCCTGCTCGGCTTCCGGCCCCTGCAGTTTCTGGCCCCTGCTCGGCTTCCGGCCCCTGCAGTTTCTGGCCCCTGCAGTTTCTGGCCCCTGCTCGGCTTCCGGCCCCTGCAGTTTCTGGCCCCTGCTCGGCTTCCGGCCCCTGCTCTGCTTCCGGCCCCTGCTCGGCTTCCGGCCCCTGCTCGGCTTCCGGCCCCTGCTCTGCTTCCGGCCCCTGCTCGGCTTCCGGCCCCTGCTCGGCTTCCGGCCCCTGCTCGGCTTCCGGCCCCTGCTCTGCTTCCGGCCCCTGCTCGGCTTCCGGCCCCTGCACGGCTTCCAGCCCCTGCTCGGCTTCCGGCCCCTGCAGTTTCTGGCCCCTGCTCGGTTCCGGCCCCTGCAGTTTCTGGCCCCTGCTCGGCTTCCGGCCCCTGCACGGCTTCCAGCCCCTGCTCGGCTTCCGGCCCCTGCAGTTTCTGGCCCCTGCTCGGTTTCCGGCCCCTGCTCGGCTTCCGGCCCCTGCAGTTTCTGGCCCCTGCTCGGTTTCCGGCCCCTGCTCTGCTTCCGGCCCCTGCAGTTTCTGGCCCAGGGGTCAATTCAGATATATCCTAACCAATCGATACATTCATGGGATTGATTGGCCGTCACACAGACAGAGCTCTCCGGATAGACCAATCACATGCAGCGGATTGAGTGATAAATTGTAGCAGTGCATGCAGAGTATCTGAGTACAGAGCCTGGAGAGACCAGGTCCTCAGCCTGTGGACGGGTCATGATGATTATTAATTATTTGTTACGCGCCAGCATATTCCGCAGCGCTGTACAAAGGGTAAAGACATTTCTATAAGACAGCAAAAAGGTGAGTCAATATAGCACCAACAGATACAGGAGGAACGCCAGCGATCCCCAACCGGATGGAGAATTCACCGAGAGGAGGAGCTCGGCTATTCAGGGATTCAATCAGGTTTCCGCCCTGTACCGGGCGCTCAGAGGAGGAGGGCACACCATGTCCTGGCATCTCCAACGAATCCCTCCGGCCAAACGTCACGATGCCTCCTTATAATCAGGAGATATTAATCCACACTAAAAATATCCTGATGAACCTACACGGAAACCTGAGACTGAGCGGAATCCTGGGAGATCACATAAAGGCACCAAGTGTCACCACCAGCCATGATTACTGAGTCTGGCCTTTCTTCATGCAGGGTCCAGGGCTGGAGGTCATCAAATCTATCCTACAGGTAAATAATGTTATCTTTATTACACATCACAAAACTCTGCCTAAGAAGCAATAAAACCCACAGTAATGTGCAGTGTGTGTGAGGGTATCACAGAGCTGCACAGCAATAAAACCCACAGTAATGTGCGGTGTGTATAAGCGTATCACAGAGCTGCACAGCAATAAAACTCACAGTAAAGTGTGGTGTGTATGAGCGTATCACAGAGCTCCACAGCAATAAAACCCACAGTAATGTGCAGTGTGTATGAGCGTATCACAGAGCTGCACAGCAATAAAACCCACAGTAATGTGCGGTGTGTATAAGCGTATCACAGAGCTGCACAGCAATAAAACTCACAGTAACGTGCAGTGTGTATGAGCGTATCACAGAGCTGCACAGCAATAAAACCCACAGTAATGTGCGGTGTGTATGAGCGTATCACAGAGCTGCACAGCAATAAAACTCACAGTAACGTGCAGTGTGTGTGAGGGTATCACAGAGCTCCACCGCAATAAAACCCACAGTAATGTGCAGTGTGTATGAGCGTATCACAGAGCTGCACAGCAATAAAACTCACTAATGTGCAGTGTGTATGAGCGTATCACAGAGCTCCACAGCAATAAAACTCACAGTAATGTGCAGTGTATATGAGTGTATCACAGAGCTCCACAGCAATAAAACTCACAGTAATGTGCAGTGTGTATGAGCGTATCACAGAGCTCCACAGCAATAAAACTCACAGTAATGTGCAGTGTGTATGAGCGTATCACAGAGCTCCACAGCAATAAAACTCACAGTAATGTGCAGTGTATATGAGTGTATCACAGAGCTCCACAGCAATAAAACTCACAGTAATGTGCAGTGTGTATGAGCGTATCACAGAGCTGCACAGCAATAAAACTCACTAATGTGCAGTGTGTATGAGTGTATCACAGAGCTCCACAGCAATAAAACTCACAGTAATGTGCAGTGTGTATGAGCGTATCACAGAGCTGCACAGCAATAAAACTCACTAATGTGCAGTGTGTATGAGCGTATCACTGAGCTGCACAGCGGTGTCTTTGTCATTAGCTCCTCCATACATTCAGGGTGCGCGCGTCTTTGTGGAAATGACTCCAGATCTTTCGGTTTTTCAGTAAAACACGTTATTTTCGCTCTGGATCCACAGTTATTTCCAGATAAATCTCTGGATTCTGCTGGATGACATCATAACGTCTGAAGGGATACACTGCTGACATCATAATGGTTACAGGGTCAGAAGGATCACCGGGATATAAACTCCTGCTGAACAAACAAAATAATCCCATTACCTAAAATCACAGTATGCCACGACATCCCGCCGAGGAGCGCACAACACACACCATTAACACCGTCACAATAATCCAATTAAATATCAAACACACCAGTTACAATAATATATAAAGCGCCAACAAGTTCCGTAGCGCTGTGCAATGGGAAACATAATAAGAAAAATACATTATGATAACAGATTACACAGAAACACTGGACAGATAATGAGGGAGTATTTACATAATCCAGATTACACAAACCTAATTACATTGCTCTGATTCCACAAAGAAATAAAATGCAAACTAAATCACAAAGACTAGACAATGCATCCTACACAATCACAAATCACACATTCTGCACACAAGAGGGCAATGACAGGAATAACGAAGCTCATGCCTGCACCCCCAAACCCATCTCCATGCCCACACACCCCCAAACCCATCTCCATGCCCACACACCCCCAAACCCATCTCCATGCCCACACCCCCAAACCCATCTCCATGCCCACACACCCCAAACCCATCTCCATGCCCACACACCCCCAAACCCATCTCCATGCCCACACACACCCCCAACCCATCTCCATGCCCACACACCCCCAAACCCATCTCCATGCCCACACACCCCCCCAACCCATCTTAATGCCCACACACCCCCCCAAACCCATCTTAATGCCCCACACCCCCCCAAACCCATCTTAATGCCCACACACCCCCCAAACCCATCTCCATGCCCACACACCCCCCAAACCCATCTCCATGCCCACACACCCCCCAAACCCATCTTAATGCCCACACACCCCCAAACCCATCTCCATGCCCACACACCCCCCAAACCCATCTCCATGCCCACACACCCCCCAAACCCATCTCCATGCCCACACACCCCCAAACCCATCTCCATGCCCACACTCCCCCAAACCCATCTCCATGCCCACACACACCCCCAAACCCATCTCCATGCCCACACACCCCCAACCCATCTCCATGCCCACACACCCACAAACCCATCTCCATGCCCACACCCCCCCAAACCCATCTCCATGCCCACACACACCCCCAACCCATCTCCATGCCCACACCCCCCAAACCCATCTCCATGCCCACACCCCCAAACCCATCTCCATGCCCACACACCCCAAACCCATCTCCATGCCCACACCCCCAAACCCATCTCCATGCCCACACACACCCCCAAACCCATCTCCATGCCCACGCACCCCAAACCCATCTCCATGCCCACACACCCCCCCAAACCCATCTTAATGCCCACACACCCCCAAACCCATCTCCATGCCCACGCACCCCAAACCATCTCCATGCCCACACACCCCAAACCCATCTCCATGCCCACACCCCCAAACCCAGCTCCATGCCCACACACCCCCCCAAACCCATCTTAATGCCCACACACCCCAAACCCATCTCCATGCCCACACCCCCCCAAACCCATCTCCATGCCCACACACCCCCCCAAACCCATCTTAATGCCCACGCACCCCAAACCCATCACCATGCCCACACACCCCCAACCCATCTCCATGCCCACACACACCCCCAAACCCATCTCCATGCCCACACACACCCCAAACCCATCTTAATGCCCACACACCCCAAACCCATCTCCATGCCCACACACCCCCCAAACCCATCTTAATGCCCACACACCCCCCCAAACCCATCTTAATGCCCACACACCCCCAAACCCATCTCCATGCCCACACACCCCCCAAACCCATCTTAATGCCACACACCCCCCCAAACCCATCTTAATGCCCACACACCCCCAAACCCATCTCCATGCCCACACACCCCCCAAACCCATCTCCATGCCCACACACCCCCAAACCCATCTCCATGCCCACACACCCCCCCAAACCCATCATCATGCCCACACACCCCCAAACCCATCTCCATGCCCACACACACCCCCAAACCCATCTCCATGCCCACACACCCCAAACCCATCTCCATGCCCACACACCCCCCCAAACCCATCATCATGCCCACACACCCCAAACCCATCTCCATGCCCACACCCCCCCAAATCCAAAGTGACGCATGTCACACCGCTCCTTGCAGAGAGTACACAACAAACACAAGACACATACCGCTCATTCCAGACAGACAGTTTACACTCTCGGGTGTTTAGCTCTCGCGATGGGCGGGGATTCCGTGTTGTGTCTCAGAGCGGCGCACGTTGTGTTGGGACTCAGTGGGCGGAGCTTCGGGGAATCACAGCCATCATGGCTGCCGCAGCGTCGCTCGGGAACTCCGGGTCCAAACCCGCCTGGAAGAGACAGATCGTGCGGCAGCTGAGAGCGAGGGACCAGCTCCAGAAAACCCCATATACCGAGCTCTTCCAGGCCTGTGAGTGCCACCACCTGCTGTGTGCTGTGTGTTTGCCTTGGTGCGGGGCGCTTTGCCTTGGCGCGGGGCGCTTTGCCTTGGCGCGGAGCGCTTTGCCTTGGCGCGGAGCGCTTTGCCTTGGCGCGGGGCGCTTTGCCTTGGCGCGGGGCGCTTTGCCTTGGCGCGGAGCGCTTTGCCTTGGCGCGGAGCGCTTTGCCTTGGCGCGGGGCGCTTTGCCTTGGCGCGGGGCGCTTTGCCGTGGCGCTTTGCCTTGGCGCGGAGCGCTTTGCCTTGGCGCGGAGCGCTTTGCCTTGGCGCGGAGCGCTTTGCCTTGGCGCGGGGCGCTTTGCCTTGGCGCGGAGCGCCTTGCCTTGGCGCGGAGCGCCTTGCCTTTGGCGCGGAGCGCCTTGCCTTTGGCGCGGAGGGCCTTGCCTTTGGCGCGGAGGGCCTTGCCTTTGGCGCGGAGGGCCTTGCCTTTGGCGCGGAGGGCCTTGCCTTTGGCGCGGAGGGCCTTGCCTTTGGCGCGGAGGGCCTTGCCTTTGGCGCGGAGCGCCTTGCCTTTGGCGCGGAGCGCCTTGCCTTGGCGTGGTGCCTCTCTGCGGGGTGTATGCGCGTGCCCTCGTGGGTCGTAGCCCTCTCTGCGGGGTGTATGCGCGTGCCCTCGTGGGTCGTAGCCCTCTCTGCGGGGTGTATGCTCGTGCCCTCCTGGGTCGGTAGCCCTCTCTGCGGGGTGTATGCGAGTGCCCTCGTGGGTCGTAGCTCTCTCTGCGGGGTGTATGCGCGTGCCCTCGTGGGTCGTAGCCCTCTCTGCGGGGTGTATGCTCGTGCCCTCGTGGGTCCGTAGCCCTCTCTGCGGGGTGTATGCGCGTGCCCTCCTGGGTCGGTAGCCCTCTCTGCGGGGTGTATGCGCGTGCCCTCCTGGGTCGGTAGCCCTCTCTGCGGGGTGTATGCGCGTGCCCTCCTGGGTCGGTAGCCCTCTCTGCGGGGTGTATGCGCGTGCCCTCCTGGGTCGGTAGCCCTCTCTGCGGGGTGTATGCGCGTGCCCTCCTGGGTCGGTAGCCCTCTCTGCGGGGTGTATGCGCGTGCCCTCCTGGGTCGGTAGCCCTCTCTGCGGGGTGTATGCGCGTGCCCTCCTGGGTCGGTAGCCCTCTCTGCGGGGTGTATGCGCGTGCCCTCCTGGGTCGGTAGCCCTCTCTGCGGGGTGTATGCGCGTGCCCTCCTGGGTCGGTAGCCCTCTCTGCGGGGTGTATGCGCGTGCCCTCCTGGGTCGGTAGCCTCTCTGCGGGGTGTATGCGCGTGCCCTCCTGGGTCGTAGCCCTCTCTGCGGGGTGTATGCGCGTGCCCTCCTGGGTCGGTAGCCCTCTCTGCGGGGTGTATGCGCGTGCCCTCCTGGGTCGGTAGCCCTCTCTGCGGGGTGTATGCGCGTGCCCTCCTGGGTCGGTAGCCCTCTCTGCGGGGTGTATGCGCGTGCCCTCCTGGGTCGGTAGCCCTCTCTGCGGGGTGTATGCGCGTGCCCTCCTGGGTCGGTAGCCCTCTCTGCGGGGTGTATGCGCGTGCCCTCCTGGGTCGGTAGCCCTCTCTGCGGGGTGTATGCGCGTGCCCTCCTGGGTCGGTAGCCCTCTCTGCGGGGTGTATGCGCGTGCCCTCCTGGGTCGGTAGCCCTCTCTGCGGGGTGTATGCGCGTGCCCTCCTGGGTCGTAGCCCTCTCTGCGGTGTGTGCTGGTTGCAGGTGCCCCATTCTTTGCTGTTTAGGTCATGGTGCCAGAAATTCCCCGTATAACCAGTCCTGAACACGGTGAGCGCCCGCATGTCACTAGGCAACCGCTGTGTGCTCGCTTCCTTTTTGTGTGTGGTTGTGTCTTGTTTGTCTTGTTGTGGTATTTGTTTCCTGTACAGATTTTGTTACATAAAGTGTGTTCCTTTTGTGTGCCGGCGTTCAGGGTCCCCCTTGGTGTTGTTGCTGAGTCGGTGATATTAACACCTGATTTAAACAATCCTGGCAGCGGTTAAAAAAATATTGTTTAAATGGGGCGTTGGGTAAAGTGTAAGAGCTGCCCTCCCTCTAAAGGTCCCAGGAACTCCCTCCGCCCCCCCCCCCTCAACTTGGGGTTAGTATTTGTGCTTGTTTTAGGGTTAACTTTGGGGTCGGGGTTACTGTTTATGCTTTTGTTGCTTAGGGTCGGGTTACTGTATATGTTGGGGTTACTGCCTGTGCCGGGGTTGAGATAATTTTGTTTTGTATTGGGGTTTTCTGTGTTGGGGTTAATATTGGCGATGGGGTTGGTATTGGCGATGGGGTTGGCGATGGGGTTGGCGATGGGGTTGGCGATGGGGTTGGTGTTGGCGATGGGGTTGGTGTTGGCGATGGGGTTGGTGTTGGCGATGGGGTTGGTGTTGGCGATGGGGTTGGTGTTGGCGATGGGGTTGGTGTTGGGGTTGGTGTTGGCGATGGGGTTGGTGTTGGCGATGGTGTTGGCGATGGGGTTGGTGTTGGCGATGGTGTTGGCGATGGGGTTGGTGTTGGCGATGGGGTTGGTGTTGGCGATGGGGTTGGTGTTGGCGATGGGGTTAGTGTGTTGGTGATGGGGTTAGTGTGTTGGTGTTGGCGATGGGGTTAGTGTGTTGGTGTTGGCGATGGGGTTAGTGTGTTAGTGTTGGCGATGGGGTTAGTGTGTTAGTGTTGGCGATGGGGTTAGTGTGTTTAGTGTTGGCGATGGGGTTAGTGTTAGTGTTGGCGATGGGGTTGGTATTGGCGATGGGGTTAGTGTGTTGGCGATGGGGTTGGTGTTGGCGATGGGGTTGGTGATGGGGTTGGTGTTGGCGATGGGGTTGGTGTTGGCGATGGTGTTGGCGATGGGGTTGGTGTTGGTGTTGGCGATGGTGTTGGCGATGGGGTTGGTGTTGGCGATGGGGTTGGTGTTGGCGATGGGGTTGGTGTTGGCGATGGCGATGGTGTTGGCGATGGCGATGGGGTTAGTGTTGGCGATGGGGTTGGTGTTGGCGATGGGGTTGGCGATGGGGTTAGTGTTGGTGTTGGCGATGGGGTTAGTGTTGGTGTTGGCGATGGGGTTAGTGTTGGTGTTGGCGATGGGGTTGGTATTAGTGTTGGCGATGGGGTTGGTGTTAGTGTTGGCGATGGGGTTGGTGTTAGTGTTGGCGATGGGGTTGGTGTTAGTGTTGGCGATGGGGTTGGTGTTAGTGTTGGCGATGGGGTTAGTGTTAGTGTTGGCGATGGGGTTGGTGTTAGTGTTGGCGATGGGGTTGGTGTTAGTGTTGGCGATGGGGTTGGTGTTAGTGTTGGCGATGGGGTTGGTATTAGTGTTGGCGATGGGGTTGGTATTAGTGTTGGCGATGGGGTTGGTATTAGTGTTGGCGATGGGGTTGGTGTTAGTGTTGGCGATGGGGTTGGTATTAGTGTTGGCGATGGGGTTGGTATTAGTGTTGGCGATGGGTTGGTATTAGTGTTGGCGATGGGGTTGGTATTAGTGTTGGCGATGGGGTTGGTATTAGTGTTGGCGATGGGGTTGGTATTAGTGTTGGCGATGGGGTTGGTATTAGTGTTGGCGATGGGGTTGGTATTAGTGTTGGCGATGGGGTTGGTATTAGTGTTGGCGATGGGGTTGGTATTAGTGTTGGCGATGGGGTTGGTATTAGTGTTGGCGATGGGGTTGGTATTAGTGTTGGCGATGGGGTTGGTATTAGTGTTGGCGATGGGGTTGGTATTAGTGTTGGCGATGGGGTTGGTATTAGTGTTGGCGATGGGGTTGGTATTAGTGTTGGCGATGGGGTTGGTATTAGTGTTGGCGATGGGGTTGGTATTAGTGTTGGCGATGGGGTTGGTATTAGTGTTGGCGATGGGGTTGGTATTAGTGTTGGCGATGGGGTTGGTATTAGTGTTGGCGATGGGGTTAGTGTTGGTGTTGGCGATGGTGTTGGCGATGGGGTTGGTGTTGGCGATGGGGTTGGTGTTGGCGATGGGGTTAGTGTTGGTGTTGGCGATGGGGTTGGCGATGGGGTTGGTGTTGGGGTTGGCGATGGGGTTGGCGATGGGGTTAGTGTTGGTGTTGGCGATGGGGTTAGTGTTGGTGTTGGCGATGGGGTTGGTGTTGGCGATGGTATTAGTGTTGGCGATGGGGTTGGTATTAGTGTTGGCAATGGGGTTGGTATTAGTGTTGGCGATGGAGTTGGCGATGGGGTTGGAGTTGGCGATGGGGTTGGCAATGGGGATGGTGTTGGCGATGGGGTTGGGGTGCTGATTTTTTTTTTCTCGTTGCTGTGGGGCAAACTCTGGTGTTCTGCATCAATCCCTTCCTCTGCTCGTGTCACATTCTCTCTCTCCGGGTCACAGGGGTATCTTTGTTTGCTCCTTATGCTGTCCAGGCCGCAGGGGGGTGGGTGTGTGTGTGTCCCCTTTTGTGTAGCGCAGGCTTCTGTTTCTTTGAGGGTCGAAAGCTCGGAGTATAATCTGTTTTTCTCCCCAGATGATAAACTTATGAAGAGATCCAGTTTGCTGAAGGAGCTGACAGACGCTTTGGAGGGTGGCCAATCTCGCAGGTACGTGATGACATTATATGGGGGGAGCTGGGGAGCGCTTCTTGTACCTATCTACATGATGCGTCGTCCTGTCCTGGTTTATGGGCCTACTTAGAATGTGCTTGGCAGCCGCTCCTTCATCCAATCAATGTAACCGCTGCTCCGAGCCACCGTCCCATTACTGACGGCTCTATTCACCTACACAGTGACACCCGACCAGCTATATGTCTGTTACAGGATATATACACGGGACACAATGCATCCTACATGGAGGGGCCGGGTTATACCTGTGTAATTTGTGTCAGGGAGGGTGTATCTGAGCTACTGTATCCTGAGTACCTCCGTCAGCAGGCCCTCTACCCTTTAAGAGTCCCCACAGTCGCCTGAGCAATCTTCCCCAACAGCCCACCCAAACTTTAACCGCAGCTGAAAGGATGGGGACCGTTGAGAATCCAAAAGCAGACTGACAGCTTATTCAAACAGACACACAGCTCTGTGCATTAAGGGACAACTCCCCCTTCCTGAATACATCACAGATAACATCAACAGATCCAGTAACAGGACAATGGGAAGGTACATGCAAAACAATGGACCGTCCACACAGGCAACCTTATCTTAGACTGCCTGCTAGTTCCTGGAAAGTGGGGGGGGGGGCAGAGGATGTGAAAACAAAAGAATATATTCTTACAGGGAGAGGATAGTAATACAGAGGTCTACGCTATACAGAGATAGGATACATAATAGAGGGGATGTACACAGTATACACAACAGGGGACTCTACAATAAATACACAAGGCAATAAAACACAAATCTTTAGCTGGCGGATGTTTTTAAAACGGTGAAAAACCAAATAGATGTATAAATTCCACCAATTCCCCAGTAGTCTTTCACAAGCCATAGTTGCTGGGCAGGAGGCTAGCGCACAGCCACCTCCAGATGCCCCAGTGACAGTAGGTTCCGTCACGGAGGGGCCGGGTTATATCTGTGTGATTTGTGTCGGGGAGGGGTCGGGTTATATCTGATTTGTGTCGGGGAGGGGTCGGGTTATATCTGTGTGATTTGTGTCGGGGAGGGGTCGGGTTATATCTGATTTGTGTCGGGGAGGGGTCGGGTTATATCTGTGATTTGTGTCAGGGAGGGGTCGGGTTATATCTGATTTGTGCCGGGGAGGGGTCGGGGTTATATCTGATTTGTGTCGGGGAGGGGTCGGGTTATATCTGTGTGATTTGGGTCGGGGAGGTGTCGGGTTATATATGATTTGTGTCGGGTTATATATGATTTGTGTCGGGTTATATATGATTTGTGTCGGGTTATATCTGATTTGTGTCGGGGAGGGGTCGGGTTATATCTGTGTGATTTGTGTCGGGGAGGGGTCGGGTTATATCTGATTTGTGTCGGGGAGGGGTCGGGTTATATCTGATTTGTGTCGGGGAGGGGTCGGGTTATATCTGATTTGTGTCGGGGAGGGGTCGGGTTATATCTGATTTGTGTCGGGGAGGGGTCGGGTTATATCTGATTTGGGTCGGGGAGGTGTCGGGTTATATATGATTTGTGTCGGGTTATATATGATTTGTGTCGGGTTATATCTGATTTGTGTCGGGGAGGGGTCGGGTTATATCTGTGTGATTTGGGTCGGGGAGGTGTCGGGTTATATATGATTTGTGTCGGGTTATATATGATTTGTGTCGGGTTATATCTGATTTGTGTCGGGGAGGGGTCGGGTTATATCTGTGTGATTTGTGTCGGGGAGGGGTCGGGTTATATCTGATTTGTGTCGGGGAGGGGTCGGGTTATATCTGATTTGTGTCGGGGAGGGGTCGGGTTATATCTGATTTGTGTCGGGGAGGGGTCGGGTATATCTGATTTGTGTCGGGGAGGGGTCGGGTTATATCTGATTTGTGTCGGGGAGGGGTCGGGTTATATCTGATTTGGGTCGGGGAGGTGTCGGGTTATATATGATTTGTGTCGGGTTATATATGATTTGTGTCGGGTTATATCTGATTTGTGTCGGGGAGGGGTCGGGTTATATCTGTGTGATTTGTGTCGGGGAGGGGTCGGGTTATTCTGATTTGTGTCGGGGAGGTCGGGTTATATCTGATTTGTGTCGGGGAGGGGTCGGGTTATATCTGATTTGTGTCGGGGAGGGGTCGGGTTATATCTGATTTGTGTCGGGGAGGGGTCGGGGTTATATCTGATTTGTGTCGGGGAGGGGTCGGGTTATTCTGATTTGTGTCGGGGAGGGGTCGGGTTATATCTGATTTGTGTCGGGGAGGGGTCGGGTTATATCTGATTTGTGTCGGGGAGGGGTCGGGTTATATCTGATTTGTGTCGGGGAGGGGTCGGGTTATATCTGATTTGTGTCGGGGAGGGGTCGGGTTATATCTGATTTGTGTCGGGGAGGGGTCGGGTTATATCTGATTTGTGTCGGGGAGGGGTCGGGTTATATCTGATTTGTGTCGGGGAGGGGTCGGGTTATATCTGATTTGTGTCGGGGAGGGGTCGGGTTATATCTGATTTGTGTCGGGGAGGGGTCGGGTTATATCTGATTTGTGTCGGGGAGGGGTCGGGTTATATCTGTGATTTGTGTCAGGGAGGGGTCGGGTTATATCTGATTTGTGCCGGGGAGGGGTCGGGTTATATCTGATTTGGGTCGGGGAGGGGTCGGGTTATATATGATTTGTGTCGGGTTATATCTGATTTGTGTCGGGGAGGGGTCGGGTTATATCTGATTTGGGTCGGGTTATATCTGTGGAATTAATTGTGGTTCTGTGTTTTTTATGCTGTCGGGATGCAGTGTTGTTGTTATGGTTAAGGTAAGATTCTGGGTTATGTTTATGTTTTTGTTCAGTTTGTGTCGGACAGGTTCATGTTTCACTGTTTCTGGCTCTCAGACTTTTGTGATTTAATGCATTGAGTTTTGACTCCAATATTAGCAGATTCCGTATCCTCGCGGGATTTGGAGAAGGGGTGGGGGTTTCTCGTGATAATCTCATGAAATGGTCAATGTGTTTTATTAATGTCTTTATTCGCAGGTTTTGGGCCGGCACGTCGGGTTCTTCATGCACACGAGACGCCGCGACACATCAAAGGGATATCGAAAAGCTGCAAAGCTACAACGGCGAAGTATGAAATGTTAATGAGAACATAGTAATAGGGGGGGGGGCCCGCGAGGCAATGGGTGTAATGTTGGGGCGAGGAGCCGCGAGGCAATGGGTGTAATGTTGGGGCGAGGAGCCGCGAGGCAATGGGTGTAATGTTGGGGCGAGGAGCCGCGAGGCAATGGGTGTAATGTTGGGGTGAGGAGCCGCGAGGCAATGGGTGTAATGTTGGGGCGAGGAGCCGCGAGGCAATGGGTGTAATGTTGGGGCGAGGAGCCGCGAGGCAATGGGTGTAATGTTGGGGCGAGGAGCCGCGAGGCAATGGGTGTAATGTTGGGGCGAGGAGCCGCGCGGCAATGGGCGTAATGTCGGGGCGAGGGGCCAGGATGCGGCAGGCCTGTAACCCTCCTCTCTGACTTCCTAGCTGGCCTGCGACGCTTGCTATCTGAGGAAGAACGTGCAGGAGCTGGATGGTCGCCTCGCGGAGCAGGGTTTCCGGTAAGTGCTCACGTTCGCCTCTCGCTGACGGGCACAGAGGGACGCAGTTAATGTTTATGGTTTTCCATAATTTGGTGAGCTAGATGCCTTGCTTACCCCTGGTATTTTGTCTCTCGCAGCATGACTGCGCTACAGGAAGCCACCGCCACACTTTGCGCCCAGCGAGATGCCCTGCAGGAGAAGGTGCAGCTCTCCCAGGATGCCAACACCAAGCTGAAGGGAGAGTACGACCAGCTGCTATGTTGCCAAGACGAGGCAGGGAAAGACCTGAGGGAAAAGGAGTTAAAAACAGAAGAAATCACTGACCAGATGACCAGGAAGAAAGTCATGGAGGCAGAAGAGCAGAACCGGAGTAACGAGAGGTGAGGGCAGCCGCCGGCTGGGCAAGTAGGGCCGACGAAAGGTAAGGATAGGTAGGACAAGTAGGCGAAGACCCGCAGGTGAGTTATGTGATACAGAAGCACCCCCTTCCTGCCTCAACCCCGCCTGGGTTCCGTAGACCTCCTACCTGTCCACCTGATCCAGTTTCCATGTTTTAGGGGTGTATTGACTAATCAATTATTTAATCAACAGGATTCGAGACTGATTAGTGAAAGAAAAAGGGGAAAACTTTATTAAACAGCTAGTGAAAGATATAAACGTCTTTCAAGAATGCCCTTGGGGTTTCTATCACTGAAACCAACACACATTGATCAAAATCAATTAATCAGTTACTCAATGCAAATGTGTTAATTAACGCATTAGCCTGAAACATCACGGTAATCAAACCCCGTATCCATCAACAAGTTGCTGCAGGAATATCACATGTGACAATCAGGAACATTACACATATTAAAGAACATCACTGTAGTTCATTAAAGCCTGAGGCACAGTAAGCGCAAAGCGACACGCGGTGCCTGTATTACCAGTCTGCCATGCACAGTACCAGTGTGCCAGCTATATATTTTTTATTTTTTTTGGAGTAAGTATTTTACCAGGAAGGATACATTTGAGATTTCTCTTGTTTTCAAGTTGTGAAAATAAAAAGGTTTTGGCGTGTACATTTTAATTTAGTTAGTGGATTCCTGTCCAGTGCGGAGAGAAGCAAACGTAATGCAGTGTAGAGTGAAGTCAAGCCTGCAAAATGTTTGCTTCGCTACGCTGTGCCTCGCTACACGCTCAGTGTGCCTCGCTACACGCTCAGTGTGCCTCGCTACACGCTCAGTGTGCCTCGCTACACGCTCAGTGTGCCTCGCTACACGCTCAGTGTGCCTCAGGCTTAAGAGTCAAATAATCCATTGAGCTTCAAATGCTGTGTCTGGCTGAGAGTGAGACACACATAGATGACATTAAACAAGGGCAAATGACAACAAAATAACCCTGGCACAAATTTGTTATTAAACACCAGACCCTGATATTGGTGGAATATATGTCTAATCCATGTAAGCTGATAGCAATTAGTATATCACGTGTTAATACATAATAATATCAAAAGCTAAATAGTATATAAATTGAATACATTACTGAAAAAAGCTTCATTCGTTCTGGATAAAAGGAGAGAAGTCCCATTTCCATTCTGACCTGAGATGGAGCTCTGTTCTCAGGAGCTTTCCTTCTCTCTTTTTCGCTTCCTGACCATTAAGAGCACTTGGCTTTTTATACCATTACAATCACATTAAGAGACACTCATCGCCACCGACTGAGAAGTGTTGGCCAGACATGTTCCCAAGGTGTGGCCATGATTATACTCTTGCGTGTTTGTTTTTGTTTCACATTCGGCTGCCTTTTTAGATCACCAATTCTTACAACCTGGGAAACTAGAAACTGTCTTGCAATCAGATAAACGTTACAACCATCCATCTCCACCTATTGTTATGACATGGTCTTTATAAATATCACCAGGTCATCCCAGGGTCAGTTTCCCGTAGATAAGGTTAACCTGAGACCATGAGATTCGGCCGTCAGTAATAGCGGATCAATTATTCCTACATATTCCGCTTATTGTATTTTAACACCAGGGCTTTTCCTCTTCACATCAAAAATGCTTTTCCTTCTGCAGCCGACAGAGCGATATCTGGAGACATCACTGCAAGAAGGCCCTGAGGAAAACCTTCAGTGACAGGTGAGTGAGCCCCATCCAAAACAGACAGGTGCGTGTACGTATACCTAGGTGCGGCAATGTGCTGTGTCTGTATGTATATATAGATACGGATGTAAACAGGTTCCTGCTCTTTGGGGGTCAGAGTTGACACACAGAGTATTTTCATGATCACCTTTACGGCCAATAAAATCACTGAGCGCCGCGTCTGGAAGGTGTCACACTGCAATCCTGTGTGTGTCCTGCTCATACCTTCGTATCGACCCCTTCATGCTGCGGATCATCACGTCACTCGTGCAGAAAGTGATGGGGGCACCAGGATCGGCTGGGCATCTCTGTGACAATAACCTAAACCTTACCCAGCACTTTGTCAGAGTGTGCAGTGAACACCAGGGCATCGGAGGGGGGGTTTCCCAGGTGTGATTTAACCCCTTCCCTCCCCCATAGGTTACAGCCGGTGTTTAGAGGAGGTTGCGGCTATGGCTGCTCATTCTCTGATTTTTACACCCAGAACAGGCGACTCGGCGTCAGAGGTTCTGGAATCGTTCTGTTGGTGCGGCCCGATTCCCATCAATGATTTTGATCTGTAAGATTTAATTTCTAGCTCCTCACTCCGGCACGGCTGGGGGCGCTCAAGGCACGTAATGGGGTGCGCTGCGGTGTGTGTGGGTGATGGGTGCATTACATTCTCACCGTCACTGGATTTAATCCTACAACACGTGAAGCGTCAAAAATCCTGAAACCCGACTGTTGCGTCTCTGTGTCCCCCCCCCTTTGTCACAGTGCTGGGCGTCACGGCCTCGCCCCCCCCCCTTACTGTCACATGCCCTCTCTCTATCCTCAGGGCACACTGGGGTTGCTCCGCTCCGAATCCTGTGTTTGGGAACTTTAGCACCGTTTTGTATAAGGTTGTTTCTGCAGATTTTTTTTTTTTTCGGGGGGTTTCTGGAGTTCTTGCTGCTTCTGGAAGGGGTGCGGGTCGTTGGATCTTCACCTGATTATGTCACTTTTTCATGCAGTAACACAGAGGCACCCGAACTTGGCAAACTGCGCCCGTCCAGCTCCCTGGAGAACATCAGGAACACGAGGGAGAGGTATGTGACCCCCACGGGGCCTGTCTGGCGTCTCATCCCGTCGTCAACCCCAACTAACCAATAAATACAGGAATAAATGCAAACCTTTTAATAAAGTATTTGTCTACAAACGGATATATCAAAAATACTGAAGCATAGAAACACAATCCACCGGTAATAACCATAAAGCAAGAAGGGTGTTAACCTAGAAAACAGAGGTACGAAAGCACAACAAAATAAAAAGCGTACCTAGAAATCAAAGCGTTAGTGCAACAAAATGCACAAACACTGCAAAGAGGTGGAATGTATTTATTGGCTCAATAGTAAACTGATGTGAAAGGGTTTTATTGCTTTTTCTTTGGGTGTTTTTTTTTTTAAATTTATCCTATAGAGAAATCGGAAGGGAAAGACTCGGTGAAAAAGGAGGAAATATTCGCCTCCTGTCTTTATTAGAATTATTCTAACACAAAGGCTGGAATAATTCCAAGATTTTCCTCGTGTAGTGAAGGAAAGTAAGGATTCCAATAACGACTCGGAGGCGAAGATTTGCTTTGTCTTTATTTACTTTTTAGCCTCACGACATCTTAACACGTTGTAAAAGGTGCTTGTTAAAACAGAAAAAAACACGAGTGACCCAAAGCCCCCTCCCTACAGTCCCATCCACCAATCCGGTCTCGTGGTGCAGCATAGAGTGACGATCAGCTCTTCATCTTTCTTTTGTTTTTAACTTAACGGACAAATGTAACTCAACAATCCACAACAAGCAGAACGGCGATCCAGCAATTTTACTGATCAATGAATAGTACTCAGAAATACAGGGAGGGAAATAGTCACCTCCGAGTCATTATTAGCTGTCCTCTTGGGAGGGGCTAGCTGTCGTCTTGGGAGGGGCTAGCTGTCGTCTTGGGAGGGGCTAGCTGTCGTCTTGGGAGGGGCTAGCTGTCGTCTTGGGAGGGGCTAGCTGTCGTCTTGGGAGGGGCTAGCTGTCGTCTTGGGAGGGGCTAGCTGTCGTCTTGGGAGGGGCTAGCTGTCGTCTTGGGAGGGGCTAGCTGTCGTCTTGGGAGGGGCTAGCTGTCGTCTTGGGCTCATGCTGTTTATCTGCTGTGGTTCTTGTCGCTATGTAACATTTTATCTTTGGAGGACAGCTAGCCCCTCCCAAGAGGACAGCTAGCCCCTCCCAAGAGGACAGCTAGCCCCTCCCAAGAGGACAGCTAGCCCCTCCCAAGAGGACAGCTAGCCCCTCCCAAGAGGACAGCTAGCCCCTCCCAAGAGGACAGCTAGCCCCTCCCAAGAGGACAGCTAGCCCCTCCCAAGAGGACAGCTAGCCCCTCCCAAGAGGACAGCTAGCCCCTCCCAAGAGGACAGCTAGCCCCTCCCAAGAGGACAGCTAGCCCCTCCCAAGAGGACAGCTAGCCCCTCCCAAGAGGACAGCTAGCCCCTCCCAACCGAACCGGTAAAGAGTCGGCAAAATATTCACGTCCTGTCTTTGGAAGTTTATCGCCGCAGCACACCTGTGTGTATCGGTAGGCTTTGTCCACGTGTGACATAAGGTCCTGTATTTTGGATTATATTGTTCGTGCGCTCAGGTTAACCTCTCCCCTCTTCCCGCTCTCATTCCTCACAGGTCTCAGTCCGTGCCCAGCGTCCCGTCCCGTGTGGTCGGGGTCTTCAGGAGGCTGTTTGAGTGAGTATACGTGTTGTGTAAGACGCCCCCCCCCCTCGTCCGGCTCTGATCGCTCTTAATGTCAGCCTGCAGGATGTATACTGTATCACGCCGCATGAGCATTCTATATATTGCACAGGATGAGTATCCATTATCCGGAATGTTCCAAAATCCATAGTATCTCAAACTACGGAACAAATGTACACCCCCCCCCCCCCCCCCGGTATACTGGCTAACAAACTGTCACCCCATCGATCAATTCCCTCGCTGGTTGTGCTGCGCGTTGTGCTGCGCGTTGTGCTGCGCGTTGTGCTGCGCGTTGTGCTGCGCGTTGTGCTGCGCGTTGTGCTGCGCGTTGTGCTGCGCGTTGTGCGCCATATCATGTGTCTGTTTCAGCTTCAGTTCCAGGAAGGAGCTGGAGGTTTCTGAGGAGCGCTGGTGTCAGCCGTCCCCTATCTGCGTGGCGTGTGGTGTCCCGAGCAGGGCGCTCTCCAGCAAGGTATGTTCGTCCTACAGGGTTTTATGGGTAGCACGGATACTGTGTAGCCTGGGGTGATGATTCCGCCTGTCAGACCCCTGGAGCGTTACCAACCTGCCGGCAGATACGTAGGAGGAGATTTGTATCGTGATATTACTGAATGTGTACCGAACCTGGCTCTGCCCACTGCGCAGATCTGTTTTCAGCCACCACAGACCTGAGTGAGGGCGGCCGCCTCAAGAGTAAACCACCCCCCCCCACCTTATGTAACGAGGGGAGGGGGAATGATGTAAACCCTGTATAAAGGCCCGTCATGCCGTGTGAAACCCTGTATAAAGGCCCGTCATGCCGTGTATAAGGTGCGTGTGAAACCCTGTATAAAGGCCCGTCATGCCGTGTATAAGGTGCGTGTGAAACCCTGTATAAAGGCCCGTCGTGCCGTGTATAAGGTGCGTGTGAAACCCTGTATAAAGGCCCGTCGTGCCGTGTATAAGGTGCGTGTGAAACCCTGTATAAAGGCCCGTCGTGCCGTGTATAAGGTGCGTGTGAAACCCTGTATAAAGGCCCGTCATGCCGTGTATAAGGTGCGTGTGAAACCCTGTATAAAGGCCCGTCATGCCGTGTATAAGGTGCGTGTGAAACCCTGTATAAAGGCCCGTCGTGCCGTGTATAAGGTGCGTGTGAAACCCTGTATAAAGGCCCGTCGTGCCGTGTATAAGGTGCGTGTGAAACCCTGTATAAAGCCCGTCATGCCGTGTATAAGGTGCGTGTGAAACCCTGTATAAAGGCCCGTCATGCCGTGTATAAGGTGCGTGTGAAACCCTGTATAAAGGCCCGTCGTGCCGTGTATAAGGTGCGTGTGAACCCTGTATAAAGGCCCGTCATGCCGTGTATAAGGTGCGTGTGAAACCCTGTATAAAGGCCCGTCATGCCGTGTATAAGGTGCGTGTGAAACCCTGTATAAAGGTGTTTGTGGCGCGGCTGCTCAGCCTCAGTGACGCAGTTTTATTACTTTCACAGGAATTTAATTTTTTTTCTTTGCCGTTTCCTTATTTCCTTTTTTTTTTTTTTTGTTTTGTTTTAGGAGGTCCACGACTCGGAGGTCCATGCTGTAAAATTTAGCCCTAACCCCCGCGTGGTGGCCACGGGGGGCTCGGACCGTGTGGTGAAGCTGTGGGAGGTTGATGGTGGTATGATTCCCTCTATGTTCGGCTTTTTCTGGGGGGGGGGTGATGTTGGTGTATGGCGAGCGCTCGGCGTCCTGTTGTATCTTTTTGTGACTGGCCATGAAACGGGGTACGTAAAGAGGCTGTGTGGGGTCGCGAGGGGGAGGTGGGACTGGGGCGGGTGGACACGATGGAGTCGGGAGCGATGGCAGCAGCAGATAAGTTTCTCCGGTAATGGGGGTGGGCAGTATTGATCCGGCTTAATAAATGTACTTTGGGGGGATTTTATTAATTATTGGGTAATCGAGTCAGATTAAATCACGTGTTTTTGTTTTCCTGCAGGTTCGCTGTACGAGCAGTTCGCTCTGGAAGGAAGTTGTTCCGGAATCACCAACATCGAATTTGACTCATCTGTGAGTTTTACTTCTGCTCCTCTCCCCTTTAGATTGTAAGCTTCTGGGGCCAGGCCGCTCCTCTCTGCCCCTGTGACTCTCTCTCCCCTTTTTAGATTGTAAGCTTCTGGGGCCAGGCCGCTCCTCTCTGCCCCTGTGACTCTCTCACCTCTCCCCTTTAGATTGTAAGCTTCTGGGGCCAGGCCGCTCCTCTCTGCCCCTGTGACTCTCTCACCTCTCCCCTTTAGATTGTAAGCTTCTGGGGCCAGGCCGCTCCTCTCTGCCCCTGTGACTCTCTCACCTCTCCCCTTTAGATTGTAAGCTTCTGGGGCCAGGCCGCTCCTCTCTGCCCCTGTGACTCTCTCTCCCCTTTAGATTGTAAGCTTCTGGGGCCAGGCCGCTCCTCTCTGCCCCTGTGACTCTCTCACCTCTCCCCTTTAGATTGTAAGCTTCTGGGGCCAGGCTGCTCCTCTCTGCCCCTGTGACTCTCTCACCTCTCCCCTTTAGATTGTAAGCTTCTGGGACCAGGCTGCTCCTCAAATCCCCCTAAACCCGCTGAATCTTCCCTTTGCAATATGTTAATTAATGGAACGATCCATGCGCCCCCCCCCCCCGCAGCTCTTGCACTGCAGCAGTTCCGTGTGTGTCCAGCAGGCGGCAGCAGAGGACACAGAATACGCCTGTTGAGTTTTATTGTTATGGATAAACACGAATCTGTGTGTGGGGGGGGGGGGTGTCAGGGCGTCCTTCTGTCTCGCCTCACCCTCTGTAAAGCCATTCGGCGCAGCATTTCTTTTCTCTCCATCTCTTAAGGACACTTTGTGTTTCAGCCGTTCCATTTTGCTAAAAAATACAGCGAATGCACTATTTAGCGAATCTTCACCATATTTTGTTGTAATTGGAGTCGCTGAAGTGATTATCTGATGTGCAGAAAAAAACACAGAATTGTCAACGGCGAATCCCGTGCTAAATAGAATGTGTCCTAACAGGACGTTAAATCAATAAAAACATGGATTAAAATGCGGCTAAATGATAAAAAAACACCGTTAAAAATCCATGTAAAGCTCGGATATAAAAATAACAAGGTCTGATCTGAAAACAAAAGGTTAATCTGAAAAAAATACTGAAAGGTCCTTTTTAAGAAATAAAAATGGATTTTTGCAAAAAAATGTAAAATCTGCTCCATTTATTCCATTAAAACCCGTTTAAACGTGTCGCCGGGCATTTTCGCTGCAATCCGGGCATTTTCGCTGCAGTTCTGCTTTCTGTGAATGGGCGAATCGATCTGAGGCAGTTTTGGTGACGCCAAATCCCGGTGAAATGCGCCGTATTTTGTTGTCGCTTTCCCTGTATTTGGTGAAAAGACGAATTGCCCCGAAGTTGCCGATACGGTGATATTCAGTTGGGCTGGTTTAATAACCCCTATAGTGTTATCTACAGGTTACCCCCTGCGCCTCTCCTTTAACCCCTTCACTGCCAACAGATTCCTTCCATACAAAGCATTGTTACAGGGTGCTGATGGGACGGTCGGGGGCTCCCCCTGCTGGCCGTAAAGCTCTACTGCACGTATAATAATACAGCCGGGGCTCAATCTCCATACTCTCCGAGCAGGTCCCACGCCTCGTCCAATGAGCTGACGCTCCCGGGCGCTCTCTGCAGCCTGTCTGCCAAATCTTTCAGTTTGCAATAAGCCAAATTCCTTTGCATTGCTCCACAATAAGACCTGAAGGGGTTAAATCGATCTTGGGGGGGGGGGGGGCCTGCAGGAGCTTTGGAGGCTGTGTTGGCTCAGCAGTTGTGAAGGGGTTAAGAAGAGCCTCTATATAGGTATGGACCCCTGTGCAGGCACGTTGTGTGTGTCTCGCTTTGTTTTTCCTGGTGAATAAATGTGTAACTTCTCGGGATGCGTCTCCCTCGCTTCGAGCCCCCGCTTCATTCACCCCCCCCCCCCACATATAAATCCAGAGAGGCCAATCCGTTACAATATACCGGAGCCGTGTGCAGCTGTACTTGGTGTAAATCTTTCCACGGTGTCACTTTTAACGTTTCAGGATTTTTTTTATTAACCCCTTCATCTCACCTGGTGTTTGTTGTCTGCAGGGCTCGTGTCTCCTCGCTGCGACGTTCGATGGGGCGGCGCATCTCTGGAAGCTCAGCAACAGGACCTGCGTAAGAACTCGGCACTGTCCTGGCTCTGCCGGCTTTCGTCTGTTATGTTTCCTCTCATGTGTGTGTGTGTGGCTCCTGGTGATGATCTCCTTGTTGTGTCTCTGTGTGTGTGTGTCGTACCGGAGGCTCCTGGTGATGATCTCCTTGTTGTGTCTCTGTGTGTCTGTGTGTCGTACCGGCGGCTCCTGGTGATGATCTCCTTGTGGTGTGTTCGTATCGGCGGCTCCTGGTGATGGTCTCCTTGTAGTGTGTGTCTGTGTGTCGTACCGGCGGCTCCTGGTGATTATCTCCTTGTTGTGTCTCTGTCTGTGTCGTACCGGCGGCTCCTGGTGATGGTCTCCTTGTTGTGTCTCTGTGTCTGTGTCGTACGGCGGCTCCTGGTGATGGTCTCCTTGTTGTGTCTGTGTCTGTGTCGTACCGGCGGCTCCTGGTGATGATCTCCTTGTTGTGTCTCTGTGTGTGTCGTACCGGCGGCTCCTGGTGATGATCTCCTTGTTGTGTCTCTGTGTGTGTCGTACCGGCGGCTCCTGGTGATGGTCTCCTTGTTGTGTCTCTGTGTGTGTCGTACCGGCGGCTCCTGGTGATGGTCTCCTTGTTGTGTCTCTGTGTCTGTGTCGTACCGGCGGCTCCTGGTGATGGTCTCCTTGTTGTGTCTCTGTGTCTGTGTCGTACCGGCGGCTCCTGGTGATGGTCTCCTTGTTGTGTCTCTGTGTGTGTGTCGTACCGGCGGCTCCTGGTGATGATCTCCTTGTTGTGTCTCTGTGTGTGTCGTACCGGCGGCTCCTGGTGATGATCTCCTTGTTGTGTCTCTGTGTGTGTCGTACCGGCGGCTCCTGGTGATGGTCTCCTTGTTGTCTTGCGGTTTAGGAATCACTCACCGGGCACAGTAAGAAGGTGACGGCGGTGAGGTTTATGATGGGTTATAATCGTGCGGTGACCGGCAGCATCGACCGAACCGTGAAGGAATGGGACCTGCAGAAAGCGCAGTGTAAGCGGCTCTGACACTCCTTGCGATACACACACCGGCAGCGCGGCAACACTTTAATACGGTGACCAAACCATCTGCATTAAAGGGGTTTATCCGGCCTGTTGGATTCTTATTGGGGGAGGGGACTGTGTATAAATATATAACTGTATGAGGGGTGACGGTTTTGGCCGCGATTTAATGTGCCGTTAGCCAAAAGTGACTGGTACCACCCGGTGATTCTGGCAGAGCCACTCAGTGAATGGAGCCCTTTGGTTTAGAGCCTCACCGTACTTTCCTCACACCATGTGTTGGCGTCCAGTGGTGTAACCACGTCTGCTCCTTCCTGCAGGTATCCGCAGCCTCAGCGCCCCCTCTTACTGCAGCGACGTGGTCTGCTGTAACTCCTGCATTATCAGCGGCCACTGGGACAAGAAGATCCGCTTCTGGGACAGCAGGTAACGCGCGCACAGGGTTAAATTAATGCCGGATTCTCCCACAAACTCGTCCTTTCTCTAGACTTGCTATTCTTCCAATCGTTCCCAAACAGTGGCATCTGTGGACCCTTTCTACATCCTCTGTGCACCCTGCCTGCCCGGAGGGGGAGTCGGCTCTGTGTCTCTGCCCCTGCCTGCCCGGAGGGGGAGTCGGCTCTGTGTCTCTGCCCCTGCTGCCCGGGGGGCGGGGGGGGGTCGGCTCTGTGTCTCTGCCCCTGCCTGCCCGGAGGGGGAGTCAGCTCTGTGTCTCTGCCCTGCCTGCCGGAGGGGGAGTCGGCTCTGTTCTCTGCCCCTGCCTGCCCGGAGGGGAGTCGGCTCTGTGTCTCTGCCCCTGCCTGCCCGGAGGGGGAGTCGGCTCTGTGTCTCTGCCCTGCCTGCCCGGAGGAGTCGCTCTGTGTCTCTGCCTGCCTGCCTGGAGGGGGAGTCAGCTCTGTGTCTCTGCCCCTGCCTGCCCGGAGGGGGAGTCGGCTCTGTGTCTCTGCCCCTGCCTGCCTGGAGGGGGAGTCAGCTCTGTGTCTCTGCCCCGCCTGCCTGGAGGGGGAGTCTGCTCTGTGTCTCTGCCCCTGCCTGCCCGGAGGGGGAGTCGGCTCTGTGTCTCTGCCCCGCCTGCCTGGAGGGGGAGTTGGCTCTGTGTCTCTGCCCCTGCCCGGAGGGGGAGTCGGCTCTGTGTCTCTGCCCCTGCCTGCCCGGAGGGGGAGTCGGCTCTGTGTCTCTGCCCCTGCCTGCCCGGAGGGGGAGTCGGCTCTGTGTCTCTGCCCCTGCCTGCTGGAGGGGGAGTCAGCTCTGTGTCTCTGCCCCTGCCTGCCCGGAGGGGGAGTCGGCTCTGTGTCTCTGCCCCTGCCTGCCTGGAGGGGAGTCGGCTCTGTGTCTCTGCCCTGCCTGCCGGAGGGGGAGTCGGCTCTGTGTCTCTGCCCCTGCCTGCCCGGAGGGGAGTCGGCTCTGTGTCTCTGCCCCTGCCTGCCCGGAGGGGAGTCGGCTCTGTGTCTCTGCCCCTGCCTGCCTGGAGGGGGAGTCAGCTCTGTGTCTCTGCCCCTGCCTGCCCGGAGGGGGAGTCGGCTCTGTGTCTCTGCCCCTGCCTGCCTGGAGGGGGAGTCAGCTCTGTGTCTCTGCCCCGCCTGCCTGGAGGGGGAGTCTGCTCTGTGTCTCTGCCCCTGCCTGCCCGGAGGGGGAGTCGGCTCTGTGTCTCTGCCCCGCCTGCCTGGAGGGGGAGTTGGCTCTGTGTCTCTGCCCCTGCCCGGAGGGGGAGTCAGCTCTGTGTCTCTGCCCCTGCCTGCCCGGAGGGGGAGTCGGCTCTGTGTGTCTGCCCCTGCCTGCCCGGAGGGGGAGTCAGCTCTGTGTCTCTGCCCCACCTGCCTGGAGGGGGAGTCGGCTCTGTGTCTCTGCCCCTGCCTGCCTGGAGGGCGAGTCAGCTCTGTGTCTCTGCCCCACCTGCCTGGAGGGGGAGTCTGCTCTGTGTCTCTGCCCCTGCCTGCCCGGAGGGGGAGTCGGCTCTGTGTCTCTGCCCCGCCTGCCTGGAGGGGGAGTTGGCTCTGTGTCTCTGCCCCTGCCTGCCCGGAGGGGGAGTCAGCTCTGTGTCTCTGCCCCTGCCTGCCCGGAGGGGGAGTCGGCTCTGTGTGTCTGCCCCTGCCTGCCCGGAGGGGGAGTCGGCTCTGTGTGTCTGCCCCTGCCTGCCGGAGGGGGAGTCGGCTCTGTGTCTCTGCCCCTGCCTGCCCGGAGGGGGGTCGGCTCTGTGTGTCTGCCCCTGCCTGCCCGGAGGGGGAGTTGGCTCTGTGTCTCTGCCCCTGCCTGCCCGGAGGGGGGAGTCGGCTCTGTGTCTCTGCCCCTGCCTGCCCGGAGGGGGAGTCGGCTCTGTGTCTCTGCCTCTGCCTGCCCGTAGGGGGAGTCGGCTCTGTGTCTCTGTCCCTGCCTGCCCGGAGGGGGAGTCAGCTCTGTGTCTCTGCCCCTGCCTGCCCGGAGGGGGAGTCGGCTCTGTGTGTCTGCCCCTGCCTGCCCGGAGGGGGAGTCAGCTCTGTGTCTCTGCCCCTGCCTGCCCGGAGGGCGAGTCAGCTCTGTGTCTCTGCCCCTGCCTGCCTGGAGGGCGAGTCAGCTCTGTGTGTCTGCCCCTGCCTGCCCGGAGGGGGAGTCGGCTCTGTGTCTCTGCCCCTGCCTGCCTGGAGGGCGAGTCAGCTCTGTGTGTCTGCCCCTGCCTGCCCGGAGGGGGAGTCAGCTCTGTGTCTCTGCCCTGCTGCTGCCCGGAGGGCGAGTCAGCTCTGTGTCTCTGCCCCTGCCTGCCTGGAGGGCGAGTCAGCTCTGTGTGTCTGCCCCTGCCTGCCCGGAGGGGGAGTCGGCTCTGTGTCTCTGCCCCTGCCTGCCTGGAGGGCGAGTCAGCTCTGTGTGTCTGCCCCTGCCTGCTTGCTTTTCCTCTGAATGTTATTTCTTGTTTTTTAGGTGTAAAAGCTGCATCACGGAGGTAATGCTGGAAGATAAAGTCACCTCGCTATCCCTGAGCCCGGACCAGGCAGAGCTCCTCAGTTGCTCGCGGGATGACGTTCTGAGCTTGATCGACTTGCGAACAGGAAACATCCGAAAGGAGCTCAGGTGCCTGCCTTTTGTACAGCTCTACGTGACTTGTTGGCGCTTTATAAATTCTTGTAACTGTGCTTTCCCGCCCCTTTCCTGCCGTCGCCCGCCCTTTCCTGCCGTCGCCCGCCCTTTCCCGCCGTCGCCCGCCCCTTTCCCCGCCGTCGCCCGCCCCTTTCCCCGCCGTCGCCCGCCCCTTTCCCCGCCGTCGCCCGCCCCTTTCCCCGCCGTCGCCCGCCCCTTTCCCCGCCGTCGCCCGCCCCGCCCTTTCTTTAAAATTCTGCTTTTTTTGGTCTTGTGGAGGCGATTGGGGAGCGATTGAGCAGACGCCCGGATCCTGGTGAAGTTTTGTTCATTGTGTGACCTCTTGCCCGAGTCGTTTAGGCTCCTGGACGGGACATGAAGGGGTTAAGTCCCCGATTTGATTCTGGGTTTGGTGAAAACCCCCTGATTTCAGTTTTATTTTAATTAATTTGCATTTAACGTTTTTTCCTCCTGCAGAGACGACGGCTTTAAATGCGGCTGCGACTGGACCAAAGCGCTAATGAGGTGAGGCTGCGCGGCTCTGCCGCCTCCGCTGTGCTGTGTGTAATGCGCTGCGGTAACTGCTAGCGCTTTATAAATAATCTCCTCCTCTCTGTATTGGCGGTTTTGGGTGTTTTCGGTCTTTAAACACACTCTCACGCGCCCCCGCATTGTAATGTGTTGAAGTGGTCGTGGTGCAGTCTGTGGCCCTCCAGTGCTTGGCAAAGCATTTTAAATTAATGGGACAAAAACTGCAAAGGCCCCTCCCCTCTGCCCCCCTCCCCCGCTGCCCCCTCTGCCCCCCCTCCCCCTCTGCATCGCACGTGATGATGTCACTTTATCATTGTCGGCATCATTCCGTGTCACGGTGTGTTCTGCTTTTCTGGTCAGTTCCAGACTCCCGTGAATGACCGGAGATGGTGGCGGCTCTGGCCTCCTGTCACAGTGTCCACTTGACCAATCACTGCCTGTGCTTCTCGCGGTGTCCCTTTTAATTCAGAGCATTTCATTGGATCCTCATAAATAAAACTCAAAGCTTTCTCTGTGTGTGTTCCCCCTGTCCTGCCGGTGCCCAGGACTCCGAGCCGGTGCGTACGGGACGTCACTCTGCACAGACCCCGTTCATCTAATAGCTGGTAGTTCTCGACGTGCCGCGCGAGCACCGTGTTTGGCCTTTTTATTGTGTTAGTGTCTTGTGTTTTGTTTTGCGTTGCTGTGTCGTGTGTTTTTGTTGCATCGCCGGTATCTGAATGTTCCCTTCTCTCTCACAGCCCTGACGGACGTTACGCCATTGCCGGGTCAGCTAGTGGCGCCATCTACATATGGAATGTCCTGACTGGAAAGACAGAGAGCAGCCTGAATGGGCAGCACAGGTAACGATACGATTGCTGCGTTACTCCGCTGCTCTTGTCGTCCCGGTTTTGACTTTCAGAAGTCCAATCGGCAACGGGGTTCATCTGGTCTTTACTCCTTACATTGTGTGCACTTGCAGGCCCCACCGTGTTACGCAGCGCTCGCAAGCCCCCTTCCCATCGTGGCCGGATCTTCTTTCGGCCACAGAGGAATCTCATCATGTGCCTATACGTGTTTCTCACATTAGGTCCCGACCGCTGCGCGCTTCACTCGCTCCGCAGAAATGCCAGCAAAATCAAAACGCCTGTCTCCCTCCCCGTCCGAGACCTCCGTCTCAGACACGAGTTCTACGCACCTGGCGGAGGCCTTCGCACAGGCCCAACTCATCCACAGCCCCGATCCTCATGAGCGTTCCCTGTGTGAAAACTCGAAGCATCAGACTCGAGGGGCTGGCATCCCCGGATCACTGCCAAAGCCCAAACGACGACAGCCTCTTAAGAGGTTCTGTGCTGCTGGTTAAATCTATACGGAAAGAGATGCAAATACTCGCCTCCGAGCCCCTGTGATACAATAAACTCCTTGCGATTTATTAAAAATCCATCCAGTTATCCGTGTCAAACTCCGCGCAGATTATCAGGGCTCACACCGCGCCTCTTCACCGGCCGAGCAGGAAGCGGTGACTGTGCTGCCGGGAGAGACCACCTCCATCAATAGGTCCCACTTTATCCTTGGGTACACAGTAATGTTTCCATCAATTCACATAAACCTCATAGTGTGTTTCCGTTTCCCGTCCCTGCAGGTTTTGGGCTTTAACCTGTATCCTCTTGTTCCGCAGATCCTCGGTGAATGCCCTCACGTGGTCCATGTCGGGAGAGTACGTGGTCAGTGTGGATCGCGGGAGGAAAGCCGTGCTCTGGGGCCAATACTAGGTTTACAGAGGGGGCGGACACGCCACGGCATCTGTGGGAGCCATGAGTGTGATAAGGGAAACCTCCATCTTCAGGATCTGGCACCCGCTGGAAATGGGACCGGCTTTTCCTGGAAGTCACCTGACCTCCGAGACAGACTGTCAGTGTTTGGGTTTACAGTGAAAATCCGTCATGAAGGGATCAGGGTCTGCAGCGCGCGGCGGCGGCGGCAAACTGTTACAATGTCTGTGTTCTGTTAGTTTTTTTTCCTCAAGGTGCGGTTTTGGGGTTTTGTGTGTTCAAAGTATTTAAAGTTTTTGCACTTTATGGACTTTCTCGGGTCGGGGTCTCTCGTATAACCCCCGCGACTTCATACGGTTAACATTACTTCCCAGCGAAGAGATGTAAAATGTGTCGGGGTCCCAGATGCCGATCTGCCCTGTGTGCACATATTACCGTATCTCTCAGCTTCTCCGTCCCGTCTGGCCTCGTGGTGTCGCGGCACAGGGGGTCGAACTGACGGGTAACAAATGAGTTACAATTCCAAAGGGACAACGCATTCCGCACAGTAACGCATGGAGTCACTTTATCCTGTGTACCCCCAACCCCATAAAATAATACAACTGTCAGAAATTGACGGCCGAGGAGCCGCCACGGCGTTACCACCTCTCCTACCTCCTTCAACGCTCTACACACACGTGTGTGTGTGTGTGTGTGTGTGTGTGTGTACACACACCACCTACCCACACACGCGCTCTACCGTCTGGCCCTCGTGTCGTTGAGCCCGCGCACAGTAAAGTGATGTTCACGCTGACATTTTATATTGATTACGCTTTAGTTTGGGCGCAGTAGCTGGGGGGAGTAGTCATCTCTCAGATTGGGGGCGTGAAACGCGTTGGGGGGGTCACAAACACCTGAGACTTAAAACAAAAATGTCTCGGCTTTACCTGCACACATTGTGTTATGTCCCTTTTTTGTATAGATTTTACTTTTGCTGCTATTGTGTTATTTTTATACAGAACAAATTCCTTTCTACGGGCTATTTATCCCTTTTTGTTTGTCCTCCGCGGCGCCTCTTTGAGTGCCCTCTCTCGCCGCGCCGGATCTCCGCTTAATTCCTGACATGCGTACAAAGGTTGTAAAATATTTATTATACGGTCGTTGGTGCACTCGGCGCGGCGTATGTTTACGGGGGGATGGGTTACGGTCGCTGGTTGATTGTAACGGAATTTGTCCCGCGGGCTGATTTTTATCCAAATAAAGCGAATCTTTCTCGTCACGCCGACTCACTGCCGTCATTTACCCATGTTTGGATGCGTGGCTAGACGCCCTTATGTTTATTGACTGGTTTTACGGTCCCTGGAATCCAGACACAAGTGTGGAACGCGTCAGGCCAGACACAAACTTTGTCTCAAATAACTGTGACCATAAAGCAACTTTAAAAAGAGTCTGTATTTCAGGGTTGTGACAGAACTCTGCACCCCGATATGGTCACATCTTCCAATGCCACTTCCTTGCAGGACCCCCTTTGTTCTCCCCAGGCAGACTCTCATGCCTTCCTCCAGTCCTTAGATTTATCATAAATCAAACATTACTTAACATTTCTAACAAGGCAGGACAATGGGAATCGGGATAACGGGTTACAGTCAAGAGATTAACAACTACTCAAATATAAACAGATAACAGTTTAAAACCGGCTGTGTATCTCTGATAAAGACTGAGCTGTTAATCAGATATTTACACCTTCCTGAGAGCAGGCTTACTGAAAGACTAATTTGATCAGCAGATAGTAACAGACAATTAAGATTCACAATTATACCAACATTCTGCACACAGAGGGCAATGGGCCAATATTGATTAGGAGTCCTGCACCCTACATGTATGCCTCTATGCCTATGCCCCCAAGTCCAAAATAACTTGCATCACAAGTGTGATCTTTGCATTTAATGCCTTTTAGATTGTAAGCTCCTTGAAAAAGAAATGCTGCACCAGCCTTTCCTAAACCTGTCACTTTTATGGTCTCTTATTCTATTCGGGAAATGGTAAGATTTTGGCTGCATGTAGTTTCAGATGATGGTAATTTTTGCAGCTCTCAATTTGTCCCAGATATATTAACCCCCTAGTCCTGGAGAAGAAGTAACTCTAAAGGGGTACTCTGGGGTGGAAGAAAGGTTACTAACTGGGGACCAACCCCCCCCCCCCCCCTTTGTAAACCTCTCCCAGAATATGTTTATAATGAAAATAAAATGCTGTCCGTGGTGCAGACCAGACGTGATGTGCTGCCGCCTTTCTTTTGAGCGGCGACGGTAGGATGACCAGCAGGAGGCGGTACACTCAAGCGAGCATCCAGCCAATCCACTGGCAGTCCGTGTGAGGTTATTGGGAGCCGTTTGCTATGGAAGAGTAGCCATTCCTAACCTTTATCCAGGAAGCCAGATCAGCACTGACGGAGCTCTGCTTTTTGGGTGGGGCTATTCTGCACTCAGAGGGCTGAATCTGCTAACCCCTCCCTCTAACACCCACAGGGCTGAATTAGCTCGGCGAAGTCCCCAGTGGTGGTGGGGGCACACTCGTCACTATTAAGTCTAAAGACATAGCGGACCAGAGCACTATTTGGTGGGTCTCCACATAATGATCTCCACGGTGTGTCTGATCAGGTTGCGGGAGTTTTATTGCAATGCACCTTACGGAATAAACCTATTCATTGTGTGTACCGTCCTGATCCTGCCCACTGCGCAGTCCCTACACCAGAGTTACAGTATTGGATGTCCATGATTTTGGCCTTATTTTGTCCCTTGTTAGTGGCTCTGAAGGGTACTTCTAGCTATGCCTTGTTGAAGTTAGAAAAGGCCGACACATTGGTCCCCTGGTTGCTATACCTCTTAGGCGTAGGAGTTGTGCCTGGTGGTTTGGCTCTGGTCTGCAAGATACGTGCCGTGGTGAAGGATTACTCTAATGGCGCATGGGAGATAACACGTGCCATGAACCGTAACCCAACGGGTCAGGGACTGGACCCAACTTGCGGACTCAACAACTGGCAAGATCGGGTAGCTGTATTCTACAGCAGAGGTCTCAGATTCAGGCCCCCAGATCTTCCTGAACCACACCTTCCATGATTCTCTGACAACCTGTTGCAATCAAAAAATTCTGGGAATTGTAGGCATCAGCATCTGTAGCAGCCGGAGTTGGACATCGCTGGAGTGTTTACATCTCTAGCATCCATCATGGAACGTGTCCTTTAGGAGCAGAGGCTGGCTTTGGCCTCCCTTACAAGGTCTCTTCTAACACAGTATCTCTCCGGGTCTGTGGGAAGACACCGGTGTGAGACACGGAGGGTAACATTTTGAGTGTGGCTACATTTTAATAATATGAACACGTGGAGAGCTGAAGTTTCGTCAACCCGTCCTTTTTCACCTCTTCAATGATATGCGGGCATTGCTGACATCAGATCGGATTCGGCAAATGAGTTCGAAACCAGATGGGAGAGGATCTAGAAGGAGAGCGTCTTAGCTGTGCTGAGGAGCCGTGGGGTAATGGTTTGAGTCAGTAGTTAAGAGCGTTCGGGTCGAGGAGCTGGCTTCTTGACGATTGGAGTGATGATGGCCTGACAAGTTTGTAAAGTTGGATATTGCGATGTTCTGGATCGGTGCGAGAACATCCAAGGATTTTATCAAGAGAGCTGTTATGTCAGCGGGTCACTTTACGGCTCTTCTGACAGAGGCGCTCTGTTGGCTCCCCAAGTCATCGTTTGGACCCGCAGATCAATTCCATGAGACCAGAAGTAAGTTTTTGAAGCTGTTTATTGTTCAGTAACAAGAAAAAGCTGTAAGAACAGACAGTAACTGCGGTGGCCTTTCCTACGGCGAGTCTCAAGGCTTCTCCTTGATGGTGCCATCAGAGAGGACCTTACAATATGCAAGTTAGACGGGTTTGGTTCTGAGATGCTGTCAGGTCCCAGGTGGGTCACGATGACACTGACATCCAGAACCAAGACCCGACGGGTCAGGGAATGGACCAAACCTGTAGATTCGTCCAACACTTTATCCTTTTGTGGGAACCAGGGACTGAGCAGGCCAGGGATATAATAGAACATTCCAGATATAATAGTTACTATGGGATAACAGAATATTCCGGATATAATAGTTACTATAGGATAACAGAATATTCCAGATATAATAGTTACTATGAGATAACAGAATATTCCGGATATAATAGTTACTATGGGATAACAGAATATTCCGGATATAATAGTTACTATGGGATAACAGAATATTCCGGATATAATAGTTACTATAGGATAACAGAATATTCCGGATATAATAGTTACTATGGGATAACAGAATATTCCGGATATAATAGTTACTATGGGATAACAGAATATTCCGGATATAATAGTTACTATGGGATAACAGAATATTCCGGATATAATAGCTACTATGGGATAACAGAATATTCCGGATATAATAGTTACTATGGGATAACAGAATATTCCGGATATAATAGTTACTATGAGATAACAGAATATTCCGGATATAATAGTTACTATGGGATAACAGAATATTCCAGATATAATAGTTACTATGGGATAACAGAATATTCCAGATATAATAGTTACTATGTGATAACAGAATATTCCGGATATAATAGTTACTATGGGATACAGGAATATTCCGGATATAATAGTTACTATGTGATAACAGAATATTCCGGATATAATAGTTACTATGGGATAACAGAATATTCCGGATATAATAGTTACTATGGGATAACAGAATATTCCGGATATAATAGTTACTATGGGATAACAGAATATTCCGGATATAATAGTTACTATGGGATAACAGAATATTCCGGATATAATAGTTACTATGGGATAACAGAATATTCCGGATATAATAGTTACTATGGGATAACAGAATATTCCGGATATAATAGTTACTATGGGATAACAGAATATTCCGGATATAATAGTTACTATGGGATAACAGAATATTCCGGATATAATAGTTACTATGAGATAACAGAATATTCCGGATATAATAGTTACTATGGGATAACAGAATATTCCGGATATAATAGTTACTAGGAGATAACAGAATATTCCAGATATAATAGTTACTATGGGATAACGGAATATTCCAGATATAATAGTTACTATGGGATAACAGAATATTCCGGATATAATAGTTACTATGGGATAACAGAATATTCCGGATATAATAGTTGCTATGGGATAACAGAATATTCCGGATATAATAGTTACTATGGGATAACGGAATATTCCGGATATAATAGCTACTATGGGATAACAGAATATTCCGGATATAATAGTTACTATGGGATAATAGAATATTCCGTATATAATAGTTACTATGAGATAACAGAATATTCCGGATATAATAGTTACTATGGGATAACAGAATATTCCGGATATAATAGTTACTATGGGATAACAGAATATTCCGGATATAATAGTTACTATGAGATAACAGAATATTCCGGATATAATAGTTACTATGGGATAACAGAATATTCCGGATATAATAGTTGCTATGGGATAACAGAATATTCCGGATATAATAGTTACTATGGGATAACAGAATATTCCGGATATAATAGTTACTATGGGATAACAGAATATTCCGGATATAATAGCTACTATGGGATAACAGAATATTCCGGATATAATAGTTACTATGGGATAACGGAATATTCCGGATATAATAGTTACTATGTGATAACGGAATATTCCGGATATAATAGCTACTATGGGATAACAGAATATTCCGGATATAATAGTTACTATGTGATAACAGAATATTCCGGATATAATAGTTACTATGGGATAACAGAATATTCCAGATATAATAGTTACTATGAGATAACAGAATATTCCAGATATAATAGTTACTATGAGAACAGAATATTCCGCTATAATAGATACTATGGGATAACAGAATATTCCGGATATAATAGTTACTATGGGATAACAGAATATTCCGGATATAATAGTTACTATGGGATAACAGAATATTCCGGATATAATAGTTACTATGAGATAACAGAATATTCCGGATATAATAGTTACTATGGGATAACAGAATATTCCGGATATTAATAGTTACTATGGGAAACAGAATATTCCGGATATAATAGTTACTATGGGATAACAGAATATTCCGGATATAATAGTTACTATGGGATAACAGAATATTCCAGATATAATAGTTACTATGAGATAACAGAATATTCCAGATATAATAGTTACTATGAGAACAGAATATTCCGGCTATAATAGATACTATGGGATAACAGAATATTCCGGATATAATAGTTACTATGTGATAACAGAATATTCCAGATATAATAGTTACTATGGGATAACAGAATATTCCAGATATAATAGTTACTATGAGATAACAGAATATTCCAGATATAATAGTTACTATGAGAACAGAATATTCCGGATATAATAGTTACTATGAGATAACAGAATATTCCGGATATAATAGTTACTATGGGGTAACAGAATATTCCGGATATAATAGTTACTATGGGATAACAGAATATTCCGGATATAATAGTTACTATGTGATAACAGAATATTCCGGATATAATAGTTACTATGGGATAACAGAATATTCCGGATATAATAGTTACTATGAGATAACAGAATATTCCGGATATAATAGTTACTATGTGATAACAGAATATTCCGGATATAATAGTTACTATGAGAACAGAATATTCGAGATATAATAGTTACTATGGGATAACAGAATATTCCGGATATAATAGTTACTATGAGATAATAGAATATTCCGGATATAATAGTTACTATGAGAACAGAATATTCCAGATATAATAGTTACTATGAGAACAGAATATTCCAGATATAATAGTTACTATGGGATAACAGAATATCCGTTCTATAATTTACTATGAGATAACAGAATATTCCGGTATAATAGTTACTATGGGATAACAGAATATTCCGGATATAATAGTTACTATGGGATATAGAATATTCCGGATATAATAGTTACTATGGATAACAGAATATTCCGGATATAATATTTCTATGGGATAATAATAGAATATTCCGGATATAATAGTTACTATAGGATAACAGAATATTCCGGTTATAATAGTTACTATGAGATAACAGAATATTCCGGATATAATAGTTACTATGGGATAATAGAATATTCCGGATATAATAGTTACTATGGGATAATAGAATATTCCGGATTATAATAGTTACTATGGGATAATAGAATATTCCGGATATTAATAGTTACTATGGGGATACAGAATATTCCGGATATAATAGTTACTATGGGATAATAGAATATTCCGGATATAATAGTTACTATGGATAACAGGAATATTCCGGATATAATAGTTACTATGGGATAACAGAATATTCCAGATATAAAGTTACTATGGGATAACAGAATATCCGGTTATAATAGGTTACTATGAGATAACAGAATATTCCGGATATAATAGTTACTATGGGATAATAGAATATTCCGGATATAATAGTTACTATGGGATAATAGAATATTCCGGATATAATAGTTACTATGGGATAACAGAATATTCCGGATATAATAGTTACTATGGGATAATAGAATATTCCGGATATAATAGTTACTATGGGATAACAGAATATTCCGGATATAATAGTTACTATGGGATAACGGAATATTCCGGATATAATAGCTACTACGGGATAATAGAATATTCCGGATATAATAGTTACTATGGGATAACAGAATATTCCGGATATAATAGTTACTATGGGATAACAGAATATTCCAGATATAATAGTTACTATGGGATAACAGAATATTCCGGTTATAATAGTTACTATGAGATAACAGAATATTCCGGATATAATAGTTACTATGGGATAATAGAATATTCCGGATATAATAGTTACTATGGGATAATAGAATATTCCGGATATAATAGTTACTATGGGATAACAGAATATTCCGGATATAATAGTTACTATGGGATAATAGAATATTCCGGATATAATAGTTACTATAGGATAACAGAATATTCCGGATATATAGTTACTATGGGATACGGAATATTCCGGATATAATAGCTACTACGGGATAATGGAATATTCCGGATATAATAGTTACTTGAGATAACAGAATATTCCGGATATAATAGTTACTATGGATAATAGAATATTCCGGATATAATAGTTACTATGAGATAACAGAATATTCCGGATATAATAGTTACTATGGGATAACAGAATTTCCGGAATAATAGTTACTATGGGATAACAGAATATTCCGGATATAATAGTTACTATGAGATAACAGATATTCCGGATATAATAGTTACTATGGGATAACAGAATATCCGGATATAATAAGTTACTATGGGATAACAGAAATTCCGGATATAATAGCTACTATGGGATAACAGAATATTCCGGATATAATAGTTACTATGGGATAACAGAATATTCCGGATATAATAGTTACTATGTGATAACGGAATATTCCGGATATAATAGTTACTATGGGATAACGGAATATTCCGGATATAATAGTTACTATGGGATAACGGAATATTCCGGATATAATAGTTACTATAGGGATAACAGAATATTCCGGATATAATAGCTACTATGGGATAACAGAATATTCCGGATATAATAGTTACTATGTGATAACAGAATATTCCGGATATAATAGTTACTATGGGATAACAGAATATTCCGGATATAATAGTTACTATGGGATAACAGAATATTCCGGATATAATAGTTTCTATGGGATAACAGAATATTCCGGATATAATAGTTTCTATGGGATAACAGAATATTCCGGATATAATAGTTACTATGGGATAACAGAATATTCCAGATATAATGTTACTATGTGATAACAGAATATTCCGGATATAATAGTTACTATGGGATAACAGAATATTCCGGATATAATCGTTACTATGTGATAACAGAATATTCCGGATATAATAGTTACTATGGGATAACAGAATATTCCAGATATAATAGTTACTATGGGATAACAGAATATTCCGGATATAATAGTTACTATTTGGATAACAGAATATTCCGGATATAATAGTTACTATGGGATAACAGAATATTCCGGATATAATAGTTACTATGAGATAACAGAATATTCCGGATATAATAGTTACTATGAGATAACAGAATATTCCGGATATAATAGTTACTATGGGATAATAGAATATTCCGGATATAATAGTTACTATGGGATAATAGAATATTCCGGATATAATAGTTACTATGGGATAACAGAATATTCCGGATATAATAGTTACTATGAGATAACAGAATATTCCGGATATAATAGTTACTATAGGATTACAGAATATTCCGGATATAATAGTTACTATAGGATAACAGAATATTCCGGATATAATAGTTACTATAGGATAACAGAATATTCCGGATATAATAGTTACTATGGGATAATAGAATATTCCGGATATAATAGTTACTATGGGATAACAGAATATACCGGATATAATAGTTACTATGGGATAACAGAATATTCCGGATATAATAGTTACTATGGGATAACAGAATATTCCAGATATAATAGTTACTATGGGATAACAGAATATACCGGATATAATAGTTACTATGGGATAACAGAATATTCCGGATATAATAGTTACTATGGGATAACAGAATATTCCAGATATAATAGTTACTATAGGATAACAGAATATTCCTTATATAATAGTTACTATGGGATAATAGAATATTCTGGATATAATAGTTACTATGGGATAACAGAATATTCCGGATATAATAGTTACTATGGGATAATAGAATATTCCGGATATAATAGTTACTATGGGATAACAGAATATTCCGGATATAATAGTTACTATGGGATAACAGAATATTCCGGATATAATAGTTACTATGAGATAACAGAATATTCCGGATATAATAGTTACTATGGGATAACAGAATATTCCGGATATAATAGTTACTATTGGGATAACATAAAATTTTTGAATATATCCGGAATATAATACTATGTGATAACAGAATATTCCGGATATAATAGTTACTATGGGATAACAGAATATTCCGGATATAATAGTTACTATTGGATAACAGAATATTCCGGATATAATAGTTACTATGGGATAACAGAATATTCCGGATATAATAGTTACTATGGGATAACAGAATATACCGGATATAATAGTTACTATGGGATAACAGAATATTCCGGATATAATAGTTACTATGGGATAACAGAATATTCCGGATATAATAGTTACTATGTGATAACAGAATATTCCGGATATAATAGTTACTATGGGATTATAGAATATTCCGGATATAATAGTTACTATGGGATAACAGAATATTCCGGATATAATAGTTACTATGGGATAACGGAATATTCCGGATATAATAGTTACTATGAGATAACAGAATATTCCGGATATAATAGTTACTATGTGATAACAGAATATTCCGGATATAATAGTTAATATGAGATAACAGAATATTCCGGATATAATAGTTACTATGGGATAACAGAATATTCCGGATATAATAGTTACTATGGGATAACAGAATATTCCGGATATAATAGTTACTATGGGATAACAGAATATTCCGGATATAATAGTTACTATGTGATAACAGAATATTCCGGATATAATAGTTAATATGAGATAACAGAATATTCCGGATATAATATGTTACTATGGAGATAATAATATTCCGGATATAATAGTTACTATGGGATAACAGAATATTCCGGATATAATAGTTACTATGGGATAACAGAATATTCCGGATATAATAGTTACTATGTGATAACAGAATATTCCGGATATAATAGTTACTATGTGATAACAGAATATTCCGGATATAATAGTTAATATGAGATAACAGAATATTCCGGATATAATAGTTACTATGGGATAACAGAATATTCGGATATAATAGTTACTATGGGATAACAGAATATTCCGGATATAATAGTTACTATGGGATACAGAATATTCCGGATATAATAGTTACTATGTGATAACAGAATATTCCGGATATAATAGTTAATATGAGATAACAGAATATTCCGGATATAATAGTTACTATGGGATAACAGAATATTCCGGATATAATAGTTACTATGGGATAACAGAATATTCCGGATATAATAGTTACTATGGGATAACAGAATATTCCGGATATAATAGTTACTATGTGATAACAGAATATTCCGGATATAATAGTTACTATGGGATTATAGAATATTCCGGATATAATCGTTAACATAAAGGAAAATAAACCTCTTGGAAGCCATAATAGCAGATCTCTGTGTTTTTCCTCGGAGTGGTCGGCAGAGGGATCTGTATACATGTTACTCCCGGGCTGGGCTGTATACAATGGCTATTAATTCTATAGTCACATGATATGTGAAAGGATGGGGAATACTCAGCTGTTACCACGGTAACCATCCCACAGGACAATATAATAAACGAATAATAGACGACTCGGTGTAATGAAAGAGTTAAAGCTGGATGGGTTGGAAGCGTTTCTATTGATTGCAGTTATTTAGAGTAAAAGTGACAATAATGCTGTGCGCGCGTTTAATTGCCGCGGCCTCAGAAAACTGCAATCAATGATCTAATTAATCTCAAGACCTCGGTTCTTTGTGGATCATCTAGTGTAGCGTTTGACTCCTGGAAATCGATGGGGGGCAGGGGGGGCCGTGGCCCCGGGCGCAGTTTTGTTAGGGGCGCATAATTTCTTTTGAAATTATGCGCCCCTAAAACTTGTGGCCCGACTGACCCGCCGGGCCCTCGGGCGCCGCCCAAGGGCCCGCGGGTTGAGGGGACCCAGATGCCGGGCAGCGGGAGTGCCTGCCCGGTCCTGAACATTGAGTCCGTCCTGTTGAAGGGGAGGCGGCTGCGTGCAGGCGCAGGTCACGTGGTCCGTCTAATCAGGTGGTACTGAGTCTCTGTACCACCTGACTGGCCGGACCGCGTGACCTGCGCAAGCACGCAGCCACCTCCCCTTCAACAGGACGGACTCGCACGCTGTTCAGGACCGGGGCGGGCAGGCACTCCCGCTGCCCGGGAGCTGGGGCAATATCCAGGTGGGAGCTGGGGCATATCCATGTGCTGGGGGGCAATCCATGTGCTGGGGGGCAAATCCATGTGCTGGGGGCAAATCCATGAGGTGCTGGGGCAAATCCGTGTGCTGGGGCAAATCGGTGAGCTGGGGCAAATCCATGCATGAGCTGGGGCAAATCCATGAGCTGGGGCAAATCCATGTGTGAGCTGGGTCAATATCCATGTGAGAGCTGGGGCAATATCGATAACGTGTCCACAGGTTGGGGGGGGGCGCACAATTCTTGGCTGGCCCCGGACACTGACAACCCACGCTACGCCACTGATAGGGGGCGATCACCTGCCTCCTCTGATGCCCTCTCAGGGGGCAGGGTCCAGCATAACCAGGTCTTGGTGGCCACGTGAGCATCTTCCATGCATTGCATCAATGGCGTCACGATAAGCGGCTGCCTGAGGCCCTGCTCAAACAGGGACCTCACAGGATGGAATAGCAGAAAAGTGACACAGCAATACTCAAAAACACACACCTCTGCGGTCATACACATACTGACATATCTGACAACACCACACTAGGCATGTGGCAGGCAGCACAGGGAGGGAGCCACTGCACCTGCAGCCATGGCAGACCCCCGCCCCCCCCCCCCCACAACCAGGATCCAGGGAGCCCCCACTGACCACCAGGCTAAGGTAAAGCGACACATTTCTAAAAAAAATTTAATCCAAGGACATTTTTAAATGTCCCCGGGAACATAAAATTAAACTTTTTTTTTTCTTTCTCTACCTGGCTGAATGTATCTAAATATATATAATTAAATACATTCGGCCAGGTAGAGGGGGGGCATGTGGGCTGCGCGGGTCTTGGACAGTGGTTTGGTTTTTTTGTGTGTATATTTTTAGCAAATTTATATCTATATTCTTATAATTATATATATCCAGACTTGTATTACACACACATTTTGGCAACTAATTGCCCCCCCCATTTGGTTGATCCCTCCAGAAGAAATGTTGAACCAATAGAGCAGAGAATAATATGTATATTCTCTGCTCTGTCGGGTTCAACATTTCTTCTGGAGGGATCAGCCAAATGGGGGGGCATTTAGTTGAGATTGTCCACATGCAACCCCCCATGTGCGTATGTGTATATATGGTCTGATGTCTGTGGGTGGGTGTATATTTATATATATATATATATATTATATCTACGTGTTGATATATACGTATATGTCTGTATGTGGTATCCATGCATCCCTACTCTATACAAGTCGCTCTGTGTCCCTATTATATATATATGAGGGGTTACCTTTTTTATATTTTTATACTATTCCTATTAATTTAACAGTAATTTTTGATGTATTTTATTCAGTAGAAACTTTTTTCTGCCTATATAACATGTGCTTTGTGAAAATAAAACGGTTTTGTGTGTACATTTTAATTTAGTTAGTGGATTCCTGTCCAGGAATACATGGATACAGACTATATAAGGAGTAAGATGGCTCCTGGGGGACTTTTTATTATAATTTTTTGACTGAGGAAGCCTGCAGTAGCAGGTGAAACGCGTCTCGCACTTTATACACCTATTTTGGTGTTTTGTTATTTAATAAATTTTTATTGCTCTTTATTTTGGCCATTTTTATTTATATCATTTTTTATTTTTTGCAATTACCTCTCTACTTGCTACATCTCTGTGCATTGGGTTGAACTGTTCTATGGCGGAGCTGTGTTCCAGCGGAAATCCAGTATCGAGGATGGACCCCCTCTGATTAGCGGTCCCAGGCGTTTATACAGAGCCACTTTCAATAGAGGCTCTGTAACACGTGAGTGTAATCCTCTCTGGATTTTTTATTCTCAATTAATTTACAGTATTACACTATTATTGATTTCTTTCTCGAGATCATAAGTATACTTCCGGTCTAAAGCTACTATCAAGCCTGTAAGAATAAGGATTGTGAATTTCTTTTCCTGTTGATGGGTGGAGCCCCCCAGAAGAGGCTTAAAGGCATACATTTGGAGTCTCGTAGACTCCCTGTTTAAGTCGATGACATTTAACAGATTTACTATTCCACTGAAAGAAATAAGAACAAGGGAAAGAAAGAAAAATAGACCTTCTTTTTGTCCTGTCTTCTCATTTTATATATATTGAGATACATGTGATCTTTGTTTAACCTTTAGCGCTCCTATTTCACTGTATAGTGATTTCTTTCTACATTCTAGTTTTGGAGTGAAGGATACACTCAACTAGTGAGCTGCTTAAAAGTATATTGCTTTGCTACTTGATCTAACTCTATAGCGCCCTCACACTATAACCTTCGGGTTTTTCTTCGGATTCCTGTCCAGTGCCATGAGAAGCAAACGTAATCTAGTGTAGACACGCTGCGAGGCGGAGCGGAGTGAAGTCAAGCCTGCAAAATGTTTGCTTTGCTTCGCTTCACTACGCTGTGCGTCGCTACACGCTCAGTGTGTCTCAGCCTTTATTCCCGCATCGCTAGCTTACCGAATCAGTTTGTATACTTGTTACTGACCCTGCTTGTTCTGAGGACCCAATCTGTTGCCAACTTTGCCTGCCATTTGACTATTCTCTCTGTGTATTCCCTGCCTGTTCTGTTTGCTTCCTGTTGCTACTGGTGTGCGCCGATTCTCACCATAAACAGTAGCGCAGTACAAGTGCCTAAACATTGCTGACCCGGTTTTGTTATAGCTGCTTATGTAACTGAATAGATCGGATCTCTTCTGCATTACCAAAACCTTCACCACTGCACTCTTCCACAATACCACAGACGGGTTACTTACGGTGTGAAGGCACTTGCTGCCACCAAAGGCACAATATTTGGGTGCACTGACGCCGACTGTTGTTCCCCGCACTTCGGGGAATCAAATTGCCCCACCCGCTTGCGGGCCTGGCAGCCGATGGAGAAGGCTGTGTGAAACACAAGCTCCTCCGCAGATTCCCCCACCAGAACGTTTCAGGCATCCAGCGGACCCCGAAATGGGCAAATTAAGTAAGGCAACAGGTGTCCAGAGGCAAGGGGAGAAAAATCGCGGCGCTCCAACAACTCCCCTGCGGCAATTTTTCACCCCGCAACCAGACCGCGCCGATGGGCCGGAAGCGCACGCTCGATTTGGGCAGCACGAATTACTGGAGGCCCCGGCTTCACCGCGGCCTACCCTGGCGCCCGAACCCACAACGTCCCCGGCTGCTATGGACCTCCATTCACAGGGGGACTAGATGAGCGCTACCCCAGACACAATGCAGGCCCAAATAGTTTCTCAAAATCCGCCTTCCCAGATAAGGCCGGAGGCCTACCCCGCAGCACTTGCACAAGCTGGGCAGAGCTCCCAACTCGAGCCCCCGGCTTCTCTGCGGCCTACCCCTTCTTTTTTGTCTGCCAACACCCAGGGACCTGGGAATAACGGGCATCTTTCCACGATTGACTGGCAATCCATCCTGAACAACCTCCCAACTAAATCTGACCTGCGAATTGCTAATGAAAATTTGAGCACCACCATTATGTCAGAACTGCACCATATTCGCACAGAGATTCACGGTTTAACTGCAAAGGTTACACATTTGGAGGGGGAATGTGACACTCTCCGTTTACAAGCTGGTTCTACTGCACGTGCTGTACAAGTTCACACTTCACAGATGCAAAGCATGGCTCTCCACCTCACTGATCTGGACAATAGGGGCAGACGCCAAAACCTCCGGCTCAGAGGTCTGCCAGAAACCGAGGACTCCCCCTCTGCCCTGAAACAAGTGCTGCTGCATATCTTCAATGCCCTCCTTGACAGGCCGCCTCAATCCGAGATTGACTTTGTTCGGGCTCACAGGGCCTTACGACCAAAGGGACCCCCCCGGCAGCCCCCCGCGGGACGTTATATGCTGCTTGTCTCGCTTTGACCTGAAGGAAGAAATTCTGCGCCAGGCTAGAGTCACTACGGAATTCTCGTTTGAGGGTGTGAACCTGCAGCTATTCCCAGACCTTGCTCCGGCTACTCTGGCATACAGGCGGGCATTCAAGCCGCTAACTAGTGTCCTGCTCACGCAACAAATACGCTATCGATGGCAAATGCCGACGGGACTCTCAGTGACGACTCCTGCGGGCCAATTTTTGGTACAGGAGGCTGAAGATCTTCCAGAACTGGCTCGTCTGCTACAACTGCCACCTATTTCACTGACGTGGCCTGACCCTCTGGCACTGTATAATGGTGGTCTCGGAAGGCCGCGACCACGGCCACCTTCTCAGCGTGCTCGCCTTGACCGCCAACAAACTGCCCGGGGACCGGGGCCACAGATGTGAGACTCCGTGCTCAAGCTGAAAGTCCACACAGGCTGACAGCAACCCACGACCTACATTCCCAACACTGGACTTCCAATTCGCAGGCTTTTTGACTTCTTTTTATTTTTTTCTCTATCGCGCCTTTCTATTACACACTCCGGCTAACGCCCAGATTTGGTCCGGAAAGACACCTACCCAAGGCTGCGATCCCGGTCTTCCTGACCTTCTTCTGATATAACTCCGCGACACTTGTCGCCAGTACTCAATTGCGCAAAGGTTTGACTTTGTTATATTTATTATTATTTTTCTCTTTTTTCTTTGCAGGAGGGGAGTGGAATCTGGATTAGGATTTTATCCGAACTGTCTTGAACACGGACTTTTTCTCTCCTCCCCCCCGAAGATGGGGCCAAGCTTGAGGATCGCTCGTTGCGCCTTCCCTGGGACTCTCGGACGAGATGGGTCCTGCTGGTTTGAAATATTCTTTTTCTTTGCTATTTTTCTCATACAACGTTCAATGTATTATTGTATTGATATTCAGTGTTATTTGGGGGGTCTGCGGAGGCCCCGATGCATAAATAGAGTTTAGTTCCCGCGAACGCTAGGTCACGTTCTCCCCACCGAGGTTGGTTGACACGTGAAGTGGACAGGATACCCGGACCACTGGTTGGTCTGTTGGATTCTTCCTGCCCCCCGTCAACCCCGCCTCTCCGAGTGTATATAGTTACCACTTACTACCCATTCCCTTAGATCCCCGGTTCCCTTCCTTACCCCTTCCTGTGGGAGTGGGGGTTGGCCTAGGGAGCTCCTTCATTATCCTTCAATAATGCCGTGCGTCAGGAACCTCTCATGTTAATGTCCATTAATGCCAGTGGCCTAAACATACCTGAGAAACGTTCAGGGGCTCTACGTGATTTCCAGAAAGCACGTGCCTCAGTGGTGTTTATCCAAGAATCACACTTTAGAGAAGGGGCGGCCCCGAGACTCACAAACTCCTGGTTCCCAATAGGCTATTTTAGTAACAATGCGGTGGCCAAATCTAAGGGCGTGGCGATTTTATTTCACAAATCTGTCCCCTTTGTCCAACAAGCAACTCTATCCGACAAAGATGGCCGTTATGTAATGGTAAAGGGAGAAATAGCGGGACGCAAGTATACTTTTGCAAACTTCTACGCACCGAACAAGGGACAGCATAGATTCATGAACAAATTGCTTCCTCGCATCACTGAGTTCTCTGAGGGCTGTCTAGTTTTAGGGGGCGACTTGAATGTACCACTGGATCCCCGCCTTGACACGTCCTCGGGACGCTCAGCTGTCCCCCCACATGTCACTCGCTCTATCTCCAAATTGTTGCATACACACAGATTAGTGGACTGTTGGAGGGCAATGCACACGGAGGACAAAGACTACACCTATTTTTCACACCCTGCGCAGATCTATTCTCGACTGGATTATTTCTTTATGCCGCACTATTTTTTATCTGATTTACAATCAGTCCGGATTGGATCTTTGACATGGTCTGACCATGCCCCGGTCACAATGCGTCTTCTTTCCCCTCTGCATCACCCTGCCGTCCCAGCCTGGCGACTTAATGAATTCCTCCTGACAACCCCCCGACTTCAAACGACTGTGAGCAGACCCTAGCCCTATATTTTCAGGACAATGACACGCCAGATGTGTCTCCACTGTCCATCTGGGAAGCACATAAATGTGTCATACGTGGGTTTTATATTCGTAAGGCGTCAGAGCAAAAAAAACACAGGGAGGCAGCTACAATCGATCTCTTAGCTCGCATTCACAACCTGGAGACCTTACATAAGGAATCCCTTGACCCTGCCCAGTTAACCGACTTGACAACCCTACGCCGGGAACTGGCCACTCTTCTTAATTCCACGTATCACCGACACTGTTTACGTTCCAAGACATTTTTCTTTGCTCATGGAGACAAGAGTGGGAGACTGCTGGCTCGTATGCTACGTGCCCGCCATTCGACCACGTACATTGCCAAAATCAGGGACACACATGGCAAAAACAATCTACCACACCGCATTCTCCCTACGATTCGTTCCTACTTCGCGACTCTATATGACCTGCCCACTCCGGAGACGGACGCAGGACGCACACTTCATTCGCAAAAGATTCATGCCTATCTCTCCCAACACGTCTCGCGACGCCTGACACCTGAAACTGCCCTACTGTTAGACGCACCCTTAACTATAGAAGAATTGAGTGACGCGGTAAAATCTTCTAAAACGGGCAAGTGCCCAGGCCCAGATGGCCTTCCCCTGCAATATTATAAACGATTTGCGAAAATTGTCTACCCCAGATTCCTGGTGGCTTTTAATGCCATTCTGGAAGGCCACACCATTCCGTCCCAAACTCAGGCGGCCAACATATCTTTAATTCCTAAGGAAGGTAAAGATGCTGAGCGGTGCGACAGCTACCGCCCCATCTCCCTATTAAATTGCGATCTCAAACTGTATGCAAAGATCCTGGCCACACGACTTACACCTTATGTCCCGGGGTTGATACACCAAGACCAGGTGGGATTTGTGGCAGGGCGGGAGGCGCGAGACAACACCATACGGGCACTGACGATCATGCATAGGGCAGCGAGGCAATGAGAAGGCCTTCTCCTCCTCTCTACGGACGCGGAGAAGGCCTTTGACAGAGTAAACTGGGAATTCTTGTTTGCAACCCTTTCTCAGGTTGGACTAGGTCCTAATCTATGCACCTGGATCCGGGCTCTATATTCGGATCCAACTGTACGGGTTTGCGTGAATGGGATCTATACGGAACCCTTTAAGATAAGGAACGGTACTAGGCAGGGATGCCCACTCTCCCCATTGTTGTTTGTATTGGCATTGGAGCCCTTCCTGTCCTCTGTAAGGGCTAGCCCGGACATCCGAGGGATCCGGACTGGCCGGACGGAGCACAGGGTAGCTGCTTTCGCGGATGATCTCCTTTTTTTCGTGACTTACCCAGAAACGACTTTGCCCAACTTACTGAAAGCTTTTGAAGTATACGGTAACCTCTCCAACTTGAAAATTAATTTCGCCAAGTCCTTCCTGTTAAATGTGTCCATGCCGCGGTCGAAGGCTCAATCCATACGGCCAAACTTCTCGATCCAATGGGCCGAGGATAGAATTAAGTACCTGGGAATTTGGTTGACCTCTGACCATACTTTAATGTTCAGCGACAACTTTGCGCCCATGCTCGCGACTATCTCCATGGATCTGAAGGCCTGGAACTATCCGCACATTTCTTGGCTGGGTCGCGTCCAGGCAATCAAAATGAATGTACTCCCTCGTATTTTATACCTCTTTCAGACGATTCCCATTGACCTCCCGGCAAACCTTTTTTCGGGACCTACAGACGCAGATCTCGAATTATGTGTGGAGGGGATCCCGACCGAGGCTAAAATTTTCCATCCTTACCCTACCTAAAACACGGGGGGGGGCTTGCCATACCAGACTTCGCAATGTACCATACGGCTTGCCACCTTCAGCGTATTCTGGAATGGGCAAAACCCCGCAAACTCAAAGCGTGGGGGGTGGTTGAACAGGACGAAGCCGGGATTCCCCTCACTGTCCTCCCTTGGCTGCCTAAACTGCAAGGGCTACGCCGGGTACGTGATCTACATTACACCTCAGCTACACTACGCATATGGCATCGAGTAATGCGTGTTTTAGACCTGTCCTCTGACCCGTCGCCGCTTACGCCGTTGTTATGCCAAGCCTCCACGCCCATGTCTTACACCCCGTCGATATTCACAGACTTGCTGCAAACACAAACACCGCGCATTCGTGATGTATTTCGAGACCAACAACTTGCCTCGCTTACTGATATACTGGGCGATAGGGCAGTGACTTTCCTACGATACTTCCGATATCAACAGATTGCTAGCTTTATCAGATCTATACCCCAACGAACAAAACACATGGCGTGTCCTATTTATACGAACTCCTCCAGCGCTCAAATAGAACCCCCCCGCCGAGGTTTATGGGCAGTTGGGAAATGATGTTAGAAACTACTCTGTCCGACTCCCAATAGGGGAAAATCTGCGACCTTACACACCACTGCTCGGTCTCATCGAAAACACAGGAGACGGCATATAAATTACTATCCCTGTGGTATAAGACCCCTGAACATCTTAGCCACGTGTTTCCTGATATGTCGGATGAGTGCTGGCGTTGTGGTGAAGGCCCGGGATCGGCACTTCACATATGGTGGTCTTGTCCAGTAATTCGCCTATATTGGGAAAAGATACATAAAATCACTCAACTGTTCATAGAACCTCCCCCCGACTTCCGACCAGCCACCATGCGATTACATCATGTACACTACGCTACTTCAGGCTACAAAAAATCGGTGTGTATCCACATTCTGAATGTTGCCAAAAGTCTAATACCCCTATTTTGGAAGCAAAGGGTGAGCCCTCCCATGCATCTTTGGCTCTCTATGGAGCTCTTCCATTTTAGAGTCGAACAACTGTACTACTCAATGAACGGTATGATGGGCCAATATACTCAGATTTGGAGTACTTGGATCCTCCAATCGGGGGGAGCAGAATTTCGTGCCTTGTTACTGTAATTGAGCCAATGTGACGTTGTATCTGACCACATTCCTTCTTAAAACGCTCTAGTCTCTACCCTTGACGTATAGTGAATGCACTGTTTTATGGTTTCTGTGCCCAGTAGGGATTTGCCCACATTCCCAGGCCATTTCCCCCCTCCCCAATACCCCCCTTTTCTTTTTGTGGTCTTAGTTTAATTTACCCTTTCCACGTGATCCCAATAACGTTAATCTGACTTGATGCTGATACTTAGTCTTCTAAGTCTGATTCCTAACTTGAATGTAAAAGATACATGTTGTTTTAGGATGATGCCCCCGCCCAGCCTGCGAGCTGATGACTTTGATACATGTACAACTTTCGTATATCTTTGTTTGCTGTGAAAAATTAAAATAAAAACTTTTATTTACAAAAAAAAAACAAATTGCCCCACCCTGCGGTGAATTCACCATTCACCGCAGGGCCCCCAAAGTGCAGGGAATCGGCCACTCGCAACAGGTACCAGGACACCGCGATTGGCCGGAGGTGACTGCAAGAGGACAGCGAGGGAACACAGGGACAGGTATGTAACAGCCCAGGTGTGGCTCGGGGTTGCTGCTTTCAGCATTGAAATTTAACCACGAGCCACACGCGGGAAAACCGCCAGGGGGCTGAATAAATGCACTGATTTTGACGTATAAAAATGTCAAAATCGGACTGCCAGGGAGGTTAAGGTCTTGTTGCCAAGCACCAATATTCAGTCTCCTACCTGTAGCTCACGATGCTTTATTCACTATTCTTACTTTGTGCACTGCAGGCAGAAGATATAGCAGCGATTCTAGGAGATTTTGGATGCAGGGCAAGGGGGCAACGCCGGGCTGAGACAAGGACACTGGTGCCAAATTTTGCACACAGCAGCCTGTTTAAAGACAAATACCTGCATTTACACACACAGCCATACGTTCACATAACTATATATCCCCTACACCCTGGGGGTATGTAGCAATAAAACTCCCAGTAGTGTGTGGTTTGTGTGTGAGCGTATCAGAGAATCCACAGCAATAAAAACGCACAGTAATGTGCGGTATGTATGAGCGTGTCACAGAGCACCACAACAAAACTCACAGTAATGTTTGCTGTGTATGGGCGTATCAGAATCCACAGCAATAAAGCTCACAGTAATGTGCAACATGCATGAGCATATCATAGAATCCACAGCAATTAAACTCAGCAATGTGCAGTGTGTATGAGCGTATCACACATTCCACAGCAATAAAAACACCAGCAAAGTGTTGTGTGTATGAACGTATCACAAAATCCATAGCAATTAAACTCCACAGTAATGTGCTGTGTGTATGAGCATATCACAAAATCCACAGCAATAAAACTCCCCAGTAATGTGCTCTGTGTATGAGTGTATCACAAAATCCACAGCAATAAAACCCCCCAGTAATGTGCTGTGCGTAACAGCGTATCACAAAATCCACAGCAATAAAACCCCCAGTAATGTGATGTGCGTAACAGCGTATCACAAAATCCACAGCAATAAAAACCCCCAGTAATGTGCTGTGTGTGTGTGAGCGTATCACAAAATCCACAGCAATAAAACCCCCAGTAATGTGCGGCGCGTATAATATAGAAAAGTTGCCCCCTCTCCTGCTTACCTTTGTTTTTTTTCATTGCAGGGAGGGGGTTGAATTTTGGTCCAGAGGGGGGGGACCAGAAGGGGGGGGTCAAGGAGGGCAAACCCGGCTGGCCGCATCCAATGGATAGCCGCCGGACCTCTCACCCCCGCAGGCCTGGAGGCAGCCTCTGCTTCCCTGGTAGTCCGGTGGCTGTGGGGTGCTGCACCGCGATCTGTGCTTACAGACCGCAGAGCACGTCCTACAGCAATTGACTGGATTCGAGCTGAGCGCCCGATCGCAGGTGACCTGTCACCTTACCGCCGGCGCTCTGACACAGTAAGCGCCGGCGGTCAGATGACAGAGCCGCGTTCAATACCTCAGCCGCTGCAAGTGCTAAGTTAGCAACTTGTCATTGAACGCCGTTCTGTCGCTCAGTGCTCAGCACTGCTAATTTAGCACATGCAGCGACCCGAGGAGATGCTGCGAGTAGCTGAGTGTGACGTAGTAAAGATGGCCGCCGCCATGAAGCAAGTAACAATTCCGTGCAGCAAGATGGCCGCCGCCATGAAGCAAGTAACAATTCCGTGCAGCAAGATGGCCGCCGCCATGAAGCAAATAACAATTCCGTGCAGCAAGATGGCCGCCGCCATGAAGCAAATAACAATTCCGTGCAGCAAGATGGCCGCCGCCATGAAGCAAATAACAATTCTGTACAGCAATGTTAATTTTGAGGATTTTCTTCACCAAAGCACAAAATATTTATTTATTCTTTACCCCTGCACATAGACATATATTACAGTTAAATTATGTTTTGTTTCAGAAGTAAATATAACGTTTATTCAAGAAAAACGATCATTCGTGGTGTGTTCATACAAAACGGATTGTGCTGACTGCTTTCCTTTATCATATATATCTCGAGTCATACAAAAAACAATCTGAATCGTTCATTAAGAAATTGTCGGCCATTTTATTTCGAAATGCGCATCCAAAGCGTTCAATGACACTGCTGCAGCAATTCAGCAGCTGCTGAGGTATTGAACGGGGCTCTGGTCAGCAGCAATCGCCGGCGCTCAGCTCGTGGCCAGTCACCCGCTGTGGGGCGTGCACTGCGGTCTGTAAGCACAGATCTCGGTGCAGCACCCACATCCACCGGACCACCAGGGAAGCGAAGGCTGCCGCCAGGCCTGTGGAATTGAAGGGTCCCGGCGGCTATCCGTCGGATGCAGCCAGCCGGGACCCAGAGTGTTCCGCGGGGTGTGCCGGGGGCCGGCATTAGGGTGTGCTTAGGCACACCCGGCACACCCCATGCGCAAGCCTATGCACGTACTCGTGAAGCCCCTCACGGTTGTTTTATATCTTTATATAGTGTTTTTCTTGCTGCCCGGTTGTTTTCGTTCGGGTTGTGATGAGCTGCTTTCAGACGTTCTGGCCGGTGGGCACTTTTCATTATCCGCATCAGTTCACTGCCTTTCCTTTCTCTGCTCGTCCTCGGAGACGTCTCCTTTCTATTCTGTTCTTTATTTGGATTCAAAGTGGCCGGCGCTCGTCGTTATAACCCCAGGACCAACTTTTCTTTAAATCTAAGAATAGGTCTCCTTTTATCCCGGCCGGCTTGCGTGCCGAGGCCGCCGCTCTCCCTTTGTGGAGGCTTCACTTCAGTCCGCTGGGGGAAATGTAGACCTTATCATCCGGTGAAGGAGATGCGATTCGATCATCAAGTCAACCTGATTCGACTCTTCACTCGTCTTGTCAAGATCATCTGTCCGCAAACCGGTGAAATGTCTGGGAATGTCATAACGGGGGAGACAAACGGCGACAGGATCGTCCAAAATAGAGAGGGTTAGAGACGTGAACCTTTCACCCGACATCCAGCGTCAAGAACAGAAGCGAGAAAGTGAAAAGTTATATTTTTCATTGACAACCTGTGAGAACAGAGGACACCAGGGCCGGACCAGGAGAACGACCTGCGATTTACAGAATCCAAATTCAACGAGCAGCGCCACTTAAAAAGTCAAACTTTAACCTTGATTGACACGAGAGAGCAGCGATCCATTCCTGGTGGTCACTGATGACCTCATAGTTTTGGGTCGGGTGACTCCTTTATGGTTAGATGAGACTTATGATTCGAAAGATCTAAAGGTCAGTTTAAGATGGTCTTCAGGTTGGAAGAGCTTTACTTCTATGTGCCGTGAGTGGTAATCAACATCATTTTAACAAAATGACAGAATTTCCTGGTGACAAATCGGGTGTTTCCTGGATGGAAAGGGTCTCCGTTGGTCAAACCTCATCCTACAGCTGCCTCGTCTTCAAAGCTACTAGAAATATTTAACATGGTAACACTGTAATTTAGATTGAAACCCCCCTCCTCCAAATAATGTCCATCAAGTTCAATCTTCCACACCTACTTGCTGCTGCTGTTGATCCAAGAGTAGGCCAGAGAAAAATCCCCCAGAAGACACGGATGCCTTCTCCAATCTTGACCAAAAGGGAGCAACAAAAAAAATCTTCTTTTATTCCATAAAGTTCAAGAGTGAGAACACCAGCAGGTGAATACCACGGAACTCCTGGAGGAACATCTGTGAATGTGCAGCAATCCATTGTGTCGCACCAGGCGCGTGTATCTACGACACAACCCTAAAGATCGGAGGAGAGACCGCAGTGCACGTCATAACACAAAGAATGATGATAAAAGGACTAAAAGATGCCCCCATGAATGGGATGGTCCAAATGCCTTCATGCCTCAACGTGTGGGATAAAAACACTCCGTGCAGTCATTACCGTCCATGACTGTGGCGTCCAACCACAGTGAATGTCCACAAGAAGTGAAATCCTGCGGGGCCAACCAAGACAGATTCCTTCAAGTCCCACCTATGGACTGACAGATGTTTCTGCTGGAACCGGAAAATAGATAGCAACAACCAGAAGAAGAGAACCCGTGCGCGGATCACCATTTTTTTTCTCAAAATGGTGGCTTTTTCCAGTGAGGGACACCTAAAATAAATAGAAATAAATCATCTCTAACGCCAAATACAGAGATTGGCATCCATGCTGTTGGATGTACAGTTGTGTTCAAAATTATTCAACCCCCAATGCTGTAAAGGGCTTTAGGGAATTTAGTGACATTTGTAATTGTATTCAGAATGAAATCCTACAAGGACTTTTTAAAGAACCATATGCAACTAAAATGACATCAATTGGTTTTGTAATACAGTAGTAAATGTTTCTTTTGTGAATTCTTCATTGACACAATTATTCAACCCCTTAAAGACTACCACTCTGAAGAACAGAGGTTCATTCAAGTGTTTTCAATCAGGTATTGAAAACACCTGTGGATGTCACGGAGCAGCAATAAAGCATAATAAGCACCAATTAGGCAGCTTTAAAATGACTGTGATACTCAGCTCCTTCTAGACATTTACTGGTGTGGTTACAAACATGGTGAAGTCAAGAGAATGGTCCAGGAAGACAAGAGAAGAGGTGATTACTCTTCACAGGAAGGGCAATGGCTATAAGAAGATTGCAAAGATGTTAAATATACCAAGAGAGACCATAGGAAGCATCATTCGCAAATTCAAGGCAAAGGGCACTGTTGAAACGCTACCTGGTCGTGGCAGAAAGAAGATGCTGACTTCGACTGCTGTGCGCTACCTGAAGCGTAGAGTGGAGAAAAGTCCCCGTGTGACTGCTGAGGAACTGAGAAAAGATTTGTCAGATGTGGGTACTGAAGTTTCAGCTCAGACAATACGGCGCACACTGCGTAATGAAGGCCTCCATGCCAGAACTCCCAGGCGCACCCCCTTGCTGTCTCCAAAGAATAAGAAGAGTCGACTGCAGTATGCCAAAAGTCATGTGGACAAACCACAGAAGTTTTGGGATAGTGTTCTGTGGACTGATGAAACAAAATTAGAACTGTTTGGGCCCATGGATCAACGCTATGTTTGGAGGAGGAAGAACAAGGCCTATGAAGAAAAGAACACCTTGCCTACTGTGAAGCATGGCGGGGGGTCAATCATGCTTTGGGGCTGTTTTGCTTCTGCAGGTACAGGGAAGCTTCAGCGTGTGCAAGGTACCATGAATTCTCTTCAGTACCAGGAGATATTGGATGACAATGTGATACAGTCCGTCACAAACCTGAGGCTTGGGAGACGTTGGACCTTTCAACAGGACAATGATCCCAAGCATACCTCCAAGTCCACTAGAGCATGGTTGCAGATTAAAGGCTGGAACATTTTGGAGTGGCCATCGCAGTCACTTGACTTAAATCCGATTGAGAACCTCTGGTGGGACTTAAAGAAAGCAGTTGCAGTGCGCAAGCCTAAGAATGTGACTGAACTGGAGGCTTTTGCCCATGACGAATGGGCGAAGATACCCGTAGATGGCTGCAAGACACTTGTGTCAAGCTATGCTTCACGTTTAAAAGCTGTTATAACTGTAAAAGGATGTTGTACTAAGTACTAAGATTGAATGTCACTTGGGGGTTGAATAAAACTGATAATGATGTGAGCACAGAAAAGACATTTGTGCTTATTTCATTATAAATGTTATGTTAAATTTGTCTGACCTACACGTGCCTCTTTGATTTAATTGTAAGCAAGATGACTGAATGATCAAAATCAATGTCAAACTGGCCAAAACACTCAATTTCAGTGGGGGTTGAATCATTTTGAACACAACTGTATATGGCGGATCGCTGGAAAAGGGCCAGCAAGCCATCGTACCTTGGTGAGAGGGTAATGCCGCCACTTCACCGTGGCTTTTTTTTTCTCAATCTACGTTCTGCAGGAACTTCATGAACTGACAAGTCCTACAAGCACTTGGATATGTCAACTCTCATGAGAACGCCGCACTCCATGGCTGCCAGTCTGCGGAAACTATAATTTTGTGGGGTAGGGGGTATCTGTCCCACCCCAGTTCCTACACCCAAGATCTTATCCTCTTTGTTACTGATGGATTTTGGCCCAGGTGTGACTTTTCTGTTCCTCCAGCTCTGGCTGTTTTGCCCATTCCTCGCCCGACTTCATATTGTTCCTGTGATCATTTTATGGAGGTCTCCAAGCCCCTGGACCTCTTCAAACAGCGACTGTGAACCCCTTCTTGCATCTCGGTATTGCTCTGCCCTCAGGGATGTGCAAAAGCTTTTCACAGGCCATTGTTTCCATATACATAGTCCATCATATGGAGGTCTATCCGCTCCCTGCCTGACCCAGTGTTTCCACCGACGCTCCAGCGCATCGTCTTCACTCACCATCAACACACGGATATTCCATCGCTCGATACTTTAAACTGTAATTCGAAGTGGAAAAGCAGCCGTAATCTATGTGCACGGTGAGCGTCTCGGGGGGCGCAGTCCTGAGAGCCGCCGCTAGTGCGAGATGGAACGTGTCTGGATATACGGCTCTCGATTAAAAGGGTCAAAGTAATAAGATTTAATTGCAAAACCTCTTTTTTTATTTTTTGAGTGTAAGAAAGAGGCTGGCTAAGTCTGGCCCCCGGGGGCCCGTAACCAGAACAGCTCGCACACAGCCAATAGACTGCAAATCAAACTGCAGGACGACGTCATGAGACTCATGAGCCGACAAACGCAAGGGGAAAGAATTCTATATCTACACTGTGTACATACACAACCTGACTGTGTGTGTGTATAAAATATATATATATTTTTAAAGGGCCAGTACCACCAAAAAATGCAATGTCCTTATTATGTTTATTTGATGTTGCTGATATCTTACAAGAGAAAAACAAAGCACATGTATGTTTAGTTAAGAAATTTTTTCCTCTATATGTGACACTGGGTGCATCCATTGTGTGATATTTTCCTCTATATGTGTCACTGGGTGCATCCATTGTGTGATATTTTCCTCTATATGTGTCACTGGGTGCATCCATTGTGTGATATTTTCCTCTATATGTGTCACTGGGTGCATCCATTGTGTGATATTTTCCTCTATATGTGTCACTGGGTGCATCCATTGTGTGATATTTTCCTCTATATGTGTCACTGGGTGCATCCATTGTGTGATATTTTCCTCTATATGTGTCACTGGGTGCATCCATTGTGTGATATTTTCCTCTATATGTGTCACTGGGCACATCCATTGTGTGATATTTTCCTCTATATGTGTCACTGGGTGCATCCATTGTGTGATATTTTCCTCTATATGTGTCACTGGGTGCATCCATTGTGTGATATTTTCCTCTATATGTGACACTGGGTGCATCCATTGTGTGATATTTTCCTCTATATGTGTCACTGGGTGCATCCATTGTGTGATATTTTCCTCTATATGTGACACTGGGTGCATCCATTGTGTGATATTTTCCTCTATATGTGTCACTGTGTGCATCCATTGTGTGATATTTTCCTCTATATGTGTCACTGGGCGCATCCATTGTGTGATGTTTCCCCCTATATGTGGCACTGGGTGCATCCATTGTGTGATATTTCCCCCTATACGTGTCACTGGGCGCATCCATTGTGTGATATTTCCCCCTATACGTGTCACTGGGCGCATCCATTGTGTGATGTTTCCCCCTATACGTGTCACTGGGCGCATCCATTGTGTGATATTTTCCTCCATATGTGTCACTGGGCGCATCCATTGTTTGATGTTTCCCCCTATACGTGTCACTGGGCACATCCATTGTGTGATATTTTCCTCCATATGTGTCACTGGGCGCATCCATTGTTTGATGTTTCCCCCTATACGTGTCACTGGGCGCATCCATTGTGTGATATTTTCCTCCATATGTGTCACTGGGCGCATCCATTGTTTGATGTTTCCCCCTATATGTGGCACTGGGTGCATCCATTGTGTGATATTTCCCCCTATACGTGTCACTGGGCGCATCCATTGTGTGATATTTCCCCCTATACGTGTCACTGGGCGCATCCATTGTGTGATATTTTCCTCCATATGTGTCACTGGGCGCATCCATTGTGTGATATTTCACTCCATATGTGGCACTGGGTGCATCCATTGTGTGATATTTCCCCCTATACGTGTCACTGGGCGCATCCATTGTGTGATGTTTCCCCCTATACGTGTCACTGGGCGCATCCATTGTGTGATATTTTCCTCCATATGTGTCACTGGGCGCATCCATTGTTTGATGTTTCCCCCTATACGTGTCACTGGGTGCATCCATTGTGTGATATTTTCCTCCATATGTGTCACTGGGCGCATCCATTGTGTGATATTTTGTATCTTTCCATCGCTTGCTCCTCACTGTGTGGCTTTGGCCATAGAATGGAGTAAATGGGTCAGTCACCGACTCACATCATTGTATTGTGTGGGATGTATTCAAAGGACATCACGGGGGGTAGATTAGAAGATTTTTAAGCTCCCGGTCTTCTCTCATTCAGCTGCCAGCTCTTATCCCATGTAGCCTGGAGAACACAATACACCCCCTGCTGCCTTAACTGTTTACTGCTGTGGTTTATCTTATACAGTATTTAAGTAAGGCTAGGGTCAGACGAACGCATTTTCACGTTGTCTGTGAAAAAGTGCGTTCGAATGAGTGGACGCATTTTTTCACGGAGTACGCGATAGCGGTCATACGATGCGCATTTTTCGTCCGTGATTTTGTACGGATCATCAATAAAACACTTTGTGCATCTGGACGTTATGTAGGCCGGACATTAGCAGCGTCTGACGTCTCCTAATCACACACACCGCTAGCGGACGCAGCGCACTCTGTACAACCGTACTAGCGGTTTTACGTTCTCGAAAAAATGCGTTCATTTTCCACTTGCGTTGCGCAGCCGGACTTTCGTGCGACCGTACTTCGTATATTGGCTGTCATTGCCTGGCATTTGCTGCTAGTGCGGCCGTGATTATGTGCGCCTGCACGCGCGTTCGCACTGCCTCAGTCTGACCCTAGCCTAAAACGTTTGCACAGATTTTGGCAAATGTTGCATCATGGGAAAAATCCACAAAAAGGGTTTTATCTCCCGTTTCCAAAGCTAGTTTTTCCTTTTTACATGCAATTACTTGAAACAAAGAAAAAACCCAGCAGAATGTGTTGGTGTGGGTAAAAGCTTCTTGATTCAAGGAGAAATCTGACGCCATCTGGGGCCAAGAAGGAATTTTCCCCCCAGTATGTTGCATATTCGGCGAGCGATTTTATGGTTTTTGTTTCCCTCTTTTTCGGGCTTTTTAATACAAAACTAGAAGCCATTTATAGTTACATCCAGTTTCATCTCAAGAACTGTGATTATAAGGGGTGGCTTAAAGGGACGCTCCACGCACCCCTATCTGCTTTAGCTTGTTAACCTGCTCACTACCAAATGATTTCAGAAAACCGCTGCCCGGTTGTAGAATTTTAAAAAAAAAACATTTGGTAATATTACTGTAATAACCTATTTGGTAGGAGCTGTCACCATCTGCTGGCCAAAAGCAGTTACTGCAGTTCTGGGCTCCGTGCAGGATCTGCTGGGAGATGTCACCTATGGAAACGTATTAAATCAGAGAGATCCAAACTCCGGTCCATTAACTGCATCTCCCATGCTTCTCCATCCATCTAATGCAGTCAGAGATTTCTGGGAGTTGTAGTTCAGGAACATCTAGGAGGCAGGCCGGAGTTTGGACATAACTGGTATAAATATAACTTTAATAGACTCTGAAAAGATCCCTGTGTTCTGCTTAATTTAAATAAAGTTTATTCAATTAGGAGTGATAAGCAGTTCAGCTGTCTAGGCCTCATTGTTTACTTCCTGTTTCCAGGTTCACATGGCCACGCCCCCAATCCATACTATTCCAGATCAGGCCAGGGCTTGTTCATTATTATTATAATTATTAGGCTTTTTATAGAATGAGGGAAAACATAATGACCAGCGCATTAAAACCATAAATCCTTAAAGACAAAAATACTGAAAACGACACTATTTGCCGGCTGTAGGTTAATATTTAATAATATACGGCCCTGTCAGATTTATTCCAGTGAGATTCTGCTGTAGTGAAGATTTTTATGTCACGATATTAAATTTGGATTTTTAATCACAATGCAGCTTATTTATATTATTCATTTTCTCCCCAGAACCAGGTGTTTTGGATCAGAAATTGAAAGTTAAATCGCAACTCACGGTTCTACGAGTACAACATTAAATGTTTTTAATATGTTTAATAAATTTCAGATGAGTATACGTGATGCGGATTTTAGGGCGTTGGAAATAAATACCAGTCTGATGCCGAAGCGGGGAGTCGCTTCATGACAGATGAAAGACGTGGAGGATCTGAAGACGAGCAAGGAATTTTATTATCCCACGAGCAGCAGAAAGCCGCCATTATTACGCTCACATTCAGATCATTGCGTACGCCACATATTATTTATCATCCCCATCTCCTCTGGATATTTCCGGAGCACAATATTCTGGTTTAATGGCCGTCTTCAATCCCTCTGCTTCCTTACTGGTTTTTGGTCCTTTGATGCTCACATGAGATCCAGAGATTTAGAGTCTAGTGACTTGATCCCGTTTAGGAAGTCTGGACACTTGGCAAAGTACAGCTCTTTGGTGAATTAATGGAATTAACTGGTGAATTAACTGTGTTACATGTTTACAGGTGCATTCTGTATATAGTCACAGTGTTACATGTTTACAGGTGCATTCTGTATATAGTCACTGTGTTACATGTTTACAGGTGCATTCTGTATATAGTCACAGTGTTACATGTTTACAGGCGCATTCTGTATATAGTCACTGTGTTACATGTTTACAGGTGCATTCTGTATATAGTCACTGTGTTACATGTTTACAGGCGCATTCTGTATATAGTCACTATGTTACATGTTTACAGGTGCATTCTGTATATAGTCACAGTGTTACATGTTTACAGGCGCATTCTGTATATAGTCACTGTGTTACATGTTTACAGGCGCATTCTGTATATAGTCATTATGTTACATGTTTACAGGTGCATTCTGTATTGAGGTATGTTAGTAAGGAGCTCTTGAGGGACTTAAGACAGGGGGAAGATTTGACGGTGTCTGGGAGGTTATTCCATAAATGCGGTGCTCTGTAGGAAAATGAGGATCGAGCCACTGTCTTTATGTATTGTGGTATTGCAAGTAAGGTGCTGGTCCTGGATCGGAGGTTATAGGATGAGGGAGCTGCTGGGGGAAGCAGTCTATTCAGGTAGGGTGGTAGCTTCCCAGAAATGCTCTTAAACACCAGGCTGGAAAGGTGAAGGATTCCAGCGATGGCCAGTTTAGCTCTTTTAACATGTCACAATGGTGTGTCATGTAGTTACATTGTAGCGCAAAGCGGCAGAATGAGTTATACAATGTAGTAAGTTTCTGAAGGTGTGTTTGCGGGGCGGCTGCATACACTACATCTCCGTAATCAATAGTCGGCATAAGCATTTGCTGTACAATCTGCTTTCTTACCGCGGGGCTCAGGCAGGATTTGTTTCTGTACAGGGCACCTAGTTTGGGGTAAAGTTTAGATGAGAGTTTTTTGATGTGGGGCCAAAGGATAGATTAGGGTCCAACCACATACCTAGATATTTGAGAGAAGTGACTGTGGTCAGCGTGTCATTTGATTTTGTCCCAATACATAGATGGGGATTTTGCAATTTGTGTAGTTTAGGTTTTGTTCCAAAGAGCATCGTTACAGTTTTGTCAGTATTTAAAAAAAAGTTTGTTGTTTTTGATCCACTTTTCTACCTCTGTGAATTGTTCTTGCAGCACGGCCTCCAGCTGCGGGATTTGGTTTGCTGGTATAGATTACAGTGTCGTCTGCGTACATGTGTACAGTTGAGGCTTTGCAGACGTTGGGCAGATCATTTATGAATATTGTGAATAGCAGGGGGCCTAGTATTGAGCCTTGGGGTACACCGCAAGTGACTGGGAGCGGGAGGGAGGAGCTGCCAGAAATGGACACATATTGTAATCGGTCGGATACATATGATTGAAACCAGGTTAGCGTGCGATCACCAATACCAGAGTTTTTAAGTTTTTCTAACAAGATGCCATGGTCTACCGTGTCAAAAGCCTTGGCAAAATCAGGGAAGATGGCTCCAGTTAGGTTTCCTTGTTCCATCCCAGCTTGGATATCATTGCAGACTTTTAAAAGGGCAGTTGTAGTTTAGTGATTTGGACGAAAGCCTGATTGATCCGGGGTTAAGTTGTTCCAATATTGATAATAATCACGTAATTGTGTGTAGACGCATTTTTCCAAGACTTTTGACATTACAGGGAGCAACAATATCGGACGGTAGTTGGATACCAAAGTACTGTCACCACTTTTATGGATAGGTACCACTCTCGCAGTCTTCCAGAGCTTGGGTATGTATCCAGTCGCCAGTGACTCATTTATTAGGGTTGCGACAGGATTTGCAATTGCTGGCGCACTGATTTTCAGCAGCATTGCTGGTATTTGATCAGGTCCAGACTGGTATTTCATTTTTTGCTTACGGAGAAGTTTAGTAGTGACACTGACAGGCACTGGTCTAAAACTGAATTCCTGTCTGATACAGGGACTTTGCACCGTTGGGGGGGCCTGACCTGCATGAGGCCTCTCTGATTGCATGTCATTTCCTAGCTTGTTAATCAAAGTGGTGGCGCATCCAACAAAATAATCATTAAAGGCATTTGCTACATCTAGGGGGTGTTGCAGGGTTTGATTGTTTACTTTTACAGCAGCTGGCTGGGTGTGGACTGGGGGTGCTTGTATGTTACTTATGGTTCTCCAAAAGTTTCTAGGGTTTGATATGTTATTGTTTAGATTTTCATTGAAGTAATGGGCTTTGGACATTTTTGTTTGTTTTGTGCATTCATTCCGACATTTTCGGTATTCGTAGTGATCGTTCATGGAACCAGTACTCTTGAAATTTGACCACAGTGAATCTCTAAGCTGGTACATTAGTGTAAGATCAGCTGTAACCCAGGGGAGAGGAGTCCCTTTTACTCGCTTTACTTTACGCAGCGGGGCATGGGAATTCCAGACTTGCAGGAGCTCAGACTGAAAGTATTCAACTGCACAGTCTAGGTCTGGGATTAGGTTCAGCCTGTACCAGGGGAGCTGTTTGAGATCACTTAGGAAGGATTCAAGAATAAATTTCTTGAAAGACCTGGTGGTTATTACCTTTGGGGGAGATTTCAAGGCCTTAATTTTGTGCACGCAGTACACTAGACAATGGTCACTAAAGCTATTAGCAAGAACGCCTGCCTCCTGTATTCTATCAGGAGATGAGGAGAGAATCCAGTCCAGCAAGGTATGGTTAGGGCTTTTCATATTAGGCTGGGGTCAGACCAGCGCACTTTTAACGTGCGTTCTGGCGCACATAATTACGGCCGCACTAGCAGCAGATGACGGGCAATGACGGCCAATATACGAAGTACGGTCGCACGAAAGTCCGGCCGCGCAACGCAGTGGAAAACGAACGCATTTTTTCGAGAACCGCCGAACCGCTAGTAACGGACGTACAGAGTGCGCAGCTGCGGCATAGCGGCATGTGTGCGTGATTAGGAGACGTCAGACACTGCTAATGTCCAGCCTACATAACGTCCAGACGCAAAAAGAGTTTTATTGACGATCTGAAAAAATCAGGCACGAAAAATGCGCATCGTATGACCGTTTTCGCGCACTCCGTGAAAAAACACGTCAATTCGTTCGGACGCACTTTTTTACGTTCGCGTGTAAAAATGCTTTCGTTTGACCCTAGCCTTAATGCGAGTGGGGGAGGAGATTAATTGAGTTAGCTGCAAAGTTTTAAACAGCGAGCAGTGTTTATTGTTTTTAGGATTTAGCCAATCTGTATTAAAATCGCCGAGGACCAGCAGTTCACTTTTTTGGAATGCACAAGGGCTCGTTTTATTTCCAAGTTCTATTATTCAATCTGTAAGAAGACTCGTCTGATAATTACAGCATTAATATCACCCGGAGGGAGGACACACCCAACGTTAATATCACCCGGAGGGAGGACACCCCCAGCGTTAATATCACCCAGAGGGAGGACACCCGCATCGTTAATATCACCCGGAGGGAGGACACACCCAACGTTAATATCACCCAGAGGGAGGACACCCGCATCGTTAATATCACCCGAGGGAGGACACCCCAGCGTTAATATCACCAGAGGGAGGACACCCCCAGCGTTAATATCACCCGGAGGGAGGACACCCCCAGCGTTAATATCACCCAGAGGGAGGACACCCCAGCGTTAATATCACCCGGAGGAGGACACCCGCATCGTTAATATCACCCGAGGGAGGACACACCCAACGTTAATATCACCCGAGGGAGGACACACCCAACGTAATATCACCCAGAGGGAGGACACCCCAGCGTTAATATCACCCAGAGGGAGGACACCCCCAGCGTTAATATCACCCGGAGGGAGGACACCCGCATCGTTAATATCACCCGGAGGGAGGACACACCCAACGTTAATATCACCCGGAGGGAGGACACACCCAACGTTAATATCACCCAGAGGGAGGACACCCCCAGCGTTAATATCACCCGGAGGGGGGACACCCCCAGCGTTAATATCACCCGGAGGGAGGACACCCCCAGCGTTAATATCACCCGGAGGGAGGACACCCCCAGCGTTAATATCACCCAGAGGGAGGACACCCCCAGCGTTTATATCACCCGGAGGGAGGACACCCCCAGCGTTAATATCACCCGGAGGGAGGATACCCCCAGCGTTAATATCACCCAGAGGGGGGACACCCCCAGCGTTAATATCACCCAGAGGGGGGACACCCCCAGCGTTAATATCACCCGGAGGGAGGACACCCCCAGCGTTAATATCACCCGGAGGGAGGACACCCCCAGCGTTAATATTACTCCTGCTGTAACATTTGAACTTTTAATGGTCTGAGTCTGGTTGTTTCCGCCGGTCCTCCTGGGCGCTCTGTGACCGGCACGTTATTCCCACGCTGCGCAGTTATCTCTGTAATTTAAAACGCACTTGGCTTTCTTGGGTTTATTCACTCTCTGTCATTTTCAGCAGCAAAACCAGCGGTAATCTATGCTCTGTCATCTTCACTGAGCGCGTCAGACACCAGTTAATGATCTCTGTGGGTTCGGCGCAGAACCGTATCATTACCAGCCGGCTGCATTGCAAGCTACGGGGATCCAGGAAACCGTCACATCACTAAGAGCAATCAATTACCTCTGAATACATGTTTGTAGTGCGTCTGCTATGACAAACGAGGCTCGTCGCCACTTTATGGGGAACGTAACGCTCACCTTCAGCTGGATGAGAATGACAGGAGGTTTTGTCTATAGCACCATAAAGACCCGCAACCCAGAGACCCCCATAAAACGAATATAACGCGCCCTTACATGTTATAACACATACCTATGTAATGTAAATATCTCCTGCGGTTAAAAAAGCAATCAATAGGGGTTATTCACAGAGCAACAAAATGATGCCAACATTTCGGTGCCCTCTCCTTCCCTGCATGTCGCGGAATCAACTTTCCCGACCCTGCAGTCAATTCTGCTTTCACCGCAGGGTCCCCGGAGTGCAGGGAAAACCTGCCGAATAATAATAAAAAAAGTCACAGTAATCGGATAATTTAGGTGGTTCAGCGGCTGTGTTTTTTATAAAAAAAATGTGCAGAAAATATCAAGTCCGACTTCATCCGATCATCCGCCGCAAACCTGCCGAACCCGTCAGGAAAGAGCCGCTAAACATAGCGATGACCAGCTACTGGAAAAAAGCCGACAATCCGATGAACGGGGTGAAAAAAATAAAAAAAAGGATTGAAAGTGTCAAAATTGAAACGCTGTTTGCAAAAAAAGTACTGAACGAAAATGCCTGAAATTTACATATAAAATCCTATGAATAATAATGAAAAGGTCTGTTACAGAAAAAACACGATTAAAAACAATTGCCTAAAAGAACCGAATAAATAAAGAGACTTTTTGCTGCAGATTAAAATAATAAACGGTTTATTAGATATTGAATAAAACGTTCCGTTACAGAAAAAGGAGAACCACTATTAAAAAAAGGGGGGGGTTTAGCCCAAAAAATTCTGAAAAATCACTAAAAGGTACAAAAAAAAATCAATAAATAAATAAAGACTTTTTACTGCAGATTAAAATAATAAATGGTTTATTAGATATTGCATAAAAAACGGGAATATTTTTAGCATTGAAACCTATGGGATTCTCCTGATTAAACCTGCCGAATGAAACCACCGAACATCAGGGCATTTCACTAACATTTCTCTGCTGTTCAATGTGAATAGATTAACCATTGCTTCTCTATGGGGGATTTCACTGCATTTTCGGATCTGTGTGAATAATCCTGAATGTTTTTGTCCAATATCCCTCTACCTCTCTGCTTCAGAAGCACCCTACATATATTCAGGGTGTGCGGGTGTGTTTTTAGGGGTTCTCCTACATATATTCAGGATGTGCGGGTGTCTTTTTAGGGGCTCCTCCATATATTCAGGATGTGCGGGTGTCTTTTTAGGGGCTCCTCATATATTCAGGGTGTGCGGGTGTTTTTTAGGGGTATATTTTTTTAGGGGTTCCTACATATATTCAGGATGTGCGGGTGTCTTTTTAGGGGCTCCTCCATATATTCAGGGTGTGCGGGTGTCTTTTTAGGGGTCCTCCATATATTCAGGGTGTGGGTCAGGTGTCTTTTTATTTAGGGGCTCCTCCATATATTCAGGGTGTGTGGGTGTATTTTTAGGGGTTCTTCCATATATTCAGGGTGTGCGGGTGTCTTTTTAGGGGCTCCTACATATATTCAGTGTGTGTGGGTGTGTTTTTGGAGGGCTCTCCTCCATATATTCAGGGTGTGTGGGTGTCGTTTTAGGGGTTCCTCGATATATTCAGGGTGTGTGGGTGTCTTTTTTAGGGGCTCCTCCATATATTCAGGGTGTGTGGGTGTGTTTTTAGGGGCTCCTCCATATATTCAGGGTGTGCGGGTGTCTTTTTAGGGGCTCCTACATATATTCAGGGTGTGCGGGTGTTTTTAGGGCTCCTCCATATATATTCAGGGTGTGCGGGTGTCTTTTTAGGGGCTCCTCCATATATTCAGGGTGTGCGGGTGTCTTTTTAGGGGTTCTTCCAATATATTCAGGGTGTGTGGGTGTCTTTTTGGGGTTCCTCCATATATTCAGGGTGTGCGGGTGTCTTTTTAGGGGCCTCTCCATATATTCAGGGTGTGCGGGTGTCTTTTTAGGGGCTCCTCCATATATTCAGGGTGTGCGGGTGTGTTTTTAGGGGTTCCTCCATATATATTCAGGGTGTGGCGGGTGTGTGTTTTTAGGGGTTCCTCCATATATTCAGGGTGTGCGGGTTGTCTTTTAGGGACTCCTCACATATATTCAGGGTGTGCGGGTGTCTTTTTTAGGGGCTCCTCCATATATTCAGGGTGTGCGGGTGTCTTTTTAGGGGCTCCTCCATATATTCAGGGTGTGCAGGGGTGTCTTTTTAGGGGCTCTCCATATTATTCAGGGTGTGTGGGGGTGTCTTTTTAGGGGTTCTTCCATATATTCAGGGTGTGCAGGTGTCTTTTTTAGGGGCTCCTCCATATATTCAGGGTGTGTGGGTGTGTTTTTAGGGGCTCCTCAATATATTCAGGGTGTGCGGGTGTCTTTTTAGGGGCTCCTACATATATTCAGGGTGTGTGCGGGTGTTTTTAGGGGCTCCTCCATATATTCAGGGTGTGCGGGTGTCTTTTTAGGGGCTCCTCCATATATTCAGGGTGTGCGGGTGTCTTTTTAGGGGTTCTTCCATATATTCAGGGTGTGTGGGTGTCTTTTTAGGGGTTCTTCCATATATTCAGGGTGTGCAGGTGTTTTTTTAGGGGCTCCTCCATATATTCAGGATGTGTGGGTGTGTTTTTAGGGGCTCCTCCATATATTCAGGTGGTGTGGGGGTGTCTTTTAGGGGCTCCTACATATATTCAGGGTGTGCGGGTGTTTTTAGGGGCTCCTCCATATATTCAGGGTGTGCGGGTGTCTTTTTAGGGGCTCCTCCATATATTCAGGGTGTGCGGGTGTCTTTTTAGGGGTTCTTCCATATATTCAGGGTGTGTGGGTGTCTTTTTAGGGGTTCCTCCATATATTCAGGGTGTGCGGGTGTCTTTTTAGGGGCTCCTCCATATATTCAGGGTGTGCGGGTGTCTTTTTAGGGGTCCTCCATATATTCAGGGTGTGCGGTGTGTTTTTAGGGGTTCCTCCATATATTCAGGTGTCGGGTGTGTTTTTAGGGGTTCCTCCATATATTCAGGGTGTGCGGGTGTGTTTTTAGGGGTTCCTCCATATATTCAGGGTGTGCGGGTGTCTTTAGGGGCTCCTCCATATATTCAGGGTGTGGGTGTGTCTTTTTAGGGGCTCCTACATATATTCAGGAGTGCGGGTGTCTTTTTAGGGGCTCCTCCATATATTCAGGGTGTGTGGGTGTTTTTTTAGGGGTTCTTCCATATATTCAGGTGTGCAGGTGTCTTTTTAGGGCTCCTCCATATATTCAGGGTGTGCGGGTGTGTTTTTAGGGGCTCCTCCATATATTCAGGGTGTGCGGGTGTCTTTTTAGGGGCTCCTCCATATATTCAGGGTGTGCGGGTGTGTTTTTAGGGGTTCCTCCATATATTCAGGGTGTGCGGGTGTGTTTTTTAGGGACTCCTCCATATATTCAGGGTGTGCGGGTGTCTTTTTAGGGCTCCTCCATATATTCAGGGTGTGCGGGTGTTTTTTAGGGGCTCCTCCATATATTCAGGGTGTGCGGGTGTGTTTTTAGGGGTTCCTCCATATATTCAGGGTGTGCGGGTGTGTTTTTAGGGGTTCCTCCATATATTCAGGGTGTGCGGGTGTGTTTTTAGGGACTCCTCCATATATTCAGGGTGTGCGGGTGTTTTTAGGGGCTCCTCCATATATTCAGGGTGTGCGGGTGTCTTTTTAGCGGCTCCTCCATATATTCAGGGTGTGAGGGTGTCTTTTTAGGGCTCCTCCATATATTCAGGGTGTGCAGGTGTCTTTTTAGGGGTTCCTCCATATATTCAGGGTGTGCGGGTGTCTTTTTAGGGGCTCCTCCATATAGTCAGGGTGTGCGGGTGTGTTTTTAGGGGCTCCTCCATATATTCAAGGTGTGTGGGTGTGTTTAGGGGTTCCTCCATATATTCAGGGTGTGTGGGTGTTTTTAGGGGTTCCTCCATATATTCAGGGTGTGCGGGTGTGTATTTAGGGGCTCCTCCATATATTCAGGGTGTGCGGGTGTCTTTTTAGGGTCTTCTACACATATTTAGGGTGTGTGGGTGTATTTTTAGGGGCTCCTCCATATATTCAGGGTGTGCAGGTGTCGTTTTAGGGGTTCCTCCATATATTCAGGGTGTGTGGGTGTCTTTAGGGGCTCCTCCATATATTCAGGGTGTGTGGGTGTTGTTTTAGGGGCTCCTCCATATATTCAGGGTGTGCGGGTGTCTTTTTAGCGGCTCCTCCATATATTCAGGGTGTGCGGGTGTCTTTTTAGGGGCTCCTCCATATATTCAGGGTGTGCGGGTGTCTTTTTAGGGGCTCCTCCATATAGTCAGGGTGTGCGGTGTGTTTTTAGGGGCTCTCCATATATTCAGGGTGTGTGGGTTGTGTTTAGGGGTTCCTCCATATATTCAGGGTGTGTGGGTGTTTTTTAGGGGTTCCTCCATATATTCAGGGTGTGCGGGTGTGTTTTTAGGGGCTCCTCCATATATTCAGGGTGTGTGGGTGTTTTTAGGGGTTCTCCATATATTCAGGGTGTGCGGGTGTGTTTTTAGGGTCTCCCATATATTCAGGGTGTGTGGGTGTTTTTTAGGGGCTCCTCCATATATTCAGGGTGTGCGGGTGTCTTTTTAGCGGCTCCTCCATATATTCAGGGTGTGAGGGTGTCTTTTTAGGGCTCCTCCATATATTCAGGGTGTGCAGGTGTCTTTTTAGGGGTTCCTCCATATATTCAGGGTGTGCGGGTGTCTTTTTAGGGGCTCCTCCATATATTCAGGGTGTGTGGGTGTGTTTAGGGGTTCCTCCATATATTCAGGGTGTGTGGGTGTGTTTAGGGGCTCCTCCATATATTCAGGGTGTGCAGGTGTCGTTTTAGGGGCTCCTCCATATATTCAGGGTGTGTGGGTGTCTTTAGGGGCTCCTCCATATATTCAGGGTGTGTGGGTGTTGTTTTAGGGGCTCCTCCATATATTCAGGGTGTGCGGGTGTCTTTTTAGCGGCTCCTCCATATATTCAGGGTGTGAGGGTGTCTTTTTAGGGCTCCTCCATATATTCAGGGTGTGCGGGTGTGTTTAGGGGCTCCTCCATATATTCAGGGTGTGCGGGTGTCTTTTTAGCGGCTCCTCCATATATTCAGGGTGTGAGGGTGTCTTTTTAGGGCTCCTCCATATATTCAGGGTGTGCAGGTGTCTTTTTAGGGGTTCCTCCATATATTCAGGGTGTGCGGGTGTCTTTTTAGGGGCTCCTCCATATATTCAGGGTGTGCGGGTGTCTTTTTAGGGGCTCCTACATATATTCAGGGTGTGCGGTGTTTTTTTAGGGGCTCCTCCATATATTCAGGGTGTGCGGTGTCTTTTTTAGGGGCTCCTACATATATTCAGGGTGTGCGGGTGTTTTTTAGGGGCTCCTCCATATATTCAGGGTGTGCGGGTGTCTTTTTAGGGGTTCTTCCATATATTCAGGGTGTGTGGGTGTCTTTTTAGGGGTTCCTCCATATATTCAGGGTGTGCGGGTGTCTTTTTAGGGGCTCCTCCATATATTCAGGGTGTGTGGGTGTCTTTTTAGGGGCTTCTCATATATTCAGGGTGTGCGGGTGTCTTTTTAGGGGTTCCTCCATATATTCAGGGTGTGAGCGGTGTGTTTTTAGGGACTCCTCCATATTTCAGGTGTGCGGGTGTTTTTAGGGGCTCCTCCATATATTCAGGGTGTGCGGGTGTCTTTTTAGCGGCTCCTCCATATATTCAGGGTGTGAGGGTGTCTTTTTAGGGCTCCTCCATATATTCAGGGTGTGTGGGTGTTTTTAGGGGTTCCTCCATATATTCAGGGTGTGCGGGTGTGTATTTAGGGGCTCCTCCATATATTCAGGGTGTGCGGGTGTCTTTTTAGGGTCTTCTACACATATTTAGGGTGTGTGGGTGTATTTTTAGGGGCTCCTCCATATATTCAGGGTGTGCAGGTGTCGTTTTAGGGGCTCCTCCATATATTCAGGGTGTGTGGGTGTCTTTAGGGGCTCCTCCATATATTCAGGGTGTGTGGGTGTTGTTTTAGGGGCTCCTCCATATATTCAGGGTGTGCGGGTGTCTTTTTAGGGGCTCCTCCATATATTCAGGGTGTGCGGGTGTCTTTTTAGGGGCTCCTACATATATTCAGGGTGTGCGGGTGTTTTTAGGGGCTCCTCCATATATTCAGGGTGTGCGGGTGTCTTTTTAGGGGCTCCTACATATATTCAGGGTGTGCGGGTGTTTTTAGGGCTCCTCCATATATTCAGGGTGTGCGGGTGTCTTTTTAGGGTCTTCTACACCTATTTAGGGTGTGCGGGTGTGTTTTTAGGGGTTCCTCCATATATTCAGGGTGTGCGGGTGTCTTTTTAGGGTTCCTCCATATATTCAGGGTGTGCGGGTGTCTTTTTTAGCGGCTCTCCATAATATTCAGGGTGTGCGGGTGTCTTTTTAGGGCTCCTCCATATATTCAGGGTGTGCGGGTGTCTTTTTAGGGGCTCCTCCATATATTCAGGGTGTGCGGGTGTGTTTTTAGGGTTCCTCCATATATTCAGGGTGTGCGGGTGTCTTTTTTAGGGCTCCTCCATATATTCAGGGTGTGCGGGTGTCTTTTTAGGGGCTCCTCCATATATTCAGGGTGTGCGGGTGTCTTTTTAGGGCTCCTCCATATATTCAGGGTGTGCGGGTGTCTTTTTAGGGGCTCCTCCATATATTCAGGGTGTGCGGGTGTCTTTTTAGCGGCTCCTCCATATATTCAGGGTGTGCGGGTGTCTTTTTAGGGGCTCCTCCATATATTCAGGTGTGCGGGTGTCTTTTTTAGGGGTTCCTCCATATATTCAGGGTGTGCGGGTGTCTTTTTAGGGCTCCTCCATATATTCAGGGTGTGCGGGTGTCTTTTTAGGGGCTCCTCCATATATTCAGGTTGTGCGGGTGTCTTTTTAGGGGCTCCTACATATATTCCGGGTGTGCGGGTGTTTTTAGGGGCTCCTCCATATATTCAGGGTGTGCGGGTGTCTTTTTAGGGGTTCCTCCATATATTCAGGGTGTGTGGGTGTCTTTTTAGCGGCTCCTCCATATATTCAGGGTGTGCGGGTGTCTTTTTAGGGGCTCCTCCATATATTCAGGGTGTGCGGGTGTCTTTTTAGGGGCTCCTCCATATATTCAGGGTGTGTGGGTGTCTTTTAGGGGCTCCTCCATATATTCAGGGTGTGCGGGTGTCCTTTTAGGGGCTCCTCCATATATTCAGGGTGTGTGGGTGTGTTTATGGGTTCCTCCATATATTCAGGGTGTGTGGGTGTTTTTAGGGGTTCCTCCATATATTCAGGGTGTGCGGGTGTGTATTTAGGGGCTCCTCATATATTCAGGGTGTGCGGGTGTCTTTTTAGGGTCTTCTACATATTTCAGGGTGTGCGGGTGTCTTTTTAGGGCTCCTCCATATATTCAGGGTGTGCGGGTGTCTTTTTAGGGGCTTCCTCATATATTCAGGGTGTGCGGGTGTCTTTTTAGGGGCTCCTCCATATATTCAGGGTGTGCGGGTGTTTTTGGGGTTCTCCATATATTCAGGGTGTGCGGGTGTCTTTTTAGGGGTCCTCCATATATTCAGGGTGTGCGGGTGTCTTTTTAGGGGCTCCTCATATATTCAGGGTGTGCAGGTGTTTTTAGGGGCTCCTCCATATATTCAGGGTGTGCGGGTGTCTTTTTAGGGGTTCCTCCATATATTCAGGGTGTGTGGGTGTCTTTTTAGCGGCTCCTCCATATATTCAGGGTGTGCGGGTGTCTTTTTAGGGGCTCCTCCATATATTCAGGGTGTGCGGGTGTCTTTTTAGGGGCTCCTCCATATATTCAGGGTGTGTGGGTGTCTTTTAGGGGCTCCTCCATATATTCAGGGTGTGCGGGTGTCCTTTTAGGGGCTCCTCCATATATTCAGGGTGTGTGGGTGTGTTTTTAGGGTTCTCCATATATTCAGGGTGTGTGGGTGTTTTTAGGGGTTCCTCCATATATTCAGGGTGTGCGGGTGTGTATTTAGGGGCTCCTCCATATATTCAGGGTGTGCGGGTGTCTTTTTAGGGTCTTCTACATATATTCAGGGTGTGTGGGTGTCTTTTTAGGGGTTCCTCCATATATTCAGGGTGTGTGGGTGTCTTTTTAGGGGCTCCTCCATATTTTCAGGGTGTGCGGGTGTCGTTTTAGGGGCTCCTCCATATATTCAGCGTTTGCGGGTGTCTTTTTAGGGGTTCCTCCATATATTCAGGGTGTGCGGGTGTTTTTAGGGGCTCCTCCATATATTCAGGGTGTGTGGGTGTGTTTTTAGGGGCTTCCGCTATATAATTGGCATATTCGCATGTATAACAGAGCTGCTCTGCTGGTCATTGCGCGGTGACCAGCCGGGTCTCATCCTCTGAAAGTCAGTTTTAACAGAATAAATAAATATTCTGAGCTTTAAACAAATCGAATCATTTTTATCCAATGAATTTCCAATGAGCTGAAGTGATCAAAACTTTCTGACGAAATTTACAATGCGTTATTGTTGCCCGCGCGTGCGCGCGCGTCTAGTGCAGCTCTTTGAAACACTTTGCGGAGCAGATGATAGAGAAGTTGAACCTTCTGGTGACCTGAGTGGGAGAGTCATACAATAAGAGCAGGAATCCGTGAAATAAAAATGCTTAGTTACTGTTTCAAGGCCAGATATTGCTGCAACAATAACGTGCAGCGTCTTGTGCTGTGACGTGTCGACACAACAACGCAGGATAATCTGGTGTTTATATGTTGATCATTCCAGTGATTCGGATCCAGCGCTGCTTATGTCTTTCATGGAGGAGAAGGAAATGTCACGGTGCTAAGCTCAATGCAAACAGCCGTTGCGGCTTGATTAAGTGCAGCAATGTGCACGGCGTGAGCACGTACAGCCTCCAGGACATCTCGAGTCTTCCACCAATTCCAGAAGACAGTCGTGTAAAACGCCCGTAGAGTCTGTACAGATCAGACCAAGGATTAAACATTCTGAGGTTAAGAGAAAAGTTTTGTGTAAAGAATAGGAAGAAGGTCATGGAATTATTGAGAAAACGTAATGTCCCATCAGGGCGAATAACCGCAGACACACTCCTCAAAACCTCTCGAAGTCTCGTCTTTAGACCGATGGTGGAGATTAGAGACTAGGATGAATATTACATCATTTTTATGTGGTTTAGAATTGGTGGAAGGTGGAGCTGTGTCATGTTATCAAGGTAGGAAGTATGGTTTATCTCTGCTCCGGCACTTTCCATGTTGTTAGCAGATTGGACACTAGGGGGAGCTGTACCTAGTTGCCAAAGAGGGAAGTACAGTTTATCTCTGTTCCTGTACTGTCTGTTGTTAGCAGATCAAACACTAGGGGAGCTGTAGTGAATTTACAGCAGGAAGTACAGTTTATCTCTGCTTCTGTGCTTTCTGTTGTTAAAAGATCAAACACTAGGGGGAACTGTAGTGAATTTACAGCAGGAAGTACAGTTTATCTCTGCTCCTGTGCTTTCTGTTGTTAGCAGATCAAACACTAGGGGGAGCTGTAGTGAATTTACAGCAGGAAGTACAGTTTATCTCTGCTCCATTGCTCTCTGTTCTTAGCAGATTGGACACTATGGGAAGATGTAGGGAATTTACAGAAGGATATACATACATACAGAAAAAATGGTGTCGCGCCCATACTCAAGGGAGCGGCTGCAACAGCCAGGAGTAACAGCCCAGTTAATGTATAAGACATAACAAGAGAAAAAAAGGTGTCATCTGCGCTCGTCTCTATGTATTTCCATGTACAACAAAACACTATCAGGAGGTTTTAGTTTGTTTCAATGGCCATTGCAACGTAAGCTCACTCGCCCCTTCAAGGCACCTCTTTGTAGAGTGAGTACCTAACCAATGTACCAAAAGCCGCTCTACTGAGCAGCTCCATGCCCCTCCTGTTGCTTTTCAGCTAAAGGAGAGGCAGAAAGATTGTGGGTTTTATTTATACACGCACCAAGCACTTCCCATTTGGGGTTAAAAACAAAAACATGGAAAAAAGAACAGCTGCAAAACGACGAACTGGCGTTACAAGCATAATATACATACATACAGAAAAAATGGCGTCATGCCCATACTCACGGGAGCGGCTGCAACAGCCAGGAGTAACAGCCCAGTTAATGTATAAAACATAACAAGAGAAAAAAAGGTGTAATCTGCACTCGTTTCTATGTATTTCCATGTACAACAAAACACTATGAGGAGGTTTTAGTTTGTTTCAATGGCCATTGCAATGTAAGCTCACTCGCCCCTTCAAGGCACCTCTTTGTAGAGTGAGGGGCATGGAGCTGCTCAGTAGAGCGGCTTTTGGTACATTGGTTAGGTGCTCACTCTACAAAGAGGTGCCTTGAAGGGGCGAGTGAGCTTACGTTGCAATGGCCATTGAAACAAACTAAAACCTCATAGTGTTTTGTTGTACATGGAAATACATAGAGACGAGCGCAAATGACACCTTTTTTTCTCTTGTTATGTTTTATACATTAACTGGGCTGTTACTCCTGGCTGTTGCAGCCGCTCCTGTGAGTATGGGCACAACGCCATTTTTTCTGTATGTATGTATATTATGCTTTTAACTAGGGATGAGCTGTTCGGTTCGATCGGTTCGGAGTTCGCATCGAACATCACCCGTTCGCATGTTCGCGAACTACGAACATTTCCGCGTGTTCGCCGCATGTTCGCCCACAATGCACCACAATGGACCACAATGCACTTTTCCACTAGCCTGAAGCTTGTAATTGGCTACAGCCTTGCACCTGACCATAGGTCAGGTGCAAGACAGGTTCAAGACTATGCCAATCACGGCTCAGAGTCCTGATTGGGCAAATTTTGCCTAATTATGTGCTCACAGAGCTAAGTCCCGCAGCACACTATATAAGGTTTCACAGAGCGCATCAGCACGCGTTTGAGAGGAGATTTGAGAGGAGATTGTTCTTGTGTTAGTGTGTGTTCTCCCTGCCAGTCTGCCACCAGCTATTGGGGGGTCTCATTTCTACAAATATCTGGGAATTGTTCTAATCTGTGTGTTCTCACTGCCACCAAGTATTTTGGGGGGTCAGTAATTTCTACAAAATATTTGGGAATTGAGGTGATCTGTGTCTTGTCACTGCCACGCAGTATTTTGGGAGTCAGTAATTTCTACAAAATATTTGTGAATTCAGGTGATCTGTGTCTTGTCACAGCCATGCAGTATTTTGGGGGTCAGTAATTTCTACAAAATATTTGGGAATTGTTCTAATTTATGTCTTGTCACTGCCACCCATCAAGGGGTCTCACTGATTTATAGGAGGTTTCTGAGATTTGTAATCTGTGTCTTCTCACTGTCAGCTATCAGGGGGTCCCACATACTTCTAGCAGATATCTGCAAATTGTAATCTGTGTCTTGTCACTGTTGCCAGCTATCAGGGGGTCCTATCAGGGGGTCTCACTGATTTGTAGCAGATTTCTGCGAACTGTAATTTGTGTCTTGTCACTGCCACGCATCAGGGGGTCTCACTGATTTATAGGAGGTTTCTGAGACTTGTAATCTGTGTCTTGTCACTGCCACGCATCAGGGGGTCTCACTGATTTATAGGAGGTTTCTGGGAATTGTAATCTGTGTCTTGTCACTGGCTGCCAGCTATCAGGGTGTCTCACTGAGTTATACCAGAGTTCTGGAAATCTTTAATCTTTATACCAGAGTTGAATCAGAGTTCTGTATATATTTAATCTATATATCACTCGCCGTTTCAGAAAGACCAAAAAGGACAGGCAGACGCTCCCAGACACAGATAAGAGGGCAAGCAGCCTCTGTGTCAGGAGGCTGTGCCTCTGGTCGTGGTGGACGTGGTGCATCCTCTGCAGGGGCACGCTTGTCCTTTCTAACTGGTGCTGGCTGTCTTAAGCAGCAGCAACATACAGAGGATTTGGTGGATTGGCTAACCAGGCCATCCGAGTCCTCCGAGTCCTCTGCCAGCCAGGCTTGTAGTGCTTTACAGTCCACCTCTGCTGCCAAAGCATCTAATGCAGTCTCCATGTCCACAGCTACTCCTGCCGTAGCCTCACTATCACACACGGAGGAGTCAGCTATATTGTTTGACTACAATGACAGTGACATGCTGCTTGAGGATGCGCAGCAAGTACAGTGCTCTGATTCAATCTCTGAGGTTGAGGAAGGGAGTATAATCAACCTAGAGGAAGGGGGTGCCAGTGATGACACAAAAATAACTGGCACTCCTGTTGCCCCAGCAGCTGCAGCATACTGCCAAGTTAGCTCCAGTGACGAGGAGATAGGGGCTGATGATGACAATGATGATGAGGTCACTGACTCCACCTGGGTGCCTGATCGAACAGAGGAGTCAAGTGAGGAGGAGGCACAACAAACACGAGGCACAAAATCCTCTATGACCAACCGTAGCACTAGCCAGTCCAAGGCATCAGATGTCAGAGCTGCTCAGGTGCAGAGCGCTCTTGTCTCAAAGCACACATCCAGGAACTCTGCTGTCTGGGAGTTCTTTAAGAAATGTGCAGCAGACCCCACCATTGCTATTTGTAATCTATGTCAGATGAGGCTCAAGCAAGGGAAAGACACCAGACGCTTGGGTGCCACGTGCTTGAGGCGACATATGACCACCTGCCACGCATCCCTTGGCGCAAAACTTTTGTGTAGGTCCTCCTCCTCCTCATCTGTCTCTACCCCACTGTATGTCCTGCCATGTCATTGCCTGCTACAACCTCCTTCCTCACAATGTGACAGCATCCCATCAGTTGAAGATTTACGCAGTCAGATTACGTTGCCCCAGCTGCTGCAGTGTAAGAAAAAATATAGTCCCAACCATCCCCAAGCACAGCGTCTAAATGCCAGCTTAGCAAAATTACTCACATTGCAGCTGCTGCCTTTCCAGCTGGTGGACTCTGCTCCCTTCCGTGAATTTGCTGAATGTGCTGTACCACAGTGGCATGTTCCAAAACGCCATTACTTTTTCCGGAAGGCCATTCCAGCACTATACCAGCACGTGGAAGACAATGTTATCGAGTCATTGGGAAAGGCAGTCAGCAGCAAGGTGCATGTGACTTTAGACACGTGGTCCAGCAAGCATGGACAGGGACATTACATTTCCTTCACGGCACACTGGGTAACTCTGATTGCAGCTGGGAGGGATCCAAGATGGGGCTCTGTGCTGGAGCTTGTTCATCCACCACGCCTCCAGAAAGCTGCTTGTATGAGGTCTGTCTGCTCCACCACCACCTCTCCCTCTTCCTCCTCTTCCTTCTGTGTCTCTGGCGAAGTGGCAGTTAAACCGACGCCTGACAGGGGCTACGCAATGGCTCAAGCAAAAAGATGCCATACTGTGCTTGAGCTGGTTTGTTTAGGGGACAGGAGCCACACCGGGTCAGAAATTCTGTCAGCTCTGCAGGGGCAGGTGCAGAGATGGTTGACACCACACCAGCTTCAGCTGGGAATGGTCATCTGTGATAATGGCAGCAACCTTCTCTCCGCCCTATGCCTGGGTAAGTTGACGCATGTACCATGTCTAGCACACGTCCTAAATCTGGTGGTACAGCATCTCCTAACCAGGTACCCAGGGCTGGCAGAGCTTCTCAGCCAGGCCAGAAAAGTCTGCAGCCACTTCAGACGGTCATTCCCAGCAAGTGTTCGCCTGGCAGAAATTCAAAGAGAATTCCACCTTCCCACAAACTGTCTGATCTGTGACATGCCCACCAGGTGGAACTCGACATTAACAATGCTGCAGCGTCTGCACAGGCAGCAGAGGGCCATCGAGTACCTGTGTGAGTATGGCACAAGGACAGGTTCAGGTCAACTTGGTTCCCCCCCCCCCCCGCAGTGGCTGATGATCAAGGATGCATGCACTGTACTGTCACCATTTGAGGAGGCAACGAGGATGGTGAGCAGGGACAGTGCATGCATCAGTGACACAATTCCTTTAGTGTTCCTGCTGGAGCACACTCTGCGGGGAATTATAGATGTGGCTCTAGAGGCAGAGCAGCAGGAGGAAGAGGAGGTCTTCCCTAGCTCTGAAGGCCCCAGTCTTTCCGCAGACAGCATTCCAGCGGGTCCTCCTCAGATCAGACAGGAGGAGGATGAGGAGGAGGAATATTTGAGTAGTGTGGGCATTGAACGTGGGGATTCCTCAAGGGAGGGTTTTGTGTGCCCAGAAACACAAGGACTAGTAAGTGGCTGGGAGGAGGAAGTGCACGATGGGGTCATCCTCCTCATTGAGCAGGAAGACTTTGAAAGCTAATGCCACCTCCACCCTACGCTCCATGGGCTCCCTTATTATGCAAAGCCTGCTAAAGAACCCCAGGATTCGTGCTATCAAGGAGAGGGATCATTACTGGTTGGCAACCCTTCTGATCCACGATACAAGGGTAAAGTTGCAGAGCTCATCCTGCCCACACAGAGGAAGCACAGGATGAAAAAACTTGAAGACGCTCTAAAGCGATACTTGTGTAACACCTTTCCAGGCACTGGTAGGTTACCAAGTGATGACACAGGTGCTTCTGAGGCTGCGGAAGATCAGAGAATAGTGGTGAAGGCCGGGCTGCTTGACTGATGCCTTTTTAATTTTTTTTAGTCCACGACACCCAGGGACGTCAAATGTAGGCACCCATTGCCAGCATCTTCACCATATTGTGCAGGACTACCTAGGGGCAAGGGCAGACCTGGATACCTTTCCAGCAGATGATCCACTGGCTTACTGGGTGTTGAGATTGGATCACTGGCCAGAATTTAGCCAATATGCTATGCAGCTACTAGGTTGCCCTTCATCTAGCGTGCTTTCTGAAAGTACGTTCAGTGCCGCTGGAGATTTTGTCACAGACAAAGCGTGCGTCTGTCCACCGACTCTGTAGACTGGCTGACATTTATAAAAATGAACCAGTCCTGGATCAGCAGCTATCAATCCCCTGATGCTGTCGTAACGGAATAGATTGGGGATGTCTTCTGCATTCACAAAACCTCCAGCACTGAACTCTTCCACAATACCACAAAAGGGTTACGGTGTGAAGGCACTTGCTGCCATGAAAGGCACAATATCTGAGTGCACTGACGCCTTTACCAGATTCATATCTTTTTAATATAGGTCCACATGGTCCACCCCTGCACTCTTCCACAATACTAAAGAGGGGTTACTGTATGATGGCACTTGCTCCCTTGGCACCAAAAGCACAATATCTGGGTGCACTGACGCCTTTACCACATTCATATCTTTTAAATATAGGACCGCATGGTCCACCCCTGCACTCTTCCACAATACTACAGAGGGGTTACTGTATGAATGCACTTGCTGGCCTGGCACCAAAAGCACAATATTTGGGTGCACTGCCACTGACGCCTGTACCAGATTCATATCCTCAGAGGGGTTACGGTGTGACGGCACTGTTGCCGACGCTAAAGGCCCAATTTTAAAGCACCTATTGTTACTTTCATCCAAACCCTGCACCATAATTTTGCCCAAAAAATCACTAAACTTTTTCTGTGCGTCCTAAAATGTCTTTTCATACAGACTGCCGCCCCAAGCAGTTGTTTATGAATAGATTAAAGCAAAAGCATTTACCGTCATTTTAAACGTAATGTTTTTCTTTTTAAATGTTTCTATACATCCTAGAAATCCGCCACTTCACGGGCAGGTTATGGGGACCTCCTAGGCACGATATTTGAAGGAATTTTTGGTTTATATTTTTAACTCTTATTTTATGGAAAACTCACTGTCCCTTTTTAAAAACTTTTTTTTAAACTTTTTGTCCTTGTTTCCTGTTCCCCAGGGCACTACCCGGATCCCCCATACACCTTTTATGGCAAATATCTAGCATATATGCCCTCTTGGAGGGCACTCTAAAAATCTAATTTTGAGTCCCATTGACTTGTATTGAGTTTGTGTTCGAGTTCGAATTCGAACTTTTGAATAGTTCGAGTTCGAATGCGAACCGAACTCGGGGGTGTTCGGCTCATCCCTATTTGTAACACCAGTTCGTCGTTTTGCAGCTGTTCCTTTTTCCATGTTTTTGTTTTTAACCCCAAATGGGAAGTGTTTGGTGCGTGTATAAATAAAACCCACCATCTTTCTGCCTCTCCTTGGCTGAAAAGCAGCAGGAGGGGCATGGAGCTGCTCAGTAGAGTGGCTTTTGGTACATTGGTTAGGTGCTCACTCTACAAAGAGGTGCCTTGAAGGGGCGAGTGAGCTTACGTTGCAATGGCCATTGAAACAAACTAAAACCTCCTGATAGTGTTTTGTTGTACATGGAAATACATAGAGACGAGCGCAAATGACACCTTTTTTTCTCTTGTTAAATTTACAGAAGGAAGTACAGTTCATTCCTGCTCCTTTGCTCTGTTGTTAGTAGATTGGACACTAGGGGAGCTGTGCCGAGTTATCAAAGAGGGAAGTACAGTTCATCTCTGCTCCTGTGTTCTCTGTTGTTAGCAGATTGGACACTAGGGGGAGCTGTAATGAATTTGCAGAATTTAATACGGTTTATCTTTGCTCCTTTGCTCTCCACATGATTAGCCAATTGGACACTAAGGGGAGCTGTATTGAATTTCCAGAATAAAGAACATTTTATCTCTGTTCTTGTGCTCTCTTTGTGGTTAGTACATTGAACACTATTTGGCGCGGTAGTGATTTTTCCAGAAGAAAGTGCAGTTGATCTCTTCCCATATTCTCTATGTTGTTAGCAGATTGGAGCCTAGGGGGAGCGGTGCCAAGGTATCAAAGAGGGAAGTACAGTTTCTCTCTGCTCCTTTGCTCCCTGTTGTTAACAGATTGTACACTAGGGGGAGCTGTACTGAGTTATAACCGAGTTATCAAAGAGGGAAGTACAGTTTATCTCTGCTTCTTTGCACTCTGTTGTTACATAGTTACATAGTTATATAGGCTGAAAAAAGACATGCGTCCATCGGGTTCAGCCTCTCCCACATAACCTACTGCTGTTGATCCAAAAGAAGGCAAAAAACCCAGTCTGAATGCTCGCCAATATGCAACATACTGGGAAAAAATTCCTTCTTGACCCCAGAATGGCGTCAGATTTCTCCTTGGATCAAGAAGCTTTTACCCACATATTAAATATTATAACCCTTAATATTCTGTGTCTGCAGGAAGTCATCCAGTCGCTTTTTAAAAGTCTGTACAGACTCTGACCCAACCACTTCAACAGGCAGAGAATTCCGCAGCTTTATTGTTCTCACCGTAAAATAACCCTTCCTATGCTTTAAGCTAAATTTTCTTTCTTCCAGTCTAAATGGATGACCCCTTGTCCTGTGTATAGTCCTGTTAATGAATAGGTTATCAGACGATGGTTGATAATGGCCCCGTATATATTTATATAAGGTTATCAGATCCCCTCTAAGGCCCCGTATATAATTATATAAGGTTATCAGATCCCCTCTAAGGCGTCGTTTCTCTAAACTCAACAGGTTTAAGCTTGTTAGTCTTTCCTCATAACTTAACCCTTCCATTCCCCTTATTAATTTAGTCGCCCGTCTCTGCACTTTTTCTAGCGCTATAATATCTTTTTTAAAGACAGGTGCCCAGAATCACACGGCATATTCAAGGTGCGCCTGACCATTGATTTATACAGAGGCAAAAAATTTTAATCCCGAGAGTGAACTCCCCTTTTAATGCCGATACCTTGCTGGCCTTGGCGGCTGCTGTTTGACATTGCACATTGTTACTTAGTTTGAAGTCTATGATTATTCCCAAATTGTTAGCAGATTGGACACTAAGGGAGCTGTTCCGAGTTAGCAAAGAGGGCAGTGCTGTTTATCTCTGCTCTTGTGCTCTATGTTGTTAGCATATTGGACACTAGGGGATGCTGTAGGGAATTTGCAAAAGGAAGTACAGTTTCTCTCTGCTCCTTTGCTCCCTGTTGTTAACAGATTGGACACTAGGGTGAGCTGTACTGAGTGATAACAATTCCCAGATATTTGTAGAAGTGAGACCCCCCCAATAGCTGCTGGCAGTGAGAACACACTAACAGAACAATCTCCTCTCAAAAAACACGTGCTGGGGCGCCTTATATAGTGTGCTGTAGGACTTAGCTCTGTGAGCTTATGATTGGGCAATATTTGCCCAATCAGGACTCTGAGCCGTGATTGGCATAGTCTTGCACCTGACCTGTGGTCACACTGGTCAGGTGCAAGGCTGTAGCCAATTACAAGCTTCAGGCCAGTGGAAAAGTGCATTGTGGTCCATTGTGGGCAAACATGAGGCGAACACGCGGAAATATTCGGAGTTCGCGAACAGCCGAACGGCCGATGTTCGATGCGAACTCCGAACAGATTGAACCGAACAGCTCATCCCTATAAGACACCAATACATTTAACAACATTAACCCTTATGTGCCCACTTATGCCCACTGTCAGTTATTTTATGGCTTTGAGACATTGGTCCACAGTCCCTTGGCAGTTTGCCAGCACCCACACTTCTACAACCCAGAGGCCGTGTATAGTGTGGGCAAGGGCGAAACATGTGCCATGGAGAGCGAGGGCACAACGATGGAGGGAGCTTTGGTTGCGCTATCTATTTATCTATTTATCTGTTTCGAATACGTGACAGAAACTGAATTAAACATTTGTTTCGCTTCTTATGACTATTGGTTTCCAATCAAGTTTGCGTTCTTGGTCACTGCCGGCTCCAGACAAATAATACGTTAAAATCACAGCGGCTGGACACGTAAAGGGTTAATATCTCACTCAGCGTGTACCCAATTAACATCTCCTTGCTGCGTCTGGATCCTTCATGTATTGATTTCACTGTCAGCAAAAGTTCAATAACTCATTTAAATGTTCTCTAAATATTCTGGAGCTCCGCTCTCACGGCTGGTTCCAGCTTTTCTGGTTGTTTTGTGTTTCCATGAAATTTCCCAATCCGTGCGATCGATGCGAGGGACGCGGCTCACAAGGAAACGCCACGGCTTGGACCCTTTCCGATTAAAAATCATAAAGAGAAGTCGTGATTTGTATCGAATGTTTTCTGTCGGCGTCTCTTTCTGGTAATGATTGGAAGGGGTGTGCCGCCATGTGCTCCAAATGACTCAGCTTCCCAGACAGGAAGGGGTGGAGCTGCAATAAACTTTATTCGCATCAGCATTCTTAACATACATAATAGCATGCTCAGCAATATATCAGCGCAGGGGGGCGACTTGGGTCCGGGGTCAGATCAAACCTTAAATGTGTGGATTGAAACATGAAATCCAGGACCAAGCCCTGGGAATTCCATAAAGTATAACTTAAATTATAAAAAGAATATATATATACAAGGGATGTACCGATATCAATAGTTTAAGACCAAGTGTGAGTATTGAGTGCCTTTTTCAGGCACTCAACGATACCGAGTCCTGATACTTATTTAATGTCATGTGACGCTTTCCATTAAATAATTTAGGATTTTGCTAAAAGCCTGTCCAATTTATGTTAATATTGAAATGTATGACCGGACACCCCATTTACCCCATGCATGGCCTGCACACACCCTGACCACACATAGAGACACCATATATATATATATTATTTATACAGAGGATGGTGCAGCGCCACACAATATGTATCCACCACCACGGCACCCCAGATGGCCAATAACAGGATATAGTGGTTTCCCCTATACCAATGCACACAGTATATAAAATATATAACCTGAATCGGCGCAAATGATGCTTTCTGGGGTCCTGGGATCTCGCGTATATATGGAAAAAAATAGACAATAATAGTGCAATACAGTATGCTATAAATATAATTATGGTAATACAGATGATTTCCCACTCACAAGTGTAGAGCCCAATCACTGGCTCTGAGTGGGTCCAGACATGCGGGTATATTGTCTTCCAAATTCTCAAGTGACCCCCACCTTGCCTAGGATGTTCTGTCCAGAATCGTACAATGGAAGACAGAAGAGAGAAAAACTCCTTGCGCAGATCTGCGAGGTCTACAGTATGGTGTACTAGAGATTTGTACTCACATTTTTTCTCTAGGATAGGCGCTTATGTTTTTTTTTAGTTTTTAGGAAACCCAAAGGAAAACCACCTAGGATCCAAAAGATGGCACAGGCCAAAAGATGGCACATCCTAGGCAAGGTGGGGGTCACCTGAGAATTTGGAAGACAATATACCCGCATGTCTGGACCCACTCAGAGCCAGTGATTGGGCTCTACACTTGTGAGTGGGAAATCATCTGTATTACCATAATTATATTTATAGCATACTGTATTGCACTATTATTGTCTATTTTTTCCATATATACGCGAGATCCCAGGACCCCAGAAAGCATCATTTGCGCCGATTCAGGTTATATATTTTATATATATATATATATATATATATATATATAACCACAGACTCCAGACCTCAGAAACATGTAGACCCAGACACAGACCTCAAATACAAGTATACCTAGACACTGACCTCAGATACAAGTATACCCAGACACAGACCTCATGTATACCCAGGCACATACCTCATGTATACCCAGACACAGACCTCATGTATACCCAGGCACATACATTATGTATACCCAGACACAGACCTCATGTATACCCAGGCACATACCTCATGTATACCCAGACACAGACCCAGACCTCATGAATACCCAGACACAGACTTCATGTATACCCAGGCACATACCTCATGTATACCCAGACACAGACCTCATGTATACCCAGACCTCATTTATACCCAGACACAGACCTCGTGCATACCCAGACACAGACCTCATGTACACCCAGGCACATACTGAGACACTGCTAGCGGAATGCATTAAGAGCATTCCGCTAGCTTTCCCCTCTGGCTGGACGAGTGTTCTCCCGAGTGCCAGGCTGACTGCGTCACGTGGTCCACCGAGCGGCTGCCAGCTTGTGATGCGAGCCCTGCGAGATCACATCTGGAGACCACATCACAGCCCGGACACTGCTCAGAGGACCACGTGACGTGGCCAGCCGGTGCTCGGGCCACGCGGACAACCGGAGGGGAATGCTGGCGGAATGCTCTTAATGGATACCGGCAAGGCGGCTCAACACTGGCTTCCGGTAACGGGGTGGTATCGTGGCATTTGCACGAGTACTTGGTACTTGGTAATTGGTAACTTGGTACTTGGTAATGCCGGAATCGGCAACGGTATCGGTACTAGTATCGGTGCATCCCTAATATATACACACAGCATGGCCAAAAATTAAGTTACACACTATAATGTTTGGTTGTGTCGCGGCTTTTGCTGTGATTGCTTCACACATTCGCCACGGCGTCGTTTAGATAAGCTCATGCAACGTCACAACATTTAGTCACGTCCAGAGTGGCATTAATTTGTGGGCAAGATCTTGTGTTGATGATGGGAGAGTCGCAGCGCTGCGTAAAGTCTTCTCCAGCACATTATCCCAATGATTAACCTGTGCGGTGGCCAATCCATGTGTGGAAATGACGTCTCATGCTCCCTCATCCACTCTTGCACAATTTGAGCCCGATGAATCCTGGCATTGCCATCTTGGAATATGCCCGCTGTGCCATCAGGGGAGGAAAAACCTGCTCATTCAGTACATTGAGGGAGTCACATGACCTCATTTTATGCTGAAACATATTAATCGCTCCAGTAATTATCCAAATGCCTGGAAATGATAAAGTGCTATAAATAATAATAAAAAGGTCTGATAAAGAAAAACAAATTGCCATTTTAAAAAAATCCTGAAAAATTTCTAAAATTTAAAAAAGAAAGACTTTTTGCTGCAAGTGAAAATAATAAACGGTTTATTAGATATTGAATAAAACGGGAATATTTTTAACATTGAAACCTATGGGATTCGCCTGAATAAACCTGCCGAATGAAACCACTGAACATCAGGGCATTTCACTGACATTTCTCTGCTGTTCAATGTGAATAGATTAACCATCGCTTCTCTATGGGGGATTTCACTGCCGCCGAACAGGCACCTTATTTCACTGCCGCCGAACAGGCACCATATTTCACTGCTGCAGAGCAGGCACGTATTTCACTGCCGCCGAACAGGCACCGTATTTCACTGGCAATTCGCTAATATTTGGCGAACTGCCTGTTTTTTGAATAGCCGAATGGCCACGAAATTGCAATGTACGGGGAAATTCAATTTTGGGGGCAATTTGGTGCACTTTGTATAACCCTGTTTGTGTGTGATTTCCGCCCCGTCACCTCCTGGCCCTGCTCCTTCCAGCGCACGTCACACGTCAGGAATCTCAGCCTTTCTTCAGAAATCACAGGAACATGTTTTAAATCAAACCCATCCATCTCCCCGGTGACGCAGGTACCGGCGACTCAGTGTCTTTTCACACCTTAGCCCAATCCCTGGATGTTTTATAACATATATATATATATAAATAGAAAGGTTTAAAGCCTGGCTGTTTGGAAGCTGCAGCGGCGCGTTCAATGCGTGTTCAAGACGTGTTCAAGGGCACACGGCACAATGTACCACAATCTATTCACTGAACAAATTACACAGGTCTATTCACTAAAAGGTGAAACTCAGGAGAACTGGCAGGAGAAGAGAATGATCTAGAGCAGTGTTTCCCAAACCTGTCCTCGGGGCCCTCAGCCAGGCCAGGTTTTGCAGATCACCTTGAGGAAATGCAGACTGAATCCTGTAATCACTGAGCAGCAAATCATATCACCTGTGCTGTGCTTCACATATCTGGAAAACGTGGCGAGGCCGAGGGTGCCGAGGACAGGTTTGGGAAACACCGATCTAGACCAAATAGCCGATTTGGAAATTAACCTCCCTGGCGGTCTAATTTTTCCGAATTCCATTTGTAAAAGTGGTCTGACTTTTTTTTAGCCCCCCCTAGCGGTATCCCGAGTGTGGCTCGGGGTTAAATTCCTATGCTGGAAGCGGTATCCCCGACCCACACTCGGGATGCCGCTGGATACATCACCTGTCTCTGCGCTCCCTCGATGTCCCCAGCTGCATCCTCCGACGATCGCGACCTTCAAACTTCCTGGTTCCCTCCTCGTGATAAGGAAACCAGGAAGTAAAACGTTGCGATCGCCGTAGTGTTACAGCCAGCCGACCGGGTACTTTTGGGTGATGATTCGACAAGAGATGCCAGACGGAGGCCTTGGTTTGTTAAGGAAAATGGCTTTATTCAGTACCGGACTCAAGCTGCAGGTCAAGCCCGCAAACAAAGCTCGAGTCCCGAGCCAACAGAGAAACAAAGAATATATACATTGCGAGTAAAAATGCACACCTTATTCCCCTCCCCAGGTTATCCTCCCACTTCCCATATCAACCTTCATTATACATATTGGACTTTATTCATCATTTTGCAAGTCAGCAAGGTTCACCTCAAAGACACGACCCTTGAGCCCATCCGAGAAAATCTGAATTCTCTGTCTAGTCAATAAGGTTGTAAAAGGGAATCATTCTTCCAAAACAAATATGGCCAGCTACGAAATATTTAGAGACCTGCGGAGGGAGAAGAGGTAATTCTTCAGTCAGCAGAAATCAGGTTTTTATGGCTATCTTCTCTTTCTCCTAGGTTTTGTTTATACAAACCACATTCCTTAATAGTTAGAGCAGGCAAACTTAGTTGACTCTTGTGAGCACAAAGGGACAGCAGACTTTAAAACACAAAATGGAGTTAATAGCATACCTTGAGCGAACACCAAAATGGCAGATTAGTATATATCTAAATTAAATCCCAGGAGGTGCCATCTCATTAGGACACTGCGGGGAACAGCGAGGGAGCGCAGGGACAGGTGATGTATACAGCAGCACGAGTGTGGCTTGGGGTTACCGCTTTCAGCGGTGAAATTTAACCCCGAGCCACACTCGGGATAACCGTCAGGGGGGTTAAGACAAATAGGAGAATTTTTCTAGTTTGGCTATTTGGTCTAGATTGTTCTCTTCTGCCAATTCTCCAGGGTTTCACCTTTACTGAATAGACGTGACAGTATATCTGTCAAAAAGAAATTAAACGAAACAAAGCAAAGGAAAGAACAAAACAAAACAGGATTTCCTGAAGCCTGATTTTTCTCCAGCGAGATATAGATACAGATATAAAACCAGAGATATTTTTCTCTCTATGTATGTCAATAGATACAGGGATAGATAGATAGATAGATAGATAGATAGATAGATACAGATAGATATATACAGATAGATATATACAGATAAATAGATAGATACAGATAGATACAGATAAATAGATAGATACAGATAGATAGATACAGATAGATACAGATAAATAGATAGATACAGATAGATACAGATAAATAGATAGATACAGATAGATAGATAGATACAGATAGATACAGATAAATAGATAGATACAGATAGATAGATACAGATAGATACAGATATATAGATAGATAAAGATAGATAGATAAAGATAGATAGATAGATAGATACAGAGAGATACAGATAGATAGATAGATAGACACAGATAGATACAGATACAGACAGATACAGATAGATACAGATAGATAGATAGATACAGATAGATATATACAAATAAATAGATAGATACAGATAGATACAGATAAATAGATAGATACAGATAGATAGATACAGATAGATACAGATATATAGATAGATAAAGATAGATAGATAGATACAGAGAGATACAGATAGATAGATACAGATAGATACAGATAGATAGATAGATAGATACAGATATATAGATAGATAAAGATAGATAGATAGATAGATACAGAGAGATACAGATAGATAGATAGATAGATAGATAGATACAGATAGATAGATAGATACAGATAGATAGATAGATCCAGATATAGATAGATAGATAGATAGATACAGATATAGATAGATAGATACAGATAGATAGCTAGATAGATAGATACAGATAGATAGCTAGATAGATAGATACAGATAGATAGATATAGATAGATAGATACAGATAGATAGATAGATACAGATAGATAGATATAGATATATAGATATGGATACAGATAGATAGATAGATAGATACAGATAGATAGATATAGATATATAGATATGGATACAGATAGAGAGATATATAGATACAGATAGATAGATATAGATAGATAGATAGATACAGATAGATACAGATATAGATAGATACAGATAGATAGATAGATACAGATAGATAGATAGAGATAGATAGATATAGATAGATATAGATAGACCTACAAAACCCTCACTAACTCAGCTCCCCACTACCTGTCCTCACTAATCACCAAATACACCCCAGCCCGCTCCCTAAGGTCAAACAGTGACCTGCGCCTAGCTTCTCCCCGCATCACCTCTTCCCATGATAGACTGCAGGATTTCTCACGCGCAGCCCCCACTCTCTGGAACGCTCTCCCTCGTACTGTCAGACTTTCCCCTAACTTCTCTTCCTTCAAACGCTCCCTGAAAACATTCCTATTTAGGGAAGCCTACCACCCAACTCACTGACGCAACCATCAATCACTCTCACCTTACAGTCCTCTCCTCCTGTTTCCAACCCCAACCCTCCCAGATTGTGAGTTCCTACGGGAATAGGGCCCTCATCTCCTCCTGTACTGTTTGTCAAATGTTGTTCAATGTATGTAACCCTGTCTATACTGTGCCTATTGTACAGCGCTGCGGAATATGCTGGCGCTTTATAAATAAATAATAATAATAATAATAATAGATACAGATATAGATAGATACAGATAGATACAGATAGATAGATAGATAGATAGATAGATAGATAGATAGATAGTAGAAAGATACAGATAGAGAGATACAGATAGATATAGATAGACAGATACAGATAGATATAGATAGACAGATACAGATAGATATAGATAGACAGATACAGATAGAGAGATACAGATACATATAGATAGATATAGATAGATAGATAGATAGATAGATAGATAGATAGATATTGTGAAAAGAAAAACGTCTTTATGAAATTGCAGGTGAAATCTAAGGACAGAAATAGCAAAACCCTTTTCCCTCTGTAATGTGATCGTCCAAGAAAGAAAAATCCAGAGGAAAAAAACAAACAGACAATCATTACTTAAGCTTCATGTTAAGAAAGAAAGAAACAAAAAATGACATATATATATAAATTAAATAACGGGTGCTTTTAACCCCTTTGAGGCTTCACTAATGAGAACCTGCTGATTTGTGGGTAAGAAATCGGAAAAAGTAATGATGATCTGCACAGCTTGTGTTGACCCATAGGGGGCGCTCACCTAGTGTAAGAGTGTCTGGCATGAGCAAAAAATCTCCCTGACTGGTCCAGTGCCTCCTCTAATGATCCATTGACCCGCTTACTGGTCCAGAGCCTGCCTTACTGCTCCAGTTCCCACCTTACTGGTGCAACATGGTAAGTCTGTGTGATGAGACAAGTCACTTTGAACTATTAACTATTAACATACCTTAATACGGAATGCACCTGTAAACATGTAACATAGTGACTATATACAGAATGCACCTGTAAACATGTAACACAGTGACTATATACAGAATGCACCTGTAAACATGTAACATAGTGACTATATACAGAATGCCCCAGTAAACATGTAACACAGTGACTATATACAGAATGCACCTGTAAACATGTAACACAGTGACTATATACAGAATGCACCTGTAAACATGTAACATAGTGACTATATACAGAATGCACCTGTAAACATGTAACATAGTGACTATATACAGAATGCGCCTGTAAACATGTAACACAGTGATTATATACAGAATGCACCTGTAAACATGTAACATAGTGACTATATACGGTATGCACCTGTAAACATGTAACATAGTGACTATATACAGAATGCGCCTGTAAACATGTAACATAGTGACTATATACAGAATGCGCCTGTAAACATATAACACAGTGACTATATATAGAATGCACCTGTAAACGTGTAACATAGTGGCTATGTACAGAATCCGCCTGTAAACATGTAACACAGTGACTATATACAGAATGCACCTGTAAACATGTAACACAGTGATTAAATACAGAATGCACCTGTAAACATGTAACATAGTGACTATATACAGAATGCGCCTGTAAACATGTAACATAGTGACTATATACAGAATGCGCCTGTAAACATGTAACATAGTGACTATATACAGAATGCACCTGTAAACATGTAACATAGTGACGATATAGAGAATGCCCCTGTAAACATGTAACACAGTGACTATATACAGAATGCACCTTTAAACATGTAACACAGTGACTATATACAGAATGCACCTGTGAACATGTAACATAGTGACTTTATACAGAATGCCCCTATAAACATGTAACACAGTGACTATATACAGAATGCACCTGTAAACATGTAACATAGTGACTATATACAAAATGCACTTGTAAACATGTAACATAGTGACTTTATACAGAATGCACCTGTAAACATGTAACACAGTGACTATATACAGAATGCACCTGTAAACATGTAACATAGTGACTATATACAGAATGCCCCAGTAAACATGTAACACAGTGACTATATACAGAATGCACCTGTAAACATGTAACACAGTGACTATATACAGAATGCACCTGTAAACATGTAACATAGTGACTATATACAGAATGCACCTGTAAACATGTAACATAGTGACTATATACAGAATGCACCTGTAAACATGTAACATAGTGACTATATATACAGAATGCACCTGTAAACATGTACCATAGTGACTATATACAGAATGCACCTGTAAACATGTAACACAGTGACTATATACAGAATGCACCTGTAAACATGTAACATAGTGACTATATACAGAATGCATCTGTAAACATGTAACATAGTGACTATATACAGAATGCACCTGTAAACATGTAACACAGTGATTATATACAGAATGCACCTGTAAACATGTAACATAGTGACTATATACGGTATGCACCTGTAAACATGTAACATAGTGACTATATACAGAATGCGCCTGTAAACATGTAACATAGTGACTATATATACAGAATGCACCTGTAAACATGTAACATAGTGACTATATACAGAATGCGCCTGTAAACATATAACACAGTGACTATATATAGAATGCACCTGTAAACGTGTAACACAGTGACTATATACAGAATGCACCTGTAAACATGTAACACAGTGACTATATACAGAATGCACCTGTAAACATGTAACACAGTGATTAAATACAGAATGCACCTGTAAACATGTAACATAGTGACTATATACAGAATGCGCCTGTAAACATGTAACATAGTGACTATATACAGAATGCACCTGTAAACATGTAACACAGTGACTATATACAGAATGCACCTGTAAACATGTAACATAGTGACTATATACAGAATGCACCTGTAAACATGTAGCAAAGTGACTATATACAGAATGCACCTGTAAACATGTAACATAGTGACCATATACAGAATGCACCTGTAAACATGTAACATAGTGACTATATACAGAATGCACCTGTAAACATGTAACACAGTGACTATATACAGAATGCACCTGTAAACATGTAACACAGTGACTATATACAGAATGCACCTGTAAACATGTAACACAGTGACTATATATAGAATGCACCTGTAAACGTGTAACACAGTGACTATATATAGAATGCACCTGTCAACGTGTAACACAGTGACTATATACAGAATACACCTGTAAACATGTAACAGTGACTATATACAGAATGCACCTGTAAACATGTAACATAGTGACTGTATACAGAATACACCTGTAAACATGTAACATAGTGACTGTATACAGAATACACCTGTAAACATGTAACACAGTGACTATATACAGAATGCACCTGTAAACATGTAACATAGTGACTATATACAGAATGCTCCTGTAAACATGTAACATAGTGACTATATACAGAAAGCACCTGTAAACATGTAACACAGTGACTATATACAGAATGCACCTGTAAACGTGTAACACAGTGACTATATACAGAATGCACCTGTAAACATGTAACACAGTGACTATATACAGAATGCACCTGTAAACATGTAACACAGTGACTATATACAGAATGCACCTGTAAACATGTAACACAGTGACTATATACAGAATGCACCTGTAAACATGTAACACAGTGACTATATACAGAATGCGCCTGTAAACATGTAACACAGTGACTATATACAGAATGCACCTGTAAACATGTAACACAGTGACTATATACAGAATGCGCCTGTAAACATGTAACACAGTGACTATATACAGAATGCACCTGTAAACATGTAACATAGTGACTATATACAGAATGCGCCTGTAAACATGTAACACAGTGACTATATTCAGAATGCACCTGTGAACATGTAACACAGTGACTATATACAGAATGCGCCTGTAAACATGTAACACAGTGACTATATACAGAATGCGCCTGTAAACATGTAACACAGTGACTATATTCAGAATGCACCTGTGAACATGTAACAGTGACTATATACAGAATGCACCTTTAAACATGTAACATAGTGACTATATTTCCTACATATTTATTTTTCTGTTAATCTGTATATTTGTATTTGTGTTTTTAATATCTTGCATTTTATTACTTTTTTATTTCTGTAACCACTCAATGTTCTTGAATCCAGGACATACTTGAAAACGAGAGAAATCCTGGTAAAATCCTGGTAAAATCCTTTGTAGATAAATTAATAAATAAATAAATTTGGGAGGTACAGGCCTGATGTTCTATATTGTTTCCCTGCCCTATGTTGAAATCACCCTTTAACTACAATTCTCGGTGCAGGGCGTTTGTGTCGCCTGTGCTTCGAATGTATACTGTTATTATTGTTATTGTCTATGTTTATCTGTTACTATCTGCCATGTAGGTTGGAGTGGTCTTTGTTTATCTTGTTTAACAAACACTGTCCCATTATCAGATACTGTATAATCAGAATCCCCCATTTATCCTCACAATCTGCTATTGTCCTATTGATCTATTTTGTTGGGATGTTCCGCTGTGCGGCTTGGTGTCCAGAGTTAATTCCATTATCTGTCCCTGTTCTAATTATGTCCCAGACACCAAGACACCAGGCAGGGTTTCTGATGCAGCGCAGCAAGACGCCAGAAGAAGGAATTCCTGAGGAAACGCAGTAAGACGCCAGGCAGTGATTACTGAGCTGTTGCGGCAATACGGCCAGGGAGGGATTTCCCATTGGTCCTGACTAGCACTGTATATATTTAGCTCATTAAAGGCTGCTTGTGGTCGATTGGGGGTTCGGCAAGGGAGCGACATTAACAGATGTGGCCTAGTCGGGGTACGGAGATCTTACAGTGTGAATGTGTTAGTTCCCACAGCTGGACCACAAGATGCACAGACCCTCTGTACCAGGTTTCCACCACCACCCCCTCAGGTTTTGCCCCTTGTCCTGAAGGTACAGTCCCTGATGATAATAATGGTAAAATAAATCCAGGCTGACCCACTCCCTGCACGCTGAGACGCATCTTACAGACGCATGGAGTTACATAAAGAGTTACATCTCATGCGTCCGCTCTAGCCCGTGTCGCGGCATAATGTCAGCGGGGGAGCATCAGGCCTATAAAAGCCTAAAATGTCAATTAGGTACCAACGCGATGTGCATTATATGGAGCAGGAGAGCTTAAATCTGACAGCACATAAATATTTAAAGGCCGAACAAATATGGAAATGCACTCACATGAAAATAAAACACACGAGAACGTTATGTGGGCGGCATGGCCCACAGAACGACGGAAAACCACAAGGCCGCGTACCGCTTACCATGCGCCGAGAGAACATGGAGATAAGACACGGTGTGTAACCAATATACATATTTTATGGGGCGGTAACGCTACACTATCATCCCCATCTCACCGCTGCAGACCAAACACCATGAACATAGACTGTATCTCCATCATCACACAGAGAGACCAGCCCAGTTGGCCATTTCTATGTATCGAGTGCTGTCTTTGCCAATCCAACTGTCCAGCTTGACCCCAAACTCCACGTTACGTAGAAGGTCACCATCTCCACCGAGTGATGTTTCCACTCACCATGGTGTCTTTCTTGGCTCCAAACCAATATATGATACAGGCGCGATCTGTATCACCACCTCTACCAGATGAGAACTCTCAGCTGCCCATCCTGGCCCCGGGTGACACGTAACTTCTATCAGCGATAGCATCATATTTATCAATCATGGAATGTGGCGGATAATCCGATCTCTCCAACCTGTGATCTGGCCATGTGGGTGATCGACCGATAAAGAGTGAATCCTCTTCAAAATATGAATTAAATAAGCCGATCCAGAGAAAATAAAATACCGTAATAGGATCATCCTCATGGGATTTCAAGGGATGTTCCTCGGTGTCCTGCAGAGCCTAGAAAACAACATATGCAATATAATCCGTGTACACATAATCTGAGATGGTCCGTTCTCTGTATAATGTCCCGTAGGATCCCTGTCGATCCGTACAATCAGTAAGGGTTACTGTAACGTTCATTTGTTGTTTTGTTTACTATGGCGGAACTACCGTGAATTTGATATTTCCAGCGGACCCTTCACTTTTCATTCTGTAGTTTCTACCAAAGTTGTCCTGCGTTGGTTTCTCTGTCCATTACACCGCTGTTTCAGTCCATCGTTCTTTTTTTCTCAGCATTGTTTCTATCAAAGTTCTATGGAGATGGCCACTTTAAAATCGTCAGCGTTCAATGGCGTCACTAGGGTACGTGGCGCTTTGCCATAGGCGCCACTGTAAGGGGGTGAACTCTGGAGCCCACTGATCGCATCCTTTTAGGACAGGCCTAGATTTCTCGACTCTAGTTGTGTGGGACGTCTGGTGGTCAGGGTCACGGATGGGAGCACCAAGTGCAATGCGTCTGGCGGTGTCACTGGACCACCAGGAAAACCATATGTGGACCTCCTATCTTTGCCACTGGACCACCATGGATTTTGCCCCTTCATAGTCCCTACAAAAACATGTAAGCATCATATATTTTATAATTCACCTAGATGACAAGCATTTTTTTTATAATATATTTCACTAATAATTTTATTTTAATATATTCATTATTTATATGTATCGTAGTGTATCTCTTTTAATATTTAAACTCATTTTAATATATTTATTTTTATATACTTATCTTAGTATATCGCTAAATATTTCAATTCATTTTAGTACATTTATTTTACTTCTATTTATTTTAATACAATTATTATTTATATTTACTTGAGTGTATCTCTTTTAATTTCTAAATTTGTTTTACTATATTTATTTTAATATATTATTTATATTTATTTTAGAATATCTCTTAATATTTAAACTAATTTAATATATTTATTTTGTTTTTATTTACATTAATATATTTATTAGTTATATTTACTTTAGTGCATCTCTTTTAATATCTAAATTTAATATATTATTTATATTTATTTTAGAATATCTATTAATATTTAAACTAATTTATTATATTTATTTAAATTTTATTTACATTAATATACTAAAATATAACTAATAATATGTCTCTTAATATTTAAATTAATTTAACATATTTATTTTAATTCTATTTACCTTAATATATTTATTAGTTATATTTATTTTAGTATATTTCAATATTTAAATTATTTTAAAATAAATAGAATTAATATAAATATGAAACATATTTATTTCAATATTTTAGTGATAGCATATTTTAGTATTTATATGAATATAGTTTAAATATTTTTATTTATTTTAATACTTATGAATAATATTAATTTTAATGGGACACTCTGCACATGATGATGTCAGCACGCTTTGGACGCTCACCTGAGCTTGTTTTTGCAAACCCTAGGAGCCAAGCACTGGTGCTGTGCACGTACAACCGTGACCAGACAAGACAGTTGTGTCTGAATTACTTCCAACAATTACCATGACACGTCAGAGGACAGGCAGATAAAGACGTCTGAGGTGCCAAGGCTGGCCAACTCCTCCATAGACCATCTGCATATCTGTGGAGCACAAGCCTCAACACCTGTAATGTTCTGAATTATGCAACCCAAGATTTACTCGCTCTGCTGCTCCAAGGCTAGTTTCCCCATTGCACCCCCTTTAAATTCCCATAGGGTTAGAAATTAGGGTTAGGTTACTATTTGCGCTTGTTTTAGGGTTAAGGTTAACCCTAACATTCTGCCATACTTTTGCTTCATTGTGACGCTCAGGGCAGAATCTGTTGCCTAAAAATGAAGCATAAATGGAGCAGTATGTTAGGGTGAGGCTTTAGAGTTATCCCTAAAAGTCGGTGACATTTTGGTGCTCTCTGAATAACCCCCTCAAGCAGTGGCGTAGCGTGGGGGGGCCTCGGGGATGGTCGCCCCGGGTGCAATTTTCTTAGGAGGCGCAAAATTTCAAAAGAAATTTGAACCACTAATATTTTCCAGCAGATATCAGCAAGGTGTCTGCTCACGAACACTTGTGTCCATGAGAGGCCCTTGCTTGGGCAGCCACCAGTTTTGCGACGCTTGCGGGGACTTAGCACTCAACGTCCAGAAGGGAGGACCAGGACAGTAAATTCTGGTCCTGTCCTGACTCCTTCTTAACGCTGACATGAGCCACGTGAAGCAGCGCAGCACTATCCAACGGAATACCCTGTACCACACTTGTCAGCCCCCTTGAAGCCCTGTTCCAGCCCCCCGCCACTGGCAGCCCTGCAGCTGCTGAACAGGAGGGAGGGAGACGCCTCTCCTGCAGCACATTTAAAATCCGGTCTCCACTAAGCCCCCTGGACAACTCCCCCCCCCCGGGCCACCAACAACTCCACACAAGTAGGCGACACTGTGTGACACCAGAGCAGTGTATCCAACATACACAGTGAGGGGGTACTGGGGTACAGGGAGAGAGAGATTGACTGGGGGTACTGGGAGAAAATGGGGGTACTTTGAGAGAGAGAGAGAGTTACTGGAGGTCATGGGAGAAAGTGGGGGTACTGAGAGAGAGGAGGAGAGAGTGGGGGTACTGGGAGAGAGAGAGTGGGGGCACTTGGAGAGAGAGAGTGACTGGGGTTCTTGGAGAGAGAGTGACTGGGGGTACTGGGAGAGGGTGACTGGTGGTACTGGGAGATGGTGACTGGTGGTACTGGGAGAGGATGACTGGGTTTAGTGTGAGAGTGGAACTATGCTGGGGTATACTGGGACAGGATGACTGGTAGCAGTGGTGTAGTGTTGGGGGGCATGTGTGTTTCATTTTTTTAATATATCAGTACTTTGTTAATATACATGTGATTGTGGGGTACGGGGGGGGGTCAATACTCTACTGGTAGAAGGGAATCAGGTTGTGTTACCGTGTCCACAGGTGGGGGGGCTCACAATTCTTGCCTTGCCCCGGGTGCTGACAGCCCACGCTACGCCGCTGCCCTCTCCCGCTCTGATTGAAATCTCCTGCATTCCTGCTTTTCAGGAGACATAATTGCTCTTTGGAGAAAATATTAATTGAATTCAGAGGGAATATTAAAAAATCTGAAAGAGATTAGACTCCGGGTACTAATTGCTGCTTCGCATTGCTAATTAAGAGGAAACTGATCATTCTGCTCGTTTTACAGCGTTTTTTACTCGTTCACGCTTCGCTTTACCGACAGGTTTGTTATATTCTCTGTAATAAAAAATAAAAATATTAAAGGGCTTATTCAGAGAGAGACGATCTGGCCCCGAAATCTCGCCGAACAGTGAGTTTCCCCGCACGGTGACATTTCGTGGCCATTCGGCTATTCAGAGAGCAGGCAGTTTGCCGAATTTTGGCGAATTGCCAGTGAAATACGGTGCCTGTTCGGCGGCAGTGAAATACCCCATAGAGAAGCAATGGTTAATCGATTCAAAGACACCGAACAGCAGAGAAATGTCAGTGAAATGACCTGATGTTCAGTGGTTTCATTCGACAGGTTTAATCAGACGAATCCCATAGGTTTCAATGATAAAAATATTCCTGTTTTATTCAATATCTAATAAACCGGTTATTATTTTAATCTGCAGCAAAAAGTCTCTTTATTGATTGATTTTTTTAGGATCTTTTAGGCATTTTTTGGGGATTTTTTTCGACAATGTCTTTTCCTCCTTTTTTTTTTTAAAAGCGTTTTTCTTTTTTCTGTAACAGCCCTTTTTATTATCATTCATCGGATCATATATATAAATTCCAGACATTTTCATTCAGTAGTTTTATTGCAAACAGCGTTTCAATTATACACTTTCAACCTTTTTTATATATATATATATATATATATATATTTTTTTTTTACCCATCCGGCGGCTTGTCGACATTCTCCTGCAGCTGGTCAGCACTGTGTTCGGCAGCTCGTCAGCTGCCTTCCGGCGGGTTTGCGGTGGATGTCCGGCAGGTTGGCGGCAGTGGGCGACAGGTTTGCAGCGGTTTAGCGGCGGCATTCGACGGACACTTCTCTGCACTTCGGGGACCCTGCTGTGAATGCTGAATTCACCGCAGGGTGTGGAACTTTGATTCCCCAAAGTGCAGGGAAGTTCGGGGAACGAGGTGGTCTCTTAATAACCCCCTGTATTTCCTAATACCAGCCTAGGATAAAATGAATTGCCTCGAGAATATTCCTGTGAATGTTCCCAAAAATAAAACCCAGCAAAATCTGTACCTAAAACCATCAGAAAAAAAGGTATACATACAGGGTTATTCAGAGAGAGGCGAAAAAACCAGGAGAATGACTGGAGAAGTGAAAATACTAGGTCAAAATAGACAAAACAGAAACATTCTCCCATTTATCTCACTTTCCAAATCGGCTACTTGGTCTAGATTGATCATTCTACTGGGCAATTCTCCTGGTTTTCACCTCTCTCTGAATAACCCTGTTAATACGTTACATTCCTACAGTGAAACGAAACAAGCAGGGCACGCTTCATGTCTGATATTTAAAGCGTACTTTACTTTTTCCCCATTATTAGTATTATTATTATTGTCATCACTTATATGGCGCCAACAGTTTCCGCAGCGCTTTACAATAACCAAAGGGAACGAGATAAACGGACATAGGATGGAAACGAGGTGTCGAGGTCCCTGCTCATAGGAGCTTATTAGCATTATATATCATTCAGACTGTATATAAAAAATGACAAATAAAACATACGTTCATTTTAAAAATAGACGATGAGATTCTCATATTTTAGTAAAAATCTCCTTTTTACAGTATTTTTAAAGCGGAAACATTTCACCGATTCGCTGCAAGCTTTCCTCCTCCTCCTTCTGCCATGTCCCAACATGTTTATTTCTGCAGTTATTTAAATCATCTTTTGTGGAAATATTATTGGTATAAGACGTGTAAGAAACGTCATTATTATCCCTTAATTGGAAATATTTCACGCGTGGTCTGCGATATCATCACAGAGGCAGAGATACGATGTTATAGCTCACATGTCGTAAACAATGAACCTCGTCATATACCCCACATATATTTCATGAGAAAAATATCTTTAGAATGCTCGGCTCTTCCTGGTTCCCGGGCTTTGTCTTGGGGAGCAGGCACCACACTTGCGGTGACCTCTTTTTCCTCCACACAGCGATGTTGTTTTTGACGAGTAAAGGATACTTCTCAGGGGTAAATAAATAAAACGATTCAGTAAAAGAAATTTAAAACAATAAGTATAAAGGCGTCATTATCCGACGCGTTTCGCATTAACGACTTTTTCGAGGATAGAGCCTCCACTTGAATATCATGTATAAGTAGTCTTGGTGTTCTTAATCTTCCGTATCCTCCCCTTCCGCTGGCGTCCTCTCTATCCACCACGTGTTCCGTCCCTGTAATGCTTCCACGACGTGTCCTGCTCGTCCTACATCACCCGCAATTTACTTCCGGTTTTCGCTTTCAGTCCGTCTCGTCGCTTCCGATTCTATGTTATGGATCCGGCTATCGTGAAGCTAGCGAAGAGTACTTTCATTATCGATTCCCTTTTCTCTGTGAGATCTTGTCGTCCTCCATCTGTTCCCTCCACAGTTCTTACCCTATTACCTTACATAAACAGACATGAGTCCATCAGGTTCAACCTACTGCTGTTGATCCAAAAGAAGCAAAAAAGTCTGAATCACTCGCCGAATATGCAACACACTGGGAAAAAAATCCTTCTTGACCCCAGATGGCATCAGTTTTCTCCTTGGATCAAGAAGCTTTTACCCACATTAAATATTATGACCCTTAATATTCTGTGTCTGCAGGAAGTCATCCAGTCGTTGTTTAAAAGTCTGTACAGACTCTGACCCAACCACCTCAACAGGCAGAGAATTCCCCAGCTTTATTGTTCTCACCGTAAAATAACCCTTCCTATGCTTTAGGCCGAATTTCCTTCCGTCCAGTGTATTAATGGGTGACCTCATCCTGTGCATAGTCCTTCAAGAGATTAACCCTTTCGCTGCTGAGGCGTTTCACGCCTCTGTGCTGAGCTCATTTTTACCGCTTTCGCTCATCATGTTTAAACGCGTTTCGAAGCCTTATTTTATTATATGACCCAGACATATTATATATCGTTCTTTCCGGCAGACTCAGCAGATTCATAATATATCATTAATATATGTATACGTCATGACCTGTCTGTATATTAGAACAAAAAATGCAATAAAATTTTAATTTTCAATAATTTACAACGTGTAAACAGTTTTTTTCACATTTTAACATGCGAGCGTTTGCGGTTATATTTTCTATGGGTTGCGCTTGTTACAAAATTTAGAAATGGGGTCTCGTTAAAATTTTTTGGGGGGGAAATGACGCGATTTTTAACAAACGCACCCCATACAAAAATCATTAGTGCAGCATCATTGTTCACATTATAATTGAAATGGGAACAATATTACTGCATTAACAAAACAAAAAAAAACCTTGTTTATTTTTTTTTAAATATTTGTTTATTTTTATTTTTATTTTATATTTTTTTTTAAATAACATTTTACATGGTTATGTTTGGTATCATTGGAAAGGCCATGCTCTGGCCGATCCAACAATACCAAACATCAATCGGTTCATTGGAACCCCCTATCTCCACCATTGGTGGCAGCTAGGGGTTAACTCCAGGACTGACGTCATCGCGCTATCCAAGATGTCAGCCCGCACCGGGGGGGGGGGCAGCAATTGGCCGGAATCCCGGCCGATTGCTACCTCCTGTGCTAGGACACGCTCAACGCGTCCATCGCACAGGAGAAGCACTTGGCAGGACGCGCTGAGCGTGTCCTCAACAGCCAAGTGGTTAAATGAGTATCATTCCTTATAATACAATCCGGGACCATTTCAAATCTTTTGCATCTGATATCTTTTCATCAGGACCAAATCCCCATCAGTCACGTATTCCTCATAACGCCCTAGAACCTAAAATGACAACGTATATATACAACAGACAATTTGATATATCTATATCGATATTTAATCCTATATTTAATAAGAGCATGGATGAGCATTTTAGCAGAGTCCTGTTTAAGACAGGGACGGACCCGTGCAATGTTTTTTAGGTGGAAATAACAGGATTTGGTTAATGACTGAATGTGAGGAGTGAAGGAGAGGTCAGAGTATAGGAGGACACCGAGGCAATGAGCCTGAGAGGTAGAAGTAATGGTGGCACCATTAACCTGAAGAGAAATAGGCGCAGGAATGTCAGCTTTACAGGGAGGGAAGACAAAACGTTCAGTTTTCGAGAGGTTGAGCTTGAGGAAACAGGAAGTCATCCAGTCGGAGACAGCTGAAAGGCCAGCAGTAACATGGTCCAACACGGGAGGAGAGAGAGCGGGAGCAGAAGGGTAGATGTCATTGTCGTCAGCATTGAGATGATATTGGAGTCCATAGGAAGAAATGAGGTTGCCCAGTGAGGCGGTATAAATTGAGAAGCGTAGGGGACCCAGAACAGAGCCTTGAGGTACCCCAGCTGGAGCCACATGGTCATTCCACCCTAGAGTATTGGTGTTCTCCTCCTGTAGTGCATGGTAATTCCACCTCAGAGGGTATAGGCATCCTCCTCCTGTACTGCATGGTCATTCCAACTCAGAGAGTATTGGCATGCTCCTCCTGTACTGCATGGTCATCCCATCTGAGGGTATTGGTGGCCTCCTGCTCTACTGCATGGTCATTCCACCCCAGGGTATTGGCATCCTCCTCCTCTGCTGCATGGTCACCCCACCTCAGGGCATTGGTGTCCTTGTTTTCTAACCCCTACTCCAGAACCCTTTGACGTCTCTTAAGGACAGCACTTAATAAAGCACAATGTTTTTTTCTGATTCCCCAGGGACCTCTACATCAAACATCACACAGACATAACGATTACTCCACTGGACCTTTCGGAAATGAGGACCTTCATTGCCGGAGTTTCCTGAGGGAACAGGCAGGAAAAGAAATCGTGGTTTCCTGAATATTAAAATGTTTGCGGAAAGGTAAAGGAGCGGCTCGGCTCACCTCGATTCCATGTCTTGGAGATCAGAGCGGGGTCCCTCCTGGACAAACAGATCTCCAAGTAAGAACCGATCCAGTGTATTATACAACCGGGCATTAATGACTAGTTACAGAACAGCATCACCTGCGTTTGGGGTACTCTGTGACCCTACAAATCTTCCCCTTCAGCCTGCAGATGCGTACTCAGGGTGTGTGGGTGTCTTTTTAGGGGTTCCTCCATATATTCAGGGTGTGCGGGTGTCTTTTTAGGTGCTCCTCCATATATTCAGGGTGTGCGGGTGTCTTTTTAGGGGCTCCTCTATATATTCAGGATGTGTGGGTGTCTTTTTAGGGGTTCCTCCATATATTCAGGGTGTGCGGGTGTTTTTAGGGGTTCCTCCATATATTCAGGGTGTGCGGGTGTCTTTTTAGGGGCTCCTCCATATATTCAGGGTGTGCGGGTGTGTTTTTAGGGGTTCCTCCTCATATATTTTAGGGTGTGTGGGTGTGTTTTTAGGGGTTCCTCCATATATTCAGGGTGTGTGTGTGTCTTTTTAGGGGCTCCTCTATATATTCAGGGTGTGTGGGTGTCTTTTTAGGGGTTCCGCCATATATTCAGGGTGTGCGGGTGTTTTTAGGGGTTCCTCCATATATTCAGGGTGTGCGGGTGTCTTTTTAGGGGTTCCTCCATATATTCAGGGTGTGCGGGTGTGTTTTTAGGGGTTTCATCTATATATTCAGGGTGTGTGGGTGTCTTTTTAGGGGCTCCTCCATATATTCAGGGTGTGCGGGTGTGTTTTTAGGGGCTCCTCCATATATTCAGGGTGTGCGGTGTGTTTTTAGGGGCTCCTCCATATATTCAGGGTGTGTGGGTGTCTTTTTAGGGGCTCCTCCATATATTCAGGGTGTGCGTGTGTCTTTTTAGGGGTTCCTCCATATATTCAGGGTGTGTGGGTGTGTTTTTAGGGGTTCCTCCATATATTCAGGGTGTGCGGGTGTGTTTTTAGGGGCTCCTTCATATATTCAGGGTGTGCGGGTGTCTCTTTAGGGGCTCCTTCATATATTCAGGGTGTGCGGGTGTCTCTTTAGGGGCTCCTTCATATATTCAGGGTGTGTGGGTGTCTCTTTAGGGGTTCCTCCATGTATTCGGCGTGTGCGGGTGTATTACAGAGCTGTAAAGTAATAAACCTCCCAGCAAAGCGTCTGTAAATGTTGTTGGGAGTCGCTCACTGTACGGTATATTTTGATATAAATGCCCTCGTTAGGTGATGCTGTCGTTTAATATGTGGGAATTCTCCCCGTTTCCAGTTGCCGGCCTTGCTGCGAGTCTCCCATGACAAGCTGGACTTGCTCACAGCCGCCTCCCGATGGGAAAGAGAAATGCGTCTGGCAAGACTTCAAAGCTCGGCTCCTGCCATGTACATTGGAGGACGGGTTATTAGAGACACGCCGGCAGCAGAGGCTTAATGTGCCAATATTATAATTTAACATTAAAGGAAAACGGAACATTCTGTTTCTCAGATTAATGGAGCATGTTGTGTTTTATCGGAGGGGGGGGGACCCCCGTCTAATCATCAATAATGAAATAATATTATTTTATTATATATTATGTTTGTGTTTTGTGGATATTATAGCACTTTACACATTCCGGCTCGTTGTCACGGTCCCCGCTGCCGCCGGCGGCACAAGAAAGCACATACCGGTACTTGCCCCATCATGAAGTCCAGGGCAGCACCTTTCATATACGGCTCTGCTTTAACTCTGCACCTTTTCAGGCCGTACAGGTGCTTCTCATCAGCCTCAGGACTCGCCTCCAACCAAGCTGCACCCTTCCCAAGATGCTTCTGCATCAATCAGTTCTCAGCCCTCATGAGAGGAAGCTACCAGAGAACTACCTGAGCTGACTATTCTGACCAACTCCTTGCTGGCTACCTCAGAGACCCCCCTGCTGGGTACCTCAGAGACTCCCTTGCTGGCTACCTCAGAGACTCCCTTGCTGGCTAGTACCTCAGAGACCCCCTTGCTGGGTACTTCAGAGACCCCCTTGCTGGGTACCTCAGAGACCCCCTTGTTGGCTAGTACCTCAGAGACCCCCTTGCTGGGTACTTCAGAGACCCCCTTGCTGGGTACCTCAGAGACCCCCCTGCTGGCTAGTACCTCAGAAACCCCCTGCTGGCTAGTACCTCAGAGACCCCCTTGCTGGGTACCTCAGAGACCCCCTTGCTGGGTACCTCAGAGACCCCCTTGTTGGCTAGTACCTCAGAGACCCCCTTGCTGGGTACTTCAGAGACCCCTTGCTGGGTACCTCAGAGACCCCCTGCTGGCTAGTACCTCAGAAACCCCCTGCTGGCTAGTACCTCAGAGACCCCCTTGCTGGGTACCTCAGAGACCCCTTGCTGGGTACCTCAGAGACCCCCTTGTGGCTAGTACCTCAGAGACCCCCTTGCTGGGTACCTCAGAGACCCCCTTGCTGGGTACCTCAGAGACCCCCTTGCTGGCTAGTACCTCAGAGACCCCCTGCTGGCTAGTACCTCAGAGACCCCTTGCTGGCTAGTACCTCAGAGACCCCTTGCTGGCTAGTACCTCAGAGACCCCCTTGCTGGCTAGTACCTCAGAGACCCCCTGCTGGCTAGTACCTCAGAGACCCCCCTGCTGGGTACCTCAGAGACTCCCTTGCTGGCTAGTACCTCAGAGACCCCCTTGTTGGGTACCTCAGAGACCCCCTTGCTGGGTACCTCAGAGACCCCCTTGCTGGGTACCTCAGAGACCCCCTTGTTGGCTAGTACCTCAGAGACCCCCTTGCTGGGTACCTCAGAGACCCCCTTGCTGGGTACCTCAGAGACCCCCATGTTGGCTAGTACCTCAGAGACCCCCTTGCTGGGTACCTCAGAGACCCCCTTGCTGGCTAGTACCTCAGAGACCCCCTTGCTGGCTAATACCTCAGAGACCCCCTTGCTGGCTAGTACCTCAGAGACCCGCTTGCTGGCTAGTACCTCAGAGACCCCCCTGCTGGGTACCTCAGAGACTCCCTTGCTGGCTAGTACCTCAGAGACCCCCTTGCTGGGTACCTCAGAGACCCCCTTGCTGGCTAGTACCTCAGAGACCCCTTGCTGGGTACCTCAGAGACCCCCTTGTTGGCTAGTACCTCAGAGACCCCCTTGCTGGGTACCTCAGAGACTCCCCTGCTGGCTAGTACCTCAGAGACCCCCTTGCTGACTAGTACCTCAGAGACCCCCTTGCTGGCTAGTACCTCAGAGACCCCCTTGCTGGCTAGTACCTCAGAGACCATTGCCCTGCATTTCATGAAGTCCACCCTTTTCCTGTCATACCTGTGTCTGTTGTCTCGTGTCCCCTGGTAAGTCTCCTTGTGTTCCCCGCAGTGTCTGTGATCCTTTCTTTAGTTTGCCCCAGCTTATGTTTCTCACCTCTTCCTAAGTCAGCCCCATTCCTGGCTCGCCCCTCCATAAAGTTACTTATCTGTGTTCATTCCTGCTTTATACAATCACCTGTGTATGAGTGTCACTGCATACCTGGGCTCATACCTTCGCCCCCTCATTCCTTGAGCGTTACAGTCGTAATCTAACCACGGAACTCGATGAATTGGGTGCACGCTGCTATTAATGGACGCGCTGGGCTGAACGGGTGCATAATTTCCATTGCCAGGGACAGGGGTAAGAAGTTATGGTTAGAATTTAGGGTTAAAATTAGGATAAAAAATTGAGGTTAGGGTTACGGATAGGGCTAGAAATTAGGACTAGGGTTAGGTTAGAATTTAACGTTTGGAAGTCGAGTTGGACATTAGGGTTAAGGCCAGAAATGAGGGTTAGGGTTAGAAATTGTGGTTAGGTTACTATTTAGGCTTGATTTAGCGTTTGGGTTACATGTAGGGTTCGGGTTAAAATTAGGATTAGGTTTAGAAATTTAGGTTAGAAAGTCTGGTTGGAGTTGGACATTAGGATTAAGGCCAGAAATGAGGGTAAGGGTTAGAAATTGGGGTTAGGTTACTATTTGTGCTTGATTTAATCTTTGGGTTACATGTAGGGTTCAGGTTAAAATTAGGGTTAGGTTAGAGATTAAGGTTAGAAAGTAGGATTAGAGTTGGACATTAGGGTTAAGGCCAGAAATGAGGGTAAGGGTTAGAAATTGGGGTTAGGTTACTATTTGTGCTTGATTTAATCTTTGGGTTACATGTAGGGTTCAGGTTAAAATTCGGGTTAGGTTAGAGATTAAGGTTAGAAAGTAGGGTTAGAGTTGGACATTAGGGTTAAGGCCAGAAATGAGGGTAAGGGTTAGAAATTGGGGTTAGGTTTCTATTATGTGCGAAGCACAAATAGGAACCTAACCTTACTTTTTAAAACTAGGGGAGAAAAGAAAGAGTATAAAAAAATATTTTATTTTTTTATTTTTTGCTGCTACAACTTTTATTTTAGTTTTGTAGCAAGCACTGTCCACCTCAGGACGCAGCTTTCTATGTAAAACTAGAACATAAAACAAAACACAAGTAAAAAAAAATATAATAAAAAAAAAACAATAATTTTTTCTGGACAAGCAGGGACAGAGTGCAAATGTTGTTTTTATTGGATTTTACAATTTTTTTTATAGAGAATTGCACCCACCCACCACAGGAGGTGTCTTTCTTCGTAAAACTAGAAGAAAAAAAAAAAAAAGTTTAAATATATATATTTTTTTAACGTTTTGTATTTTTACCATTTTTTTAAAAAAAACAAAAAAACTTTTCACAGCAAAAGGAAAACTGAAAAAAATAATAATTAAAAATCAAATTTTTTTTTTAGTCTCACAGATCAAGATAGACAACTCTGTGCTGGGCGCCTGTAGGCATATTTCTACTTTGCCTAATTGTAAATCCGGCCGTGCTCATGGAACTGGTGCTGCTCAGCATAAGGACATAGGAAGGACTGACTTGGCCGACGGTCCTGTTGCTGGCTCTACCTCTTCCCGTGCACGGAAGGTCCCGACACACCCTGTTCTTGTGGGTATTGTTTATATCGTGTATATATATATATATGGTTTATAGCAGCTTCTTTACAGAGGATTATCTGGTGTTTGCTCTATATTATTTGGCTTTCGACGAGGCTTTAAAGGATCGTTTGTATCGAGGTTTCTTACCGGCACACTTTATCTCTGTGTTCCAACGTCCACAAGATGATTTTTCTTCTCCAGCCTCAGAAAAAAACATAATCCTTTTATGCAAGAGAAGAAATAATAAAATCCAGATAAATCCGCAGGAATTATCTGGAAAGAGAAGACGAGGCCGACTTGCCGTAAACACCGGGAGATTGTTCCTTATTATTGTAACTGTCAAGGTGGAAAGCGGCTACTCGAGGATCCTTCTTGCGTTCGTGCCAACGTAAATATCCCGGCCCACGGATATTGAGTACACGGCTTCATTGTTGGTAATAAGCCCTTTATTGCCAAACAATAAGTCGTGCTGTTTGCACGTGAGTCAGATAAGCGCGAGCTCCGAGCTCGATGTGAAGCGGCCCTGTGCCTGACATGATTGCTATGTCACCGGCAAAGTTTTCCTGTCTGTAAACGTATCATTTTCTGGGTTATTTTAATATCCCCCCCCCCAGGAATATAGGCGGTGGAACCGGTAATCACGACTAATGGACTCACGGGATGCATGAAACGTGTGACAAGACACTTCCGGGCCCAGATCTCTGTACCCCGACAGGATCACATCTGCAGATGCCGCTTCCTTGCAGGACCCTCCATGTTCTACCCAGGCAGACCCCCGTGCCTTCCTCCAGTCCTCAAACAAAGCTCAAGGACCGGGACACATAGAGAACCCTCTAGCATCCCCCAGAAATAAAACGAGGCTGTAGATCTGAGGTCTTTCAGGGTTAGAATGGAACTGGTTTTATCAGGGACACTCACACATACATTTATACGGTCACACACAGGTCATTTACATACACAAACCCCCTTGAAACAGCTGGGGGACCTAATTACACTGAAACAGATAATCAGGCAAACATTTGCCTTTTGGAAGGTGACACGTAATTAGATGAGGGACAGACAATTAAATCAAACATTACTTAACATTTCTAACAAGGCAGGACAATGGGAATCGGTATAACAGATTACAGTTTAAAACAGGCGGTGTTTATCAGACAACAAAGATTATGTTGAAGATCTGTTAATCAGATATTTACACCTTCCTGAGAGCAGGTTTACTGGAAGGCTAATCTGATCAGCAGATAGTAACAGACAATAGACAGATGGACAACAGCATTCCTGCATAAACACAGATTATACCAACATTCTGCACAGAAGAAGGCAATGGGCTAATATTGATTATGAGTCCTGCACCCTACAAATCCATCTCCATGCCCACGCACCCAAGTCCAAATGACGCATGTCACACGCGCCATGTCAGGTTCGTGACAGCGCCCACAGCATCTCACCCACCTGTGCCCAGGGAAGTGCAGAACTGAAAAGGATACTCTAGGCCACGGCTGTCAAGCTCCAGCCTCTCCAGATGTTTCTGACCTACAATTCCCATGATTCTATGTCCATCTATTGCATTCAAAGAATTCTGTGAATTGTAGGTAGGCGAGACGAGGGTGCAGCTGCAAGGGGTCGCAGCCAGTGCCAGCAGCTCCTCGCAGCTGCCCAGTGGTGTAGCATTTCTTGCTCATTCCGGCTGCTGCACTTGCAGCAACAGCGCTTCCTAGCCGTGTTTTTTAGGCTGCTTGCCTACCCGGCTGGTGGAGCATGAAAGATGGCAGAGGCCCCTTCTGATGACTTCACAGGGTGCGCTGGTCATTTGATGTTTTTAGACTCCGCCCAGCCCTGTAAATAATCCCGTCCTGGCGGTTCTCTCACCGCGGCTACACCCTGAGGAGAGACCAGTCAGCTCATCGCATCGCACGTGGAGCTGGCTGGAGGTAGCTAGCTTCCAAAAACTCGAAGGAGCCCTCAGCCGAGCAGCTCCAGACCTTGAAATTAAGGGCACCTGCATAAAAATAAAATGACGCGCATGGCCAGCAAAAAAACCCAGCATGACTTTATCCCCCCCCCCACTGGCTGGAAATAAAAATACTTTATTTGGCGGCCACCCATAAAAAAATATTTACTCCCCCCCCCCCCAGAATAAAATAAAAAAAATCATTGCTTTGCCCCTGGGGTGAAGGCATAATAATGTCCTCAAGTACCCCTAACAGACCAGTTTTGCAGGATCTTTATTTATTTATTTATAAAGTATTTTACCAGGAAGGATACATTGAGATTTCTCTCGTTTTCAAATATGTCCTGGGTTCAAGAACATTAAAAAGTTACAGTTGTTACAGAAATACAAAGTAATAAAATGCAAGATATTAAAAACAAAACACAAATATACATATTAACAGAAAATAAATATGTAAACATATGAGGCCATATTATATAGTTGGTGCTAACTTAACCAGAGCTGTTGTAAACTTCCCAGAGCTATTACAGCCTATGGAGGTTTTAAGTTTACAACAGCTCTGGTTAAGTTAGCACCAAGATTGTAATACTGCCCATAGTCATTATGTTACATGTTTACAGGTGCATTCTGTATTGAGGTATGTTAATAGGGAGCTCTTGAGTGACTTTAGACTGGGGGAAGATTTGATGGCGCCTGGGAGGCTTTTTGTATTGTGGTATTGCAAGTAAGGTGCTGGTCCTGGATCGGAGGTTATAGGATGAGGGAGCTGCTGGAGGAAGCAGTCTATTCAGATAGGGTGGCAGCTTCCCAGAAAAGCTCTTAAACACCAGGTTGGAAAGGTGAAGAGTGCATCTAGATTCCAGCGACGGCCAGTTTAGCTCTTTTAACATGTCACAATGGTGGGTCATGTAGTTACATTGTAGTGCAAAGCGACAGAATGAGTTATACATTGTGGTAAGATTCTGAAGGTGTGTTTGCGGGGCGACTGCATACACTACATCTCCGTATTCAATAGCCGGCATAAGCATTTGTTGTACAATCTGCTTTTTTACCGCGGGGCTCAGGCAGGATTTGTTTCTGTACAGAAATACAGAAAAAATGGCGTCGCTCTCATACTCACTTATTTTCGGAGCGGCAGCAACTGCCAGGAGTAACAGCCCAGTCAATGTATAAACATACAGTTGCTGCCGCTCCGAAAATAAGTGAGTATGAGTGCAACGCCATTTTTTCTGTATTTATGTATATCATGCTTGTAACACCAGTCCGTCGTTCTGCAGCTGTTCCTCTTTCCATGTTTTTGTTTTTGATCCCAAATGGGAAGTGTTTGGTGTGTGTATAAATAAAAGCCACCATCTTTGTCTCTCCTTCGCTGAAAAGCAGCTGGAGGGGCTTGGAGCTGCTCAGTAGAGCGGCCTTTTGGTTACAATTGTTAGGTACTCACTCTGTAAAGAGGTGCCTTGAAGTGGCGAGTGAGCTTACGTTGCAATGGCCATTGAAACAAACAAAAACCTCATTTTTGTTGTACATGGAACACATAGAAACGAGCGCAGATGACACTTTTTTTCCTTGTTATGTTTATACATTGACTGGGCTGTTACTCCTGGCAGTTGCTGCCGCTCCGAAAATAAGTGAGTATGAGCGCGACGCCATTTTTTCTGTATTTATGTATATCATGCTTGTAACACCAGTCCGTCGTTCTGCAGCTGTTCCTCTTTCCATGTTTTTGTTTTTGATCCCAAATGGGAAGTGTTTGGTGTGTGTATAAATAAAAGCCACCATCTTTGCCTCTCCTTCGCTGAAAAGCAGCTGGAGGGGCTTGGAGCTGCTCAGTAGAGCGGCCTTTTGGTTACAATTGTTAGGTACCCACTCTAAAGAGGTACCTTGAAGTGGCGAGTGGGCTTACGTTGCAATGGCCATTGAAACAAACAAAAACCTAATTTTTGTTGTACATGGAACACATAGAAACGAGCGCAGATGACACTTTTTTTCCTTGTTTCTGTACAGGGCACCTAGTTTGGGGTAAATTTTAGATGAGAGTTTTTCAATGTGGGGCCAAAGGATAGATTTGGGTCTAACCACATACCTAGATATTTGAGAGAAGTGACTGTGGTCAGTGTGCAATTTGTTTTCGTCCCAACACATAGATGGGGATTTTGCAATTTATGTAGTTTAGGTTTTGTACCAAAGAGCATCGTTACCGTTTTGTCAGTATTTAAAAAAAGTTTGTTGTGTTTGATCCACTTTTCTACCTCTGTGAATTGTTCTTGCAGCACGGCCTCCAGCTGTGGGAGATCTGGTTTGCTGGTATAGATTACAGTGTTGTCTGCGTACATGTGTACAGTTGAGGCTTTGTGGATGTTAGGCAGATCATTTATGAATATTGTGAATAGCGGGGGGCCTAGTATTGAGCCTTGGGGTACACCACAAGTGACTGGGAGGCGGAGGGAGGAGCTGCCAGAAATGGACACATATTGCCATCGGTCGGATACATATGATTGAAACCAGGTTAGCGTGCGATCACCAATACCAGTCTTTAAGTTTTTTTAACAAGATGCCATGGTCTACTGTGTCAAAGGCTTTAGCAAAATCATGGAAGATGCTCCAGTTAGGTTTCCTTGTTCCATCCCAGCTTGGATATCATTGCAGACTTTTAAAAGGTCGGTTGTAGTTGAGTGATTTGGACGAAAGCCGGATTGATCCGTGGTTAAGTAGTTCCAATATTGATAATAATCACGTAATTGTGTGTAGATGCATTTTTCCAAAAATTTTGACATTACAGGGAGCAGTGATATTGGACGGTAGATGGATACCAAAGTACTGTCACCACTTTTATGGATAGGTACCACTCTCGCAGTCTTCCAGAGTTTGGGTATGTATCCAGTCACCAGTGATTCATTGATTAGGGTTGCGACAGGATTTGCAATTGCTGGTGCACTGATTTTCAGCAGCATTGCTGGTATTTGATCAGGTCCAGACTGGTATTTCATTTTTTGGTTACGGAGAAGTGTAGTAACGACACTGACAGGCACTCACTGGTTTAAAACTGGATTCCTCTCTGATACAGGGTCTTTGCACAGTTGGAGGGGCCTGACCTGCGTGCGGCCTTTCTGATTGCATGTTATTTCCTAGCTTAGCAATCAGGGTGGTGGCACATCCAACAAAATAATCATTAAAGGCATTTGCTACATCTAGGGGGTGTTGCAGGGTTTGGTTGTTTACTTTGACAGCAGCCGGTTGGGAGTGGACAGGGGGTGCTTGTATGTTGCTTATGGTTTTCCAAAAGTTTCTAGGGTTTGATATGTTATTGTTTAGATTTTCATATGTGAAGCACAGCACAGGTGGTATGATTTTCTGCTAAGTGGATTCAGTCTGCATTTCTCCAAGGTGATCCTTAAAATCTGACCAGTGAGGAGTACTTGAGGACCTGGTCTAGATGGATTGGGGTTGAGGACAACAAGGGGAGTTTTACTGGATGTCAGGATGATGCTCAGGTGCTGCTGCTATCAGCCAGGGCTGGGAGGAAAAAGATTAAGCGATTATTATTTATTTTTTTAATACCCACTGTTAGGGTGAAAGCCTGGAGATTACAGACAATTTATTATTTTACATGTATTTATTATTCTCACACACAGACTTGGCGGGGCACTGCCCATACTACCCAAGTGGATGAGCCTCCACTTATCAATCTCTTTATCTATTCTTAGATTGTAAACGCACATGACTAGGGTACTCTTTTCTTGTCATTCTCCATGTGTCTAACTTGTTTCTTAATTTTATGTTTGTTTAGCCCCAGGCCCTTTGTACAGCACTGCAGAATATGTCGTCATCTTCATAAATACTTGTGTCTGTCTTTCTGTTTATTATCTATGTGTCAATCTAAAGCACAATGATGCCGGTGATGCAATAGATAGCACACTGATGTCATAAAGGGTGCAATCTCTATAGCTAGCAGTGATGTCATTAAGTGTGCAATCTGTATAGCTAGCACAGTGATGTCTTAGTGATGTAATAGATAGCACAGTGATGTCATATGGTTAGTGCAGCCTGTATAGATACATTGTGATGTAATAGCATAGCGATGTCATATGACTTGTGCAGCCTGTATAGATACATTGTGATGTAATAGCACAGCGATGACATATGGCTTGAGCAGCCTGTATAGATAACATTGTGATGTAAGAGATAGCACAGTTATGTCATATGGCTTGTGCAGCCTGTATAGATACATTGTGATGTAATAGCACAGTAATGTCATATGACATTTGCAGCCTGTATAGATAACATAGTGATATAATAGATAGCACAGTGATGTCATATGGCGTGCGCAGCCTGTATAGATATATTGTGATGTAATAGCACTGAAATGTCATATGACTTGTGCAGCCTGTATAGATACATTGTGAAGTAATAGATAGCACAGTAATATCTTATGGCTTGTACATCCTGTATAGATACATTATGATGTAATAGCACAGTGATGTCATATGACTTGTATAGCCTGTATAGATAACATATGTTAGAGTTTAATTTTCTGTATGAACATAAATTTCCTGTGAATTGAAATACGTACCATATTTCAATATGCATTAGTGTGAAAAGCCTGTTCTGATAGAAAGGGGGGTCACAGCCCATTTTAAGTGTCAGTTCTGTATGTAGACAGTCTTTTTCTTACACAGGATGTTAGCCTGCGGAATTTAGCTGCATTTACTGTAAAGTCTTTGTTATATGAAGTGTAGAAATGTATCTGCTCTGATTGGCTGTTATATCACATTCCTATGTGGGGTGGATAGGAACCTCTTTTCTACAACGAATGTTTCTATTGGATGTTGAAATAATAAACTGGTCTGACTAACACCAAATTATTCAGACGTGAAGTAGCCATATCCTGGTGTGGTTGATTTTACCATTTCCATTGATCGGTGTAGCGCAGCGTCTTACTTCATTTTGGTATATGAGTAAGAAATGACAGACTTTTTGGGATTCCATATATGGTAATTATAATAGGAAAAATGTTTTTTGTGTGTTTATGGTTATAATTTAACAATTGGTGTTAGATGTGAGATCTGACATTCAGATGTGTTACATTTGCTTGTTCAGATCATGAATCTTGATGCCTTTCTGGTTGCTCTGGCTGAGAGGTTTTTTTTGTTGTGTTTTTTGTTGCAAGGATGGACACTCTCTGTCAGGGTTCAGACTGATCTATGCAGCAGGTGCGGTAGTGAGCCCAAGATGCAGTGAGGCAGGTTTGCAGAATAAACAAAGAGTTTATTAGATAATAAACACAAGGACATAAGATGCACGAAATAAACAACAGATCAGACCTGGACATTAGTGGAGATTGGGCACAAAGGGGAATAGCTATAGAGGAGGAGAGGAGATGCAGGAAAAGGAGGATGAGGCCAGAGGGATGGCTGAGAGCAGTGGGAAGATAGAACTGAATATGGGAGTAGTTTGGAAAGCAGGAGAAATGAGGGATAGCAAGATGAGACTAAGATATTGGAGATGTGAGCAGAAAGACACAAAGGGAAACGAACAGTACACGGGGCAGACAATGTATAAAGTATAACACTACACAATAATACAGACAACAGATACACTGGCAAGGTACAGATATGGATAATGCAAAGCAGGGGTCTGGGCAAGGCGGCAGGCAGGGTGGTCAATGTCCAAAATCAAGGGGTAGGAAGCACTGGGGGTTACTGGCTTGAAGAGTAAATGTCCAGGAAATAGACAGAGTCCTCTCAGGAAGGTCTGGATTATGAGAGTTCAGGATCCAATGAGGAAGTTCAGGGTAGAGGGTGTGACTTCCTTAAATGCAGGACTTAATTAACAGCCTCAGTTCAGATGAGGCTGCAGGGCTTGAAAGCAGTTCTGCCAGATTAGATCGGTATATTAGTCAATGTAATAGAGCAGCAGGAAATGCTAGCAGAATGCTTGGTTGTGTAGGGAGAGGTATTAGCAGTAGGAAAAGGGAAGTGCTCATGCCACTGTACAGAGCACTGGTGAGACCTCACTTGGAGTACTGTGTGCAGTACTGGAGACCGTATCTCCAGAAGGATATAGACATCTTAGAGAGAGTTCAGAGAAGGGCTACTAAAATGGTGTACGGATGGAAGGAGAAAAGTTACCAGGAAAGGCTTAATGATCTTAACATGTACAGCTTGGAAAAAAGACAAGACAGAGGAGATATGATAGAAACATTTAAATCCGTAAAGGGAATCCACAAGGTAGAGGAAGGGAGTATATTAAAAGGAAACAAAGTAGCAAAACAAGAGGACATAGTCTTAGATTAGAGGGGCAAAGGTTTAAAAGTAACATCAGGAAGCATTATTTTACTGAGAGGGTGGTGGATACATGGAACAGTCTTCCAGTTGAAGTGGTAGAGGCCAAAACAGTAATTGAATTTAAGCAAGCATGGGATAGGCATAAGGCTATCCTAAACAAAAGATAAATCCAGGTAAAGTATCCATGTAATTGGGCAGACTAGATGGGCCGAAAGGTTCTTATCTGCCGATGTATCTATCTATCTGTATATCTATATTTATATAACTATGGCTATCCATATCTGCGAAGTGTGAGATGTGGCAGATTGTCCATCTTCCACAGCCACCTGGTGAAAAGATATCCCCAGGCTGTTACCAAATAACAGGGAAATGAGTCTGATTTGATCTGCATGATAAGGGGGGAAATTGCCCCAGGTGGTCTAATGGCATTTTCTTGGTCTCCTGCAAGTATCTCACACCTTGGGCACAGGAACAAGGCCCATCACAGATGGCATGGGAACAAGTTGTCAGTGGTCATGCCTTTCAAAGAAGCAATCATCTCCTTTGATCACTAGAGGGGGTCTCTGGGAGATGATTGATATCTTTGGGACTAGAATTAATGAAGGAGCGCACTGAGCGTGCTCAGGAGGGGGTATTCTGGGAAATGTAGTGCCAGGCTCTTCCAGATAGGAGGCTGTCCTAGGAGGGAAAAGGCAAACCTATATATTCAGGAGCACGCCATGTGGCTGCGTGGGTCATAGGGGGTTCACTCGACGTGATGCTCTATCCATGCTTCCATCTCCAGCCCCCAGAGTCACAACGTTCTGATTAGCTTATTTGACGTGTAAGTAAGGCTCTGTGTTTGCTCGTTTTATTTTCTTGCTGTTTGTGTGTAATTGATTTATCATATCCATTTTTTCTGTAACAAATGCACTGAGATAATTTTTGGTTATCATAATAAATACAATTTATTAAGTTCTGCTTCTGACTGATTCGAGCCACGTTAACTGATGGGACTGGATTATTGCCGTTTGTTTTAAGCTCGAGTATCTACTAAATTGTGAGTTGCGATCGCTGGACTGTTTTTTAAGTTTTGTGGTACGGGACCAGAGTTTCAAACCATCTCTGGGGTCCCACAGGAAGCCTGTTACATATGGTTTGTGGTGGCATTGTAATGAATAGAATAAGAAAAGTGGGTGCAGGGATTGTGGGAGACGTAGTCGGTATTCCGGGACGAGAGTAGCCGGGTAGCGTTGCAACCCTGTGACCACTTCATCACGTTCTATGTGCGTGTGGCGAGTGAAGGCGTTGTTGGGACAGTTAGGCATGTGCGAGCGGGGGATTGTTGTCCGCATAGTCATTATGTGGGTCTAGGATAGACAGATAGTGAGTTGCTTAACCCTGCGCCTTTCATAGTGCGCGTGTAGCTGGTGTGACAGTCCTTCTTGCAGGTTTCAAAAGGGGGCGCTAGAGGGTCAGGGCGTCTAGGACCTGACACTCTCTTTGTCTTGGTTTGTTTTTGTTATTTTGTGTTTATTGTAGTAAGGAAAAAATCGTTTGAGGGCCTCACGTGTGTATTGTTTGAACTTGCCCGCTGTGCTGAGTGTATATTATTTATCTAGTACTGGAAATTGAAGTCATAAAAAAGAGACGTTTTTAGTTGTCTGTATTGTACCTCCGTTGTGTTTTGGAGTTTGAGTCGTCCATACCTGCTTGTAATTGTGAGTATTTTATTTTATTTTAATTGATTAGATCTGATTTCTTCTCATATACCAAGATGGTTTTATCTCCCATTGGAGACTTTTTTTTCTTCTTTTTTTGCGCGCTGCTGCCATTTTTTTGTGTTGCTGTTGCTCGCGCGCTGTCTGGTTTCTGTATTATTTTTGCTAACTAATTATATTTTTTTTACTTTTATTGCTGATATTTTCTACATAATTTAAATGCTATGTTCGTTTTTTCCCAGATATTGTTTTGTATTTTATTACACTGTACAGCTGTCTGTGTTTCTGTGTGTATAGAGACTGATTTCCTTTGGAATATGTCGCTATGCCAGTATAAACAAAAAGTTGAATGCCGTGTGTCCGTTTCTCCCCCTAAGCAGCTGTAAAAGAAACAGCCCTCCCTTAATTCAGGCTTGCGATAAGTTTTTTTTTCTCTTCTCTCTCTCTGTTCAATTGTTCCCCCTTATCTCTCTTCCTGATCTAAACTAAATGTGAGTTTTTTTGGAATCCAAGTTGGATAATGGAATACGTAGTTATTTTGGTTGTTCTGTTAGGATGCTATAATGGGATTTGTTTATATGCTGTGAGTGTCTATTAGGGATAATTGGACAGTATATAACAAATAACACACATCTAATGCCTTAAATATAGAATAGTAATTAAATTCTGGAACTGTTAGTGCTTTATAAAAACTGTAACTGTTGTGGAATTGGGCGCGGTTTGAGCACGCTCGGCGTGCGTGCGGATGTGAAACAGACAAAGGAATTGTGGGAGCTGGACTTAGTGTGAAGGGATGATACAAGTTGATGTATGATATAAAAAAACTATTTTGTGTATCAAGGTGCTGGGCGTCGTCCATCTGCCTTAATATAAACTATAAGTTTTCCCAAAAGAGGCGTGGTTGGTTATTTTTGTCTCTGGTCTTTGTTTGAGTCCAGCACAAAGGGATTGACCACACCTTAACATAGGTTATATGTTTTGCATAAGGGACCTGCATGCCTATGTAGTCTATCATTCGTTCAGTAACAAAGAAATCTCTATTAAAAATATAATAATAATAATATTTGGATCCCCTATTGAATAATTGCCAAAATGGCTGACTGAGGTCATTTACAGGTTTTGTAACCTGTGCAATGGACTATATGGAGGTTTATCATAATACAGTAGGCAAAGAGGTCCTGTTTAAGAGCTTACAATCTGAAAGGATAGAGTGATATTGAAGGATTAGAGATAATGAGAATATGAAGTATTAAAGTGCCTACAGGTTCTGTAGCGCTGTACAAAGGAATGTTGAAGTGTGTTGGTACCTAGAAGAAATAAGAAAGAAAGGAAAAGGAAATTGGGTAGATTTATTTAGTATTGAAGGTGATAAGTAAGTAGGAATTAAAGGTTTTGTTTTCTTTTCAGGAAACATTTGATTAATTAGGTCATATTGCTAATTGGGGATCTGTGCACATAAATAATTGATAATTATCTTTAGTCTCAATTTTTAACACAAAAACAGGGGAGAACAGAGTCTTCTGGGAGCCAACATAAGCAAATAATATCTTTAAGAGGCAGTAAATTACTGTCCCCTACCATTGTATTCACCGTGTGTGTACCACTACAGGAATAACTGTATCTTAATATTGTACGCTGCATTGGTAGCCGTATGTCTTGCCCATTGAGTGCGTGTTGGGAACGTACAAAGCAAGTATAGTGTCTGCCTATTGTTAGTTTTATTTTTTTGCTGTCTGATGTTTTTGTCTTTTGGTGTGAAGTGCAGTGACGTATGGCTGTGCCCCCATTGAATTTTCTTGGGGAGGGAATAAAACAGGCTGGAAAATAGATGCACAAACACCTCACGTTTAAATGTTTGTTTTTTACCAATATCCTTAATAAAGATTGTTGATTTTAAATGTTTATCAAGAATCAATTTTTTTTTTCTCGGTGGAGTTTCCTCTGAGAACTTTCTTGCTAGTTATTTTGTCAATTTTTAACATGTCAATTTTTTAACATGCCCTTCTACACATTTTTTTTTCTTTCCCAGTTTATGATATCTGTGTTTATGTGTTTTTTATTTGAATATACAAGAGAATTTAAGGGGAAAAAATGGTGACTGTTGCAAAAGTAAAAAAGTTTTCACATTCTTCTCCTCGCCCCTTCCATCTTGTTTCTCTCATGACCCCATCTCTTTTCTTTGTGTCCAAAAATTTGCAGTATTTTTTAAAATGGATTCCTGGTCTCTTTAAAAATATTTATTTGCTGAACGTTACACGTTTTAACCATGTAAGTTTTAAACTTTTTGACAGGTTATTAATATTTTTTTTTCTAACAGGGTTATCCAAAGAGATTCGAAAAGTCACCGCACGTTCGGTGACTTTTCGTTCTCTTCAATTCGGTTCCTTTTGCCGATTGCATTTCGGTGACCCTGCGGTGTATTCAGCAAACAGCACAGGGTCCCCGAATTGCAGGAAAAGCTGCCGTAAACTCACCGAAAACTAACCGAATGCACGCTGAAAACAAGCAAAAACATCTGGATTAACCTTCGAAGAGGAGCCGAACAGGAGCCGAAAAGGAGCCAAATCACACAGAGCCGAAGCAGCTGTGACGTAGAGGAGGCAGTGAATAAATTAGAAAAACCATTTGTATGAATCTGGGAAAAAGAAACGCTGTTTGCAAAGAAACTACTGAGCGAAAATGTCTGAAATTTTCACAGGAGGTCCAGGGAATGATAATAAAGAGGGCTGTTACAAAAAAAATAAGCAAACTGAAAAAAAAAAAAAAAAAAAAATCGGACTTTTAATTTTTTTTTAAAAAATTCAGAAAAATGCTTAAAGTATCCTAAAAAATCTATAAATAAAGAGACTTTTTGCTGCAGAATTTTATAATGAACGGTTTATTAGATATTGAATTAAAACGGGAATATTTTTAACATTGAAGTCTATGGGATTCTCCTGAATAAATTTGCCGAATTAAACCACCGAATGGCAGAGCATTAGGGGAACCTTTCACTGCTGGTTTGTGTTCTCTGAATAGCCGAAGCAGTGCTTTTTGATGGGGATTTCACTGCCCTCGAACAGGGACCGAACAGGCACCGTATGTGCCGGCAATTCGACAGGATTTGGAGAATTGCCTGCTCTCTGGATAGCCGAATGGCCAGGAAAGGTAACCGAACGCTGATTTTCAGCGTTCGGTTACCTTTCTCAAGCAATTCGAATCTCTTTGGATAACCCTGTAAGTTTTTTTTAATTTAGGTGACAATTACCCACGCATGCCAACGCATAATTGCAACTGATGTTGATCAAGCTAGATGGAAGATTATTTGATACCAATATCGATATAGCTATTGGAATTGAAGGAAATTTACTCAAACACACATTATCATTTCACATTGCAATGTTACATCCACCGGATAACAAGAAGGGAATTATCAGACACCAGGCAATAAAACATTCTAACAAAAAGAGTTGTATTTCATTTTAAATTAATGAAGGAAGAAGAAATTTTATCAACTCATCAATTACTCATGCGATTAAAGAAGATCATTGATTTGGAAATAAAACTTAAAACATGTCAGTTTCACAAAACAGTTATATTTTGAACCAATAAGACAGAAGACGAAGAAAAATTATGTATTTTTTTATATGTTGATGGATTATCATTGTGTTGTCCAAGTGATAATTATTCTGTATCTTTTATTATTTTATATTTTATTATTTTTGGTGTTTGGTTACAATCAATATTGTTCAAATTCCCTGACACATTTAGGATTATTGGAGATCACATCCAATTAAAATTAGAGTTAATTAATGTATCTAGGAACATATAATTTAATGCATTTGCATAAATACGTTTCATGACATATATAGTGGTAATTCAGGTCTAATTGATTGTAGGAAAGTTTTAATTTGGTAAAATTATAAGTTGTTTTTATTTTTTTGATTTTATTAAGGATTGGTGTGTTTATAAACACCAGTTTGTTTCATAACACCAAACAACAATGGATAAGATATAAATAAATTATTTTATTTTTTGATATATATTAAAATGGGTGGAGTATCCACTATGGCTATTTCCCTTTTGAGCCAAAGTTGCGTATATATATATATTTTTTAAATGCAATGAGTCAGAAGTAATATGATTTTCTTTTTTTGTTGTGTGAGGCCCTAGGCTTTGCGGGGAAATTTTTTAATTTATTATCTGTGTCTCATCTTGCGTAATTGACATTTTATTGTTTTCATGCACTTGAGAGTGACAATGAATGAATGGATGTATATGATTAGTGGGGATACCATATTTTATTTCTTTATTTTTGCTAAAACCGTGTCACATCTTCATCATCACAAGAAATCTGACAGTCACAATGACTGCATATGGAACGAATCATGGACATTTTGTGTCAAGGTCACAGGTAATAAGCAACCAGCGCAAAGAGATAGCTTGTTCAGGAGTCCCTATGTTGGGAGCTCTGATGACATTCAATGATTGTGCGTCTCAAGCTGGGATGTTGAAAAAGACCACACCTTGATCTAGCACTTTTGGACTACGATATTAGATTATGAGATATTATTTTTTTTATTTTAATTCCCTAGATAAGTGTGAGAAAGGATTGGATTTGGGAAAATGAGAATGTATTTCTTGAGAGTGTGTGTGAATGCAGGTGTGTATGCGTTTTGTGGAGTGAAGATGAACAGAAGAAAACACAAAGATATAGATCTGACTCATGTTGATTATTAGATAAATGAACTTTTACATTCACGTTATTATATTTCTCTTGTTCAGTGAAGTACATTTTGGGACATGGGAATAAATAGTTACTTAATGTCTAGATTAGGTATTTTGGTGTGGTTCGCTGGAAGAGTGAATCTAGATAGATAAGTGTATTTTATGCTCATAAAGGGCCTCCTTGTGGAATCCCTTTCGTACATCATAAAGGTAGAGAGGTATTTTAGGAATAATTATCAGATTTTGTTTCTTTCCCTCTGAGCATCTAGAATGATTTAAAGGTCTTAGGCAAGGACACTGTAGCCCCAGGTATAATTAGCTTAATTGCCTAAGTTTGGTTTATCTTTTAGATGATCACAGGTGATATGTGATCAAAGGAAAGAATTGTTAGATTTTAATTTTCCGTATGAATATAAATTTCCTGTGATTGAAATACGTACCATATTTCAATATGCATTAGTGTGAAAAGCCTGTTATGATAGAAAGGGGGGGTCACAGCCCATTTTAAGTGTCAATTCTGTATGTAGTCAGTCTTTTACTTACACAGGATGTTAGCCTGCGGAATTTGGCTGCATTTACTGTAAAGTCTTTGTTATATGAAATGTAGAAATGTATCTAGATGGGCCGAAAGGGCAGACTAGATGGGCCGAAAGGTTCTTATCTGCCGACATTTTTTCTATGTTTCTATGTTTCTATGTATCTGCTCTGATTGGCTGTTATATCACATTCCTATGTGAGGTGGATAGGAACCTCTTTTCTACAACAAATGTTTCTATTGGATGTTGAAATAATAAACTGGTCTGACTAACACCAAATTATTCAGACGTGAAGCAGCCATATCCTGGTGTGGTTGATTTTACAGTCTCCACTGATCGGTGTAGCGCAGCTTCTTACTTCATTTTGGTATACGAGAAAGAAATTACAGACTTTTTGGGATTCCATATATGGTAATTATAAAATGAAAATTGTTTTTGTGTGTTTATGGTTATAATTTAACAATAGTGATGTAATAGATAGCACAGTGATGTCATATGGCTTGTATAGCCTGTATAGTTAACATATTAATGTAATAGATAGCACAGTGATGTCATATGGCTTGTGCAGCCTGTATAATGAAAATAGTGATGTAACAGATAGAAAAGTGATGTATATGGTGTGCGCAGCCTATATAGATGCATTGTGATGTAAGAGCACAGCGATGTCATATGACTTGTACAGCCTGTATAGTGAAAATAGTGTTGTAACAGATAGCACAGTTATGTCACTTGACTTGTGCAGCCTGTATAGATAACATAGTAATGTAATAGATAGCACAGTGATATCATATGGCTTGTGCAGCCTGTATAGATAACATAGTGATGTAACAGATAGCACAGTGATTTCATATGGCTTGTGCAGCCTGTATAGTTAACATAGTGATGTAATAGGGAGCACAGTGATGTCATATGGCTTGTAGGGATGAGCATAACACCCCCGAGTCCGGTTCGCATTCAAACTCAAACTTTTCAAAAGTTCGAATTCGAACACGAACTCAATACAAGTTAATGGGACTCAAAGTTTGATTTTTAGAGTACCCTCCAAGAGGGCATATATGCTAGATATTTGCCATAAAAGGTGTATGGGGGTCCGGGTAGTGTCCTGGGGGACAGGAAACAAGGACAAAAAGTTAAAAAAAAACGTTTTTAAAGGGACAGTGAGTTTTCCATGAAATAAGGTTTAAAACCAAAAACGAAAAATTCCTTCAAATATCGTGCCTAGGAGGTCCCCATAACCTGCCCGTGAAGTGGCGGATTTCTAGGATGTATAGAAACACTTAAAAACAAATAAATGACGTTTCAAATGACGGTAAATGCTTTTCCTTTAATCTATTCATAAACAACTGCTTGGGGCGGCAGCCTGTATGAAAAGACATTTTAGAAAAAGTTTAGTGATTTTTTGGCTAAATTATGGTGAAACTTATGCAGGCTTTGGAGGAAAGTAACAATAGGTGCTTTAAAATTGTGCCTTTAGCGTCGGCAACAGTGCCGTCACACCGTAACCCCTCTGTGGTATTGTGGAAGAGTGCAGGGGTGGAGCTTGCAGTCCTATATTAAAAAGATATGAATCTGGTAAAGACGTCAGTGCAGCCAAATATTGTGCCTTTGGTGCCAGGCCAGCAAGTGCCATCATACAGTAACCCCTCTGTGGTATTGTGGAAGAGTGCAGGGGTGGACCATGCGGTCCTATATTATAAAGATATGAATCTGGAAAAGACGTCAGTGCAGCCAAATATTGTGCCTTTCATGGCAGCAAGTGCCTTCACACCGTAACCCTTTTGTGGTATTGTGGAAGAGTTCAGTGCTGGAGGATTTGTGAATGCAGAAGACATCCCCGATCTATTCCGTTACGTCAGCATCAGGGGATTGATAGCTGCTGATCCAGGACTGATTCGTTTTTATAAATGTCAGCCGGTCTACAGAGTCGGTGGACAGACGCACTCTTTTGTCTGTGACAAAACCTCCAGCGGCACTGAATGTCCTTTCAGAAAGCACGCGAGATGAAGGGCAACCTAGTAGCTGCAAAGCATATTGGCTAAGTTCTGGCCAGTCATCCAATCTCAACACCCAGCAAGCCAGTGGATCATCTGCTGGAAAGGTATCCAGGTCTGTCCTTGCCCCTAGGTAGTCCTGCACCAAATGGTGAAGACGCTGGCAATGGGTTCCTACATTTGACGTCCCTGGGCATCGTGGACTAAAACAATTTAAAAAGGCATCAGTCAAGCGGCCCCGGCCTTCACCACTGTTCCTCTGATCATCCGCAGCCTCAGAAGCACCTGTGTCATCACTTGGTAACCTACCAGTGACTGGAAAGATGTTACACAAGTGTCGCTTTAGAGCGTCCTCAAGTTTTTTCATCCTGTGCTCCCTCTGTGCGGGCAGGATGAGCTCTGCAACTTTAACCTTGTATTGTGGATCAAGAAGGGTTGCCAACCAGTAATGATCCCTCTCCTTGATAGCACGAATCCTGGGGTCCTTTGGCAGGCTTTGCAGGATAAGGGAGCCCATGCAGCGTAGGTTGGAGGTGGCATTAGCTTCCGAGTTTTCCTGGTCAATGAGGAGGATGACCCCGTCGTGCACTTCCTCCTCCCAGCCACGTACTAGTCCTTGTGTTTCTGGGCACACAAAACCCTCCCTTGAGGAATCCCCACCTTCAATGCCCCACTGCTTAAATATTCCTCCTCCTGTCTGATCTGAGGAGGACCCGCTGGAATGCTGTCTGCGGAAAGACTGAGGCCTTCAGCGCTAGGGAAGGCCTCCTCTTCCTCCCGCTGCTCTGCCTCTAGAGCCACATCTATAATTCCCTGCAGAGTGTGCTCCAGCAGGAACACTAAAGGAATTGTGTCACTGATGCATGCACTGTCCCTGCTCACCATCCTCGTTGCCTCCTCAAATGGTGACAGTACAGTGCATGCATCTTTGATCATCAGCCACTGCGGGGGGGGGAAACAAGTTGACCTAAACTTATCCTTGTGCCATACTCACACAGGTACTCGTTGATGGCCCTCTGCTGCTTGTGCAGATGCTGCAGCATTGCTAATGTCGAGTTCCACCTGGTGGGCGTGTCACAGAGCAGACGGTTTGTGGGAAGGAGGAATTCTCTTTGAATTTCTGCCAGGCGAACACTTGCTGGGAATGACCGTCTGAAGTGGCTACAGACTTTTCTGGCCTGGCTGAGAAGCTCTGCCAGCCCTGGGTACCTGGTTAGGAAACGCTGTACCACCAGATTTAGGACGTGTGCTAGGCATGGTACATGCGTCAACTTACCCTTGCGTAGGGCAGAGAGAAGGTTTCTGCCATTATCACAGATGACCATTCCCAGCTGAAGCTGGCGTGGTGTTAACCATCTCTGCACCTGCCCCTGCAGAGCTGACAGAATTTCGAGAGCCGGGATGGCCTGTTCAGCAAACTGAAGCAGTAGAGCCGGAGGGAAAAAAACATAGATGGCAGAAAAAGGAGAGTGGCCAGTAGTCTCGTTAATGGCGTTATTACGTGCATACTCAGCCCAGGGAAACAACTTCGACCAATTGTTTTGTTGTTGTGTGGTAAAGCAACGTATGTACTGCTCGAGACCCTTATTTGCCCTCTCTGCTGCCCCATTGGTTTGTGGATGGTATGCTGAAGAGAAGGCCAATCACACCCCCAACTCCGCACTGAAATCCCTCCAGAAACGAGAGACGAACTGAGCTCCTCTGTCAGAGACTATTTCAGACGGAACCCCATGTATTCATACAATCTCTCTAGTACAGACAACCGCCAGTTCTTTGGCTGTAGGAAGCTTAGGTAAAGGAACAAAATGAGTCATTTTGGAGAAGCGGCCTACAACTGTCAGAACCACAGTATGACCCTTAGACTTCGGCAAGTCCACAATAAAATCCATAGATAGATGAGACCAAGGCCTCTTAGGCGTGGGTGAAGGCTGCAATAGACCGACAGGCAAGGTTTTACTGGTTTTGCTTCTTGCACAGACTTGACAATCCAAAACAAACAGACGTACGTCCTGTCGCATGGTGGGCCACCAGAACTGTCTGGAGATACTGGTAAGAGTTTTAGTAATACCAGGATGACCTGCTCTGGTTTTGAATCATGAAACATTATGAGTAATTCTTGTCTTTCCTTTTCAGGCACAAACAACATATCTGGAGACTTGTTAGGTGGAGCCCCCATTTGAGCTGCTTGGAGGTGTTCCAGGAAAGGCGAGGAAACTGACAAGACCGTGGAAGCCACAATACATTCAGGAGGAACTATAGGATTGTGGTCTTGTGTATTTGATTCATACGGGTCATATTGACGAGATAAGGCATCAGCCTTTACATTGCGGTCACCTGGTCTGTAAATCAACACAAAATTAAAGCGAGACAGTAGTAATGACCATCTGGCCTGTCTCGAGTTCAAACGTTTAGCATCCCCGATGTACGTAAGGTTCTTATGATCAATGATTATCAACAAAGGGTCAAGAGTACCTTCCAACAAATGTCTCCACTCTGACAGGGCAGACACAATAGCAAGCAATTCTCTGTTACTGATATCATAATTGCGTTCTGCTAGTGATAATTTTCTTGAAAAGAACCCACAAGGATGTAGAGGCTTCCCTGGAGACTCTCTTTGAGATAGGACAGCCGCAATGCCTATCTCGGAAGCATCAACCTCAAGGACAAATGGAATTCTGGGATCAGGATGCCGTAACATGGGAGCGGAAGTGAAAGCCTGCTTAAGAGCTTCGAATGCCTGTCTGGATTGTGAAGACCAAACCTGATTCTTCAGACCTTTACGTGTCATATTAATGATAGGAGAAGCTACAGTGGAATAATTCTTGATAAATCTCCTATAATAGTTGGAAAACCCCAGAAACCTCTGTATGGCTTTGAAGCCTTGAGGGAGAGGCCATTCTGAGATGGCCGTGAGTTTGGAAGGATCCATCTCAAAACCTTCTGGAGTGATAATGTACCCAAGAAATTTTACAGTGGTAATGTCGAATAAACACTTCTCCAGTTTGCAATAAAGACCGTTGTCTAGTAATTTTGCTAATACCTGTCTGACATGTTCATGGTGGGTTTTCAGATCGGGAGAGTAAATCAGTATATCGTCTAGGTATACCATAACAAAGGATTGCAAAAAATCTCTGAGCACATCATTAATAAAATCTTGGAATACAGCTGGAGCATTACAAAGACCGAAAGGCATGATCAGATATTCATAATGCCCACTCCTGGTGTTAAATGCTGTTTTCCACTCATGCCCTTCTTTTATACGTATCAGGTTGTAAGCCCCTCTTAAATCGAGCTTTGTGTATACTGCTGATCCCCTTAACCTGTCGAACAGTTCTGATATAAGAGGGATAGGGTACACGTTCTTGATGGTGATCTTGTTAAGCCCCCTATAATCGATACACGGGCGTAAATCTCCCTCTTTTTTAGACACAAAAAAGAACCCAGCCCCTGCTGGAGAAGAGGAACGTCTGATAAAACCTCTCTCCAAATTCTCTTTTATGTACTCCTCCATGATTTGGTTCTCTTTATGGATAGAGGATATACTTTGCCTCGAGGAGGCATGGTACCTGGATGAATATCTATGGCGCAATCATACGGTCTATGTGGAGGTAGTTTCTCTGCCTCTCTTTTATCAAATACAGCTCTGAGGTTGGCATACCGGTCAGGAACCTCTGTAGACAATGGGAGAGCTGTAGGTGTGTTCAGGGCACCAATATGTTGAATGGGTATTAAACAAGTCCCAAAACAAGTAGGACTCCAAGATAGTATCTCTCCCTTAGCCCAATCAACAACAGGATTATGTTCCACCAACCAAGGGAAGCCAAGCACAACAGGATTGGAAGGTGAACGGTTAACCTGAAATATGATCTCTTCTTTATGTAAGAGACCAGTGGTAAGAACCACTTTAACCGTATCGTGAGTAATCCTAGGGCAGGATAACGGCCTACCGTCTATGGCTTTGACGGCTAAGGGTGTCTCTCTTACAACCAGAGGGAGAGAAATGGAGGAAGCGTATTCAACATCAATGAAATTACCAGCGGCCCCAGAGTCAACAAAAGCGGTAGTATGCATGGTCTTGGTCTCCCGAGCCACGGATACTGGTAACAAAAGTTTAGTGTCTTTGACAGGAGACATGCACGTCACACCCAAGGCCTGTCTCCTCAGCTGCCTTAGGTGCGGTAGTTTTCCGACTTATCATGCATTCTACGGCGAGTGGGACATTGAAGTCGTAAATGTCCTTTTAAACCACAATACAGGCACAATCCCTCACGAAGACACCTTGTTCTCTCTTCCTCTGTAAGCCTAGTATGGCCTAGTTGCATAGGTTCAGAGGGAGGAGATAACTCTCTGGGTGGTGCCTGAAAGACAGGAGCCAACCTTGGTAACGGTCTCTTAGGTTTCTCTCTTGGAGTTCTTCTGTCCCTTATTTGATCATCCAGATCTATACAATAATCAATGAGTTCACTCAATACCTCAGGTAATTTACAAGGAGCCAATTCATGCATGAATGACTCTGATAACCCCTCCATAAAAGCCAGAACCAGTCTCATCAGTCCAGTTCACGTCAGAAACCAACGTTTTAAATTCTATGGCATAATCAGACACAGTCCTGTTCCCTTGACGTATGCGGAACAAGGATTTGCCAGCTACCTTGGCCTTTCTGGTAGGATTAAGTGTACGTTTTAACTCGACTATGAATTCTTTATAGTTCTGTACGAAAGGCTTCTCTGCCTCCCATAAAGGATTCGCCCATGTCAACGCTCTGCCAGACAGATGGTTAATAATGAACCCCACTTTGGCTATGTCAGTGATAAACATGTGTGGATTTAATTTAAAATGAATATCCACATGGACCAAAAATCCCCAGCACTCCGAGGGAGTACCGTCAAACCTCATAGGAGCGGTCATGTGTACCTGGGATGTCTGAACAACAGGGGACACAAGTATAGCAGGCGGAGGTGGAACCCCAGCTCGTTCCCGGTGAGTCGTACGAGTCAGGATAGTTTGAAAGGCGAGAGCAAACTGATCCATCCTATGGTCCTGCTCGTCCTGTCTGGATACAAAGTTACTCAAATGTTGTTTTACGTCTGCGGGATCCATTTTGGCCAGATCGTAATGTCACGGTTCCCGGATCCCACCACGCAGCCCTTAAAGCCCAACACTCCACAGAGCCAAAAAGCTTCCAACAGAGTAGCCGTAGAACAATCCCTAACTGTCTGGTCCTTAAAAATTGGCCAGGTATAAGTATACTAGCTAGACAGAAAGGTTTAAGCAAAGACAATATCGTAATACAAAACCAGGTCAGCAACACGGGGGTAGTCAGACAAGCCAGAGTCAGGGATACAGAGAATAGAATAGTCAAATGGAATAGCCGGGTCGATATCAGTGCAGTTGCGTAGCACAAGGAAAATAGTCTAGGGCAACAGAAGGCAGAATAGTCAGAAAACAAGCAGAGGTCAATAACAGGTTAAATCACAAGAGAATTCAGGTACAGGGAGCTCAGGTATGGATAACCACGATCTGGCACTGCTTAGAAGGAACTGTGGGTTTTTAAAGACCTTCACCAGACCGCGCCCCCCTCTCAAGCCGCGCCTCATGCAGCCACCTCCCTGAATGTCTCTATTTAAACTGGGTGTTGGTCAGCGAGCAGCATCAGACATGCTGCCTTCAAGCACACTGGAGAGGCTGGAAGCCCCCAACGTTACATCCACCAGCTGGAAAGGCAGCAGCTGCAATGCGAGTAATTTTGCCAAGCTGGCATTTAGACGCTGGGCTTGGGGATGGTTGGGACTATATTTTTTCTTACGCTGCAGCAGCTGGGGCAACGTAATCTGACTGCGTAAATCTTCAGATGATGGGATGCTGTCAAATTGTGAGGAAAGACCTGGTACATCCATTACTGTAGCATCATCCCTGTCAGTGGGGGTTGTAGGCAATGACATGGCAGGACATACAGTGGGGGTAGAGACAGATGAGGAGGAGGAGGACATATGCAAAGTTTTGCACCAATGGGATGCGTGGCAGGTGGTCATATGTCGCCTCAAGCACGTGGTACCCAAGCATCCGGTGTCTTTCCCACGCTTGAGCCTCATCTGACATAGATTACAAATAGCAACGGTGGGGTATGCTGCACATTTCTTAAAGAACTCCCAGACAGCAGAGTTCCTGGATGTGTACTTTGAGACAACAGCGCTCTGCACCTGAGCAACTCTGACATCTGATGCCTTGGACTGGCTAGTGCTACGGTTGGTCATAGAGGATGTTGTGCCTTGTGTTTGTTGTGCCTCCTCCTCCTCCTCACTTGACTCCTCTGATCGATCAGGCACCCAGGTGGAGTCAGTGACCTCATCATCATTGTCATCACCCCCTATCTCCTCGTCACTGGAGCCAACTTGGCAGTATGCTGCAGTTGCTGGGCCAACATGAGTGCCAGTTATTTGTGTGTCATCACTGGCACCCCCTTCCTCTAGGTTGATTATACTCCCTTCCTCAACCTCAGAGATTGAATCAGAGCACTGTAATTGCTGCGCATCCTCAAGCAGCATGTCACTGTCATTGTAGTCAAACAATTCAGCTGACTCCTTCGTGTGTGATAGTGAGGCTACGGCAGGAGTAGCTGTGGACATTGAGGCTGCATTAGATGCTTTGGCAGCTGAGGTGGACTGTAAAGCATTACAAGCTTGGCTGGCAGAGCACTCGGAGGATGAGGATGGCCTGGTTAGCCAATCCACCAAATCCTTGGTATGTTGCTGCTGCTTAAGACGGCCAGCACCAGTTAGAAAGGACAAGCGTGCCCCTGCAGAGGATGCACCATGTCCACCACGACCAGAGGCACAGCCTCCCGACACGGGGGCTGCTTGCCCTCTTATCTGTGTCTGGGAGCATCTGCCTGTCCTTTTTGGTCTTTCTGACATGGCGAGTGATATATAGATTAAATATATACAGAACTCTGATTCAACTCTGGTATAAAGATTAAAGATTTCCAGAACTCTGGTATAACTCAGTGAGACACCCTGATAGCTGGCAGCCAGTGACAAGATACAGATTGCAATTCCCAGAAACCTCCTATAAATCAGTGAGACCCCCTGATGGGTGGCAGTGACAAGACACAAATTACAATTCGCAGAAATCTGCTACAAGTCAGTGAGACCCCCTGATAGGACCCCCTGATAACTGGCAACAGTGACAAAACACAGATTACAATTCCCAGAAACCTGATAGAAGTATGTGGGACCCCCTGATAGCTGGCAGTGACAAGACACAGATTAGAACAATTCCCAGATATTTTGTATAAATGACTGACCCCCCAAAATTCTGTGTGGCAGTGACAAGACACAGATTACCTCAATTCCCAAATATTTTGTAGAAATTACTGACTCCCCAAAATTCTGGGTGGCAGTGACAAGACACAGATTACCTCAATTCCCAAATATTTTGTAGAAATTACTGACCCCCCAAAATTCTGGGTGGCAGTGACAAGACTATTTCCTATTCACTGTGAAGAACCAACAAGAGCGGCAAGACCTGATTTATTTTGCATGGACTCATTTCCACCCTCAAGATGAATTTACATGAGAAGAGAAAGAGAAGCTGGAAACATACAAAACACCATACTCCATCACAGCTCCACTACTGCCGGCTCTCCTGAGCAAATGGACACCTGTCTATTCAGAAAAAGAGAAAAAGTGGCTATCTGAAGAACCAGGCAAATATGGAGAAGATGGGTGGTTCCAGTTAACAAGTAATCAGATTGTCCTCCCTGCTACACTGGCTCCAGAAATTGTCAGAGCATTCCATGCCAGTACCCATGGAGGAAGAGAAATGATGGAACAACAGTTAGAACCACATTTCTATGTTCCTGGATTGTCAGTCATCTGCAAGGCAATAGCCCAGCAATGTGTGACCTGTGCGAAGAACAACCCAAAGTCAGGTTCATCACAACCTCCAGGAATGCAACCTATTGGATTGTCTCCAATGGCATCATTACAAATTGACTTTACTGTACTACCACCCTGCAAAGGATACAAGTACTTACTCGTGATGGTGTGCACTCTAACAGAATGGGTGGAGGCCTTCCCGACAAGAACAGAAAAGACAACGGAGGTAGTAAAATGCCTCATGAGAGAAATTATCCCACGCTATGGATTGCCACTTGAAATTGGGTCAGATAATGGCCCAACTGTAACGTTGGGGGCTTCCAGCCTTTCTGGTGTGCTTGAAGGCAGCATGTCTGATGCTGCTCGCTCACCAAACCCGGTTTAAATTGAAACAGGCAGGGAGGTGGCTGCATGAGTGTGGCTTGAGAGGGGGGCCGCGGTGGTGAAGGTCTTTAAAAACCAACAGTTCCTTCTAAGCAGTGCCAGATCGTGGTTATCCATACCTGAGCTCCTTGTACCTGAATTCTCTCGTGATTTAACCTGTTATTGACCTCTGCTTGTTTTCTGACTATTCTGCCTTCCGTTGCCCTAGACTATTTCCTTTTACTACGCTTCTGCACTGATATCGACCCGGCTATTCCATTTGACTATTCTATACTCTGTATTCCTGACTCTGGCTCGTCTGACTACCCCTGTGTTGCTGACCTGGTTTTGTATTACGACATTGTCTTTGATTAACCCTTTCTGTCTAGCTAGTATACTTGGCCAATTCTAAGGACTAGGGATAGTTAGGGATTCTTCTACGGCTACCCTGTTGGTAGCTTTTGGGCTCTGTGGAGTGTTGGGCTTTAAGGACTGCGTGGTGGGATCCGGGAACCGTGACACCAGCCTTTGTTCAGATTTGTTTACAACAACTGGCCTGCCTGTTGGGCATTACCTGGAAACTACACACAGCCTACAGACCCCAGAGTTCCGTAAAAGTCGAAAGAATGAACAGAACTCTAAAGACTCTAATGGCAAAGATGTGCCAAGAGACGACACTGGGATGGTTAGGAGTGCTGCCGATAGTTTTGTTGCATATTAGATGCAGGCCAACCCCAGAATTGAAACTAAGTCCGTACAAACTCCTGTTTGGGCGGCCTACCCCTCTAATTAATGGACTAAGGGGGGACCTTTGGGCATTAGGTGAAACTAGACTAAATGAACAGGTGTTGTTGTTGGGTCAGTCAATGCAGAAACTGAATACTTGGGTGGGTGGTCATCTACCTCATTTCTTGTATCCCCTTTACATAAATATTTCCTAGGTAATTCAGTGTGGGTGAAGGAGTGGAAAACTGACCCTCTGGGGCCAAAGTGGAGAGGTCCTGTTCTATTATCCACTCCCGCGGCAGTGACGGTTGCCGAGGTGGTCCCGTGTATACACCACTTGAGAATAAAGATAGCCGCAGTGGTTCCTGAGCCAGAGTGGAAAATTGTCCCCAACGAGGCTGATCCACTAAAGCTAAGGTTGACGAAAGATGCAGTTGCATCTGTTTAAAAGATCAGCAAGTAGGTGCCAACGATGGAAAATGAGGAAACTCCCAAGGGAAGCCTTTGAGGAAATACCTCTTTCAGTACCTCAAGCTGAAGCTCCCCTTACTCTTGTTGTGGTAGACAGGGGGATGTGATTAACAAAGTTATCAGGCGAGCCTTTCAAGCGACGTTTGCAATGGGAGCAGTTCTGAAGCTGATACTATTCATAGCAACATACATTTCCACTCTTCTTGATGGTGGGAAATGCCGAGAGACAATTGTGGGCCTAAATATTTCTCACAAGTATAACGAGACAAGTCCAAGATTTTTGAACCAGACAATGCGGAGAAACAAACGGGACTTGGGGCCGTGTCCTCCACAAGAGACCATCTGTTGATAAAGTTCAAGTATGCCTATGCCCAGAAGTCTGGACAGATCTCATGCTGGGTGTGCAGCAGATTGCACCCAGAGACAAGCTACATCCCATTTGCTGCTGTCCCTATGAACTTGAGAACGTTCTCCTTTGGGAACATTACGATTCAGCCTTTAAATGACACTGAAATGAAACAAGCAGGAACACTGCCCAGTGTACCCAATAACTGGTCCTATTTACCCTCCTGATTGGTGTTTCCAGATGGGAAATGATGATGTGTATGTTGAGAACAACCCATGCAAGTCCAGCCGTTTTAATTTGACAGTAAACACATCTTTGTCAGGGACAGGGATGGGAGACTTACAGTTAGGCCAGTGAACTTGACCATGGGACAAAGGTTAATCATATCCAATGTCACAACCACCTGCCAGAATGCAAAGTACCTACTACACCAGTTAATAAAGATGATGATTGAAGTCCACAAAGGAGTATACTACATGTCCCCATTTTTACTAACAGGGGGATGTCATGTATGTTGTGGGAATGCATGCTACACTTGGGTATCACCAACTCTTACAGGAATGTGTTATATAGCAAAGCAGATACCAATCCAGAGGGTACAGGGAGATGACACATCACCTGACACTACACTACATCCTAGATATCCTCTAGGTTTTGATAGAGTTGAGAAACGGGAACTGTTTTCAAAGAAAGACCAGGTATGGGCATGGTTCCCGGCATGGACTGGCTGGGGAATAGAGTTGATGAAAACGTTGAACAATTATTCTGTATTGATGGATGAAATTCTGAATATCACAAGTAAAGATATCCAACTGTTGAATCTAGAAGTACGCGAGATCCGAAAGCTGCAAATGGTACATGATATGGCACTGGAACAAATAAGTGCAGCATTAAATGGTTTATGTGAAATGACAAATGTTGTACTTTTATCCGAAACTCAACTGAAGAGGTTCCAGACTATTACCAGGTAATCCAAGACCACCAGGAGAAGGTATCACTTCTTCACAATTACAAAACAAGGCTAGGCAGATAGCAGCGGAAGGCTGGAATCCTTTTCGAGGGTTTGGGTCATTTGGAGAATGGTTTGGATCCATCCTGGGTTTTATCTCATGGGTAGGATCCTTGATCACGATGGTCATCATGCTCCTAGTGATAGGAGCTATACTCTATCGGATAGGGTTGTGCCTATGGCCTTTGCGTAAGAAAGCCTTGACTCCTACTAAAAAGATACCATTAGTGATTACTCCTGATTTGTTTCCCATGAAAGAGCTACCCCCAGATTACAGGGCCTTTGAGAACAAAGGATTCAGCGTGTAGTGGCTAAGGGTCTCAGGAAAGGAGAACCTAGCCAAGGGGGGAATGTAACAGAAGTGAACCAGAAATTAGCCACCATCCTGTTCTCTGCAGCCATCTTGAGTAGGGCCAAGATATACGGAATTGTAAATAGTGAAAATTAGTTGAATTTAGAAGAGTTTGCATAGAAGTCAGACATTCCAGATATTTTCTAGCAGAGCAATTAAATAAGAAAAATCCGGGCAACATAAGCAAAAGTGTCAGAGTACTGATTTAGCTACATCAAGGTCATAAGAGCCACAGACAAGAACAAAAGCCCTAGTTAAAACCATCTGTGCCCTTATCAGTAACTACAGTAAACAAGCTTATGGAACCAGATAGAGACAGGATCTGGTGGGATGTTAAATTATTTGTCATAACTGTATGTGAAAGCTGCCAATTTACTGCCAATTTGTGGAATGTCTTTGTATTCAGCAAGGGGAAGGTATAAACCCACGTGGGGTGGGCAAGTGTCGCCCATGGGTGGGCGACTGGGATGTACCTGTTTAATCATTCATGTATAAAATGTTACGTCTGTGTGTTCACGGCACTCAGTCTTTGCGATTCAATCCTGGCTGAGAGTTGACGTCAAATAAGGTACACCTTTCATGAAGAGACTCGTGTCCTGATAGTCATTGTCCTCACCGGGCCGACCTTTCTCCAGACAGAACTGAGTGGATTCCGGTAACAATATGGCTTGTGCTGCCTGTATAGTGAAAATAGTGATGTAATATAGATAGCACAGTGATGTCATATGGCTTGTATAGCCTGTATAGATAACATAGTGATGTAATAGAGAGCACAGTGATGACATATGGCTTGTGCAGCCTGTATAGATAAGATAGTGATGTATTAGAGAGCACAGTGATGTCATATGGCTTGTGCAGCCTGTATAGTTAACATAGTGATGTAATAGAGAGCACAGTGATGTCATATGGCTTGTGCAGCCTGTATAGACAACATAGTGTTGTAATAGAGAGCACAGTGATGTAATATGGCTTGTGCAGCCTGTATAGATAACATAGTGATGTTACAGATAGCACAGTGATGTCATATGGCTTGTGCAGCTTGTATAGATAACATAGTGATGTAATAGAGAGCAGTGATGTAATATGGCTTGTGCAGCCTGTATAGATAACATAATGATGTTACAGATAGCACAGTGATGTCATATGGCTTGTGCAGCCTGTATAGATAACATAGTGATGTATTAGAGAGCACAGTGATGTCATATGGCTTGTGCAGCCTGTATAGATAACATAGTGATGTATTAGAGAGCACAGTGATGTCATATGGCTTGTGCAGCCTGTATAGTTAAAATAGTGATGTAATAGAGAGCACAGTGATGTCATATGGCTTGTGCAGCCTGTATAGATAACATAGTGATTTAATAGAGAGCACAGTGATGTCATATGGCTTGTGCAGCCTGTATAGATAACATAGTGATGTATTAGAGAGCACAGTGATGTCATATGGCTTGTGCAGCCTGTATAGATAACATAGTGATGTATTAGAGAGCACAGTGATGTCATATGGCTTGTGCAGCCTGTATAGATAACATAGTGATTTAATAGAGAGCACAGTGATGTCATATGGCTTGTGCAGCCTGTATAGTTAAAATAGTGATGTAATAGAGAGCACAGTGATGTCATATGGCTTGTGCAGCCTGTATAGTTAAAATAGTGATGTAATAGAGAGCACAGTGATGTCATATGGCTTGTGCAGCCTGTATAGATAACATAGTGATGTATTAGAGAGCACAGTGATGTCATATGGCTTGTGCAGCCTGTATAGATAACATAGTGATGTAATAGAGAGCACAGTGATGTCATATGGCTTGTGCAGCCTGTATAGATAACATAGTGATGTAATAGAGAGCACAGTGATGTTCATATGCTTGTGCAGCCTGTATAGATAACATAGTGATGTAATAGAGAGCACAGTGATGTCATATGGCTTGTGCAGCCTGTATAGATAACATAGTGATGTATTAGAGAGCACAGTGATGTCATATGGCTTGTGCAGCCTGTATAGATAACATAGTGATGTATTAGAGAGCACAGTGATGTCACAGGGGTTGTAAAACTTCACATCTGCATTTCTCACACTATAGACGCCCAATGTATGTTAGTGTATGACGTCACGGGGCTGGATGTCTCATTTCATTATCCCTGGATTTAATCGCTGGGAATGTCACAGGGGCCCCGGAGCATGCCGGGAGGAGGCCCCATGCCCCGCTCTGCCTGGAAGAGCGTGATGGGATGATGCGGCGTGATACGGGAGGAGGAGCCTCAGGTCCTACAGCCCCCTCCTCCTCCTCCTCCATCCTCCCCACCCCTCCCATCCCCTGCCCCAGCCTCCCATCCCGTCTGACAGCAGCAGCATCAGGGCTCCGCGCATTGACACAGGAGGGACCAAAGGACAGGGCATCCTCCCCGGGTACCGGCGCCTGGCACTGCCTGCAGATGGGGGACAAAGGGACCAGGTGAGACCCCCCCCCCTCTAACACACACACCCTGTATTGGCAAGGGGGGAGGGCCAGAGCAGAGCCCCTCACCCTGTATTAGCACAGGGGGGCCAGAGCAGAGCCCCTCACCCTGTATTAGCACAGGGGGCCAGAGCAGAGCCCCTCACCCTGTATTAGCACAGGGGGCCAGAGCTGAGCCCTCACCCTGTATTAGCACAGGGGCCAGAGCAGAGCCCCTCACCCTGTATTAGCACAGGGGGGCCAGAGCAGAGCCCCTCACCCTGTATTAGCACAGGGGGGCCAGAGCAGAGCCCCTCACCCTGTATTAGCACAGGGGCCAGAGCAGAGCCCCTCACCCTGTATTAGCACAGGGGGGCCAGAGCAGAGCCCCTCACCCTGTATTAGCACAGGGGGGGCCAGAGCTGAGCCCCTCACCCTGTATTAGCACAGGGGAGGCCAGAGCTGAGCCCCTCACCCTGTATTAGCACAGGGGACCAGAGCTGAGCCCCTCACCCTGTATTAGCACAGGGGGGCCAGAGCAGAGCCCCTCACCCTGTATTAGCACAGGGGGGCCAGAGCTGAGCCCCTCACCCTGATTAGCACAGGGGCCAGAGCAGAGCCCCTCCCTGTATTAGCACAGGGGGCCAGAGCTGAGCCCCTCACCCTGTATTAGCACAGGGGGGCCAGAGCTGAGCCCCTCACCCTGTATTAGCACAGGGGGGCCAGAGCTGAGCCCCTCACCCTGTATTAGCACAGGGGGACCAAGAGCTGGCCCCTCACCCTGTATTAGCACAGGGGGGCCAGAGCAGAGCCCCTCACCCTGTATTAGCACAGGGGGGCCAGAGCAGAGCCCCTCACCCTGTATTAGCACAGGGGAGGCCAGAGCAGAGCCCCTCACCCTGTATTAGCACAGGGGGGGCCAGAGCTGAGCCCCTCACCCTGTATTAGCACAGGGGACCAGAGCTGAGCCCTCACCCTGATTATTAGCACAGGGGGACCAGAGCTGAGCCCCTCACCCTGTATTAGCACAGGGGAGGCCAGAGCAGAGCCCCTCACCCTGTATTAGCACAGGGGGGCCAGAGCTGAGCCCCTCACCCTGTATTAGCACAGGGGGACCAGAGCTGAGCCCCTCACCCTGTATTAGCACAGGGGGGGCCAGAGCAGAGCCCCTCACCCTGTATTAGCACAGGGGGACCAGAGCAGAGCCCCTCACCCTGTATTAGCACAGGGGGGCCAGAGCAGAGCCCCTCACCCTGTATTAGCACAGGGGGGCCAGAGCTGAGCCCCTCACCCTGTTATTAGCACAGGGGAGACCAGAGCAGAGCCCCTCACCCTGTATTAGCACAGGGAGGCCAGGCAGAGCCCCTCACCCTGTATTAGCACAGGGGACCAGAGCAGAGCCCCTCACCCTGTATTAGCACAGGGGCCAGGCAGAGCAGAGCCCCTCACCTGTATTAGCACAGGGGAGGCCAGAGCTGAGCCCCTCACCCTGTATTAGCACAGGGGGGCCAGAGCAGACCACCCTCCTAATATCAGTCCTGGCTGCCATAGCAACACCTCATACCGAGGCAGCAGGGGCTGGATTATTTTTCTGGGAGTAAATTGGTATAACACCCCCTCTCCAAAAAAAATCACTGTTGGCTGAGCTTTATGGGCATCACTGGACATGAGGCCCTTCCCCGCCTCCGCCTATATGCTCCGCCTTTATGCCCTGCCTCCGCCTATATGCTCCGCCTGTATGCCCCGCCTCCGCCTATATGCTCCGCCTGTATTATGCCTCCGCCGCCTCCGCGCCGATAGCTCCATTATGCCCTGTATTGCCCTGCCTCCGCCTATATGCTCCGCCTGTATGCCCCGCCTCCGCCTATATGCTCCGCCTGTATGCCCTGCCTCCGCCTGTATGTTCCGCCTGTATGCCCTGCCTCCGCCTGTATGTTCCGCCTGTATGCCCCGCCTCCGCCTGTATGCTCCGTCTGTATGCCCTGCCTCCGCCTGTATGTTCCGCCTGTATGCCCCGCCTCCGCCTGATGCTCCGCCTGTATGCCCTGCCTCCGCCTGTATGTTCCGCCTGTATGCCCCGCCTCCGCCTGTATGCTCCGTCTGTATGCCCTGCCTCCGCCTGTATGTTCCGCCTGTATGCCCCGCCTCGCCTGTATGCTCCGCCTGTATGCCCTGCCTCCGCCTGTATGTTCCGCCTGTATGCCTGCCTCCGCCTGTATGTTCCGCCTGTATGCCCTGCCCCGCCTGTATGTTCCGCCTGTATGCCCCCGCCCGCCTCCGCCTGTATGCTCCGTCTGTATGCCTGCCTCCGCCTGTATGCTCGCCTGTACGCCCCGCCTCCCGCCTATAATGCCCCATATGTGCCATACACTTGCCATACACCCAGCCTGTGCCTGTATACGTAACATATACTCTGCCCGTACCTATATACCCTGCCTACACACGTAACATGTGCCATTACCTGCACCTATGCACTCTGGCATTTACCATGCCCGCGCCTATATACTCTGCATATACCCTACCTGCACCTATATACTCTGCATATACACTGCCCGCCACCTATATACTCTGCATATACCTGTCCCGCCTATATATCTGCATATACCCTGTCTGCGCCTACATACTCTGCATATTCCCTGCCCGCGCCTACATAATCTGCAATACACTGCCCGTACCTACATACTCTGCATATACCCTGCCCGCGCCTACATAATCTGCATATACACTGCCCGTACCTACATACTCTGGAATATACCCTGCCCGCGCCCTATATACTCTGCATATGCACTGCCCGCGCCTTATACTCTGCATATGCACCGCCCGTGCCTATATACTCCGCATATGCACAGCCCGTGCCTATATACTCCGCATATGCACTGCCCGCGCCTATATGCTCTGCATATGCACTGCCCACGCCTATATGCTCTGCATATTCACTGCCCGCGCCTATATGCTCTGCATATTCATGCCCGCGCCTATATGCTCTGCATATGCCACTGCCCGTGTCTACATGCTCTGCATATGCACTGCCCTTGTCTACATGCTCTGCATATGCACCGCCCGCGTCTACATGCTCTGCATATGCACCGCCCGCGTCTACATGCTCTGCATATGCACCGCCCGCGGTCTACATGCTCTGCATATGCACCGCCCGCGTCTACATGCTCTGCATATGCACCGCCCGCGTCTACATACTCTGCTATGCACGCCCGCGTTTACATGCTCTGCATATGCACCGCCCGCGTCTACATACTCTGCATATGCACCGCCCGCGCCTATATACTCTGCATATGCACCTATATACTCTGCATATGCACTGCC
>CM019064.1:468247283-468250179 GCA_009667805.1 Leptobrachium leishanense | reverse complement strand
CCTCCACTCTCTGCTCCGTCCTGCCCTCCACTCTCTGCTCCGTCCTGCCCTCCACTCTCTGCTCCGTCCTGCCCTCCACTCTCTGTTCTGTCCTGCCCTCCACTCTCTGCTGTGTCCTGTCCTCTTCTCTCCCCTCCGTCCTTCCCTCCTCTCTCTCTTTCTCTCCCCTCCGTCCTGTCCTCCTCTCTCTCCTCCATCCTGCCCTCCTCTCTCTTTCTCTCTCTCCTCCATCCTGCCCTCCTCTCTCTCTCTTTCTCTCTCCTCCGTCCTGCCCTCCTCTCCACTCTCTCTTTCTCTCACCTGTCCTGCCCTCCTCTCTCTTTCTCTCCTCCTCCGTGCTGCCCTCCTCTCTCTCTTTCTCTCTCCTCTGCCTGCCCTCCTCTCCACTCCTTCTCTCTCCTCCGTCCTGCCCTCCTCTCTCGCTTTCTCTCTCCTCCGTCCTGCCCTCCTCTCTTTCTCTCTCCTCCGTCCTGCCCTCCTCTCTCTTTCTCTCTCCTCCCTCTTTCTCTCTCCTCCGTCCTGCCCTCTCTCTCTTCTCGCTCCTCGTCCTGCCCTCCTCTTTTCTCGCTCCTCCGTCCTGCCCTCCTCTCTTTCTCTCTTCCGTCCTGCCCTCCTCTCTCTTTCTCTCTCCTCCGTCCTGCCCTCCTCTCTTTCTCTCTCTCCTCCGCCCTGCCCTCCTCTTCTCTCTCTCTCTCTCCTCCGTCCTGCCATCCTCTCTCTTTCTCTCTCCTCCGTCCTGCCATCCTCTCTCTTTCTCTCTCCTCCGTCCTGCCCTCCTCTCTCTCTTTCTCTCTCCTCCGTCCTGCCCTCCTCTCTCTCTCTCTCTCCTCCGTCCTGCCCTCCTCTCTCTTTCTCTCTCCTCCGCCCTGCCCTCCACTCTCTCTCTCCTCCGCCCTGCCCTCCACTCTCTCACTTTCTCTCTCCTCCGTCCTGCCCTCCTCTCTCTTTTTCTCTCCTCCGTCCTGCCCTCCTCTCTATCTTTCTCTCTCCTTTGTCCCCTCTCCTCTTTCTCTCTCCTCCGTCCTGCCCTCCCTTTCTCTCTTCTCTGTCCTGCCCTCCTCTCTCTCTTTCTCTCTCTCCGACCTGCCTCCTCTCTCTTTCTCTCTCCTCCGCCCTGCCTCCTCCTCTTTCTCTCTCCTCCGCCCTGCCCTCCACTCTCCTCACTTTGTCTCTCCTCCGCCCTGCCTCCTCTCTCTTTCTCTCTCCTCCGTCCTTCCCTCCTCTCTTTCTCTCTCCTCGTCCTGCCCTCCTCTCTCTCTCTCCTCCGTCCTGCCCTCCTCTCTTTCTCTCTCCTCCGTCCTGCCCTCCACTCTTCTTTCTCTCTCCTCCGTCCTGCCCTCCTCTCTCTCTCTCTCTCTTTCTCTCTGCTCTGTCCTGCCCTCCACTCTCTCTTTCTCTCTCCTCCGTCCTGCCCTCTCTCTTTTTCTCTCCTCCGCCCTGCCTCCTCTCTCTTTCTGTCTCCTCCATCCTGCCTCTCTCTCTCTTTCTCTCTCCTCCGTCCTGCCTCCTCTCTCTCCTTCGTCCTGTTCTCCTCTCTCTCCTTTGTCCTGCCCTCCTCTCTATTTTCTCTCTCCTCCGCCTGCCCTCCACTCTCTCACTTTCTCTCTCCTCCGTCCTGCCCTCCTCTCTCTCCTTTGTCCTACTCTCCTCTCTTTCTCTCTCCTCCATCCTGCCTCCTTCTCTTTCTCTCTGCTCCGTCCTGCCCTCCTCTCTCTTTCTCTCTCCTCCGCCCTGCCCTCCACTGTCTTTCCTCCGTCCTGCCCTCCACTCTCTCTTTCTCTCTCCTCCGTCCTGCCCTCCTCTTTCTCTCTCCTCCATCCTGCCCTCCTCTTTCTCTCTCCTCCGCCCTGCCCTCCACTCTCTCTCTTTCTCTCTGCTCTGTCCTGCCCTTCTCTCTCTTTCTCTCTGCTCTGTCCTGCCCTCCTCTCTCTTTCTCTCCTCCTCCGTGCTGCCCTCCTCTCTCTCTTTCTCTCTCTCTCTCCTCTGCCTGCCCTCCTCTCCACTCTTTCTCTCTCCTCCGTCCTGCCCTCCTCTCTCGCTTTCTCTCTCCTCCGTCCTGCCCTCCTCTCTTTCTCTCTCCTCCGTCCTGCCCTCCTCTCTCTTTCTCTCTCCTCCCTCTTTCTCTCTCCTCCGTCCTGCCCTCCTCTCTTTCTCGCTCCTCCGTCCTGCCCTCCTCTCTTTCTCGCTCCTCCGTCCTGCCCTCCTCTCTTTCTCTCTTCCGTCCTGCCCTCCTCTCTCTTTCTCTCTCCTCCGCCCTGCCCTCCACTCTCTCTTCCGTCCTGCCCTCCTCTCTCTTTCTCTCTCCTCCGTCCTGCCCTCCTCTCTTTCTCTCTCCTCCGCCCTGCCCTCCTCTCTCTCTCTCTCTCTCTCTCCTCCGTCCTGCCCTCCTCTTTCTCTTTCTCTCTCCTCCGTCCTGCCCTCCTCTCTCTTTCTCTCTCCTCCGTTCTGCCATCCTCTCTTTCTCTCTCCTCCGTCCTGCCATCCTCTCTCTTTCTCTCTCCTCCGTCCTGCCATCCTCTCTCTTTCTCTCTCCTCCGTCCTGCCCTCCTCTTTCTCTCTCCCCCGCCCTGCCCTCCACTCTCTTTCTCTCTGCTCTGTCCTGCCCTCCTCTCCACTCTTTCTCTCTCCTCCGTCCTGCCCTCCTCTCTCTCTTTCTCTCTCCTCCGTCCTGCCCTCCTCTCTCTCTCTCTCTCTCTCTCTCCTCCGTCCTGCCCTCCTCTCTTTCTCTCTCCTCCGCCCTGCCCTCCACTCTCTCACTTTCTCTCTCCTCCGTCCTGCCCTCCTCTCTCTTTCTCTCTCCTCCGTCCTGCCCTCCTCTCTATCTTTCTCTCTCCTTTGTCCCTCTCCTCTTTCTCTCTCCTCCGTCCTGCCCTCCCTTTCTCTCTTCTCTGTCCTG